>OU612058.1:245189790-245509074 GCA_914767635.1 Melanostoma mellinum | reverse complement strand
TCAACTCGGTTTGCTGAACCGAGTCAACTCGGTTTGCTGAACCGAGTCAACTCGGTTTGCTGAACCGAGTCATCTCGGTTTGCTGAACCGAGTCAACAAGGTTTTCTGAACCGAGTCAACTCGGTTTGCTGAACCGAGTCAACTCGGTTTGCTGAACCGAGTCAACTCGGTTTGCTGAACCGAGTCAACTCGGTTTGCTGAACCGAGTCAACTCGGTTTGCTGAACCGAGTCAACTCGATTTGCTGAACCGAGTCAACTCGGATTGCTTACCCGAGTCAACTCGGTTTGCTAACCCGAGTCAACTCGGTTTGCTAACTCGAATCAACTCGGTTTGCTAACTCGAATAAACTCGGTTTGCTAACATGAGTAAACACGGTTTACTAACCCGAGTCAACTCGGTTTGCTGAACCGAGTCAACTCGGTTTGCTGAACCGAGTCAACTCGGTTTGCTGAACTGAGTCAACTCGGTTTGCTGAACCGAGTCAACTCGGTTTGCTGAACCGAGTCAACTAGGTTTGCTGAACCGAGTCAGCTCGGTTTGTTGAACCGAGTCCACTAGGTTTGCTGAACCGAGTCAACTCGGTTTGCTAGCACGAGTCAACTCGGATTGCTTACCCGAGTCAACTCGGTTTGCTAACCCGAGTCAACTCGGTTTGCTAACCCGAGTCAACTCGGTTTACTAACCCGAGTCAACTCGGTTTGCTGAACCGAGTCAACTCGGTTTGCTAGCCCGAGTCAACTCGGTTTGCTTAAACGAGTCAACTCCGTTTGCTAACCCGAGTCAACTCGGTTTGCTAACCCGAGTCAACTCGGTTTGCTTGCTTACCCGAGTCAACTCGGTTTGCTAGCCCGAGTCAACTCGGTTTGCTAACCCGAGTCAACTCGGTTTACTAACCCGAGTCAACTCGGTTTGCTGAACCGAGTCAACTCGGTTTGCTGAACCGAGTCAACTCGGTTTGCTGAACTGAGTCAACTCGGTTTGCTGAACCGAGTCAACTCGGTTTGCTGAACCGAGTCAACTCGGTTTGCTGAACCGAGTCAACTCGGTTTGCTGAACCGAGTCAACTCGGTTTGCTAGCCCGAGTCAACTCGGATTGCTTACCCGAGTCAACTCGGTTTGCTAACCCGAGTCAACTCGGTTTGCTTGCTTACCCGAGTCAACTCGGTTTACTGACGCGAGTCAACTCGGTTTACTAACCCGAGTCAACTCGGTTTGCTAACTCGAATCAACTCGGTTTGCTAACCCGAGTAAACTCGGTTTACTAACCCGAGTCAACTCGGTTTGCTAACCCGAGTCAACTCGGTTTGCTGAACCGAGTCAACTCGGTTTGCTGAACCGAGTCAACTCGGTTTGCTGAACCGAGTCAACTCGGTTTGCTGAACCGAGTCAACTCGGTTTGCTGAGCCGAGTCAACTCGGTTTGCTAGCCCGAGTCAACTCGGTTTGCTGAACCGAGTCAACTCGGATTGCTTACCCGAGTCAACTCGGTTTGCTAACCCGAGTCAACTCGGTTTGCTTGCCTACCCGAGTCAACTCGGTTTACTAACACGAGTCAACTCGGTTTACTAACCCGAGTCAACTCGGTTTGCTAACTCGAATCAACTCGGTTTGCTTACCCGAGTAAACTCGGTTTACTAACCCGAGTCAACTCGGTTTGCTAATCCGAGTCAACTCGGTTTGCTGAACCGAGTCAACTCGGTTTGCTGAACTGAGTCAACTCGGTTTGCTGAACCGAGTAAACGCGGTTTGCTGAACCGAGTAAACGCGGTTTGCTGAACCGAGTCAATTAGGTTTTCTGAACCGAGTCAACTCGGTTTGCTAGCCCGAGTCAACTCGGTTTGCTAACCCGAGTCAACTCTGTTTGCTAAGCCGAGTCAACTGGTTTTGCTTACCCGAGTCAACTCGGTTTGCTGACCCGAGTCAACTCGGTTTGCTGACCCGAGTCAACTCGGTTTGCTGAACCGAGTCAACTCGGTTTGCTAGCCCGAGTCAACTCCGTTTGCTAACCCGAGTCAACTCGGTTTGCTAACCCGAGTCAACTCGGTTTGCTGAACCGAGTCAACTCGGTTTGCTGATTCGAGTCAACTCGGTTTGCTGAACCGAGTCAACTCGGTTTGCTGAACTGAGTCAACTCGGTTTGCTGAACCGAGTCAACTCGGTTTGCTGAACCGAGTCAACTAGGTTTGCTGAACCGAGTCAACTAGGTTTGCTCGGTTTGTTAACCCGAGTCAACTCGGTTTGCTGAACCGAGTCAACTCGGTTTTCTGATCCGAGTCAACTCGGTTTGCTGATCTGAGTCAACTCGGTTTGCTGAACCGAGTCAACTCGGTTTGCTGAACCGAGTCAAGTCGGTTTGCTGAACCGAGTCAACTCGGTTTGCTGAACCGAGTCAACTCGGTTTGCTGAACCGAGTCAACTCGGTTTGCTGAACCGAGTCAACTCGGTTTGCTAGCCCGAGTCAACTCGGATTGCTAACCCGAGTCAACTCGGTTTGCTAACCCGAGTCAACTCGGTTTGCTTGCTAACCCGAGTCAACTCGGTTTACTAACCCGAGTCAACTCGGTTTACTAACCCGAGTCAACTCGGTTTGCTAACTCGAATCAACTCGGTTTGCTAAGCCGAGTCAACTCGGTCTGCTAACCCGAGTCAACTCGGTTTCCTAGCCCGAGTCAACTCGGTTTCCTAGCCCGAGTCAACTCGGTTTCCTAACCCGAGTCAACTCGGTTTCCTAACCCGAGTCAACTCGGTTTCCTAACCCGAGTCAACTCGGTTTCCTAACCCGAGTCAACTCGGTTTCCTAACCCGAGTCAACTCGGTTTCCTAACCCGAGTCAACTCGGTTTCCTAACCCGAGTCAACTCGGTCTGCTAACCCGAGTCAACTCGGTTTCCCAACCCGAGTTATCTCGGTTTCCTAACCCAAGTCAACTCGGTGTGCTAACCCGAGTCAAGTCGGTTTCCTAACCCGAGTCAACTCGGTTTCCTAACCCGAGTAAACTCGGTTTCCTAACCCGAGTCAACTCGGTTTCCTAACCCGAGTCAACGCGGATTCCTAACCCCAGCCAACTCGGTCTGCTAACCCGAGTCAACTCGGTTTCCTAACCCGAGTCAACTCGGTTTCCTAACCCGAGTCAACTCGGTTTCCTAACCCGAGTCAACTCGGTTTCCTAACATGAGTCAGCTCGGTCTGCTAACCCGAGTCAACTCGATCTGCTAACCCGAGTCAACTCGGTTTCCTAACCCGAGTCAACTCGGTTTCCTAACCCGAGTCAACTCGGTTTCCTAACCCGAGTCAACTCGTTCTGCTAACCCGAGTCAACTCGGTTTCCTAACCCGAGTCAACTCGGTTTCCTAACCCGAGTCAACTCGGTTTCCTAACCCGAGTCAACTCGGTTTCCTAACCCGAGTTAACTCGGTCTGCTAACCCGAGTCATCTCGGTTTCCTAACCCGAGTCAACTCGGTTTCCTAACCCGAGTCAACTCGGTTTCCTAACCCGAGTCAACTCAGTTTCCTAACCCGAGTCAACTCGGTTTCCTAACCCGAGTCAACTCGGTCTGCTAACCCGAGTCAACTCGGTTTCCTAACCCGAGTCAACTCGGTTTCCTAACCCGAGTCAACTCGGTTTCTTAACCCGAGTCAACTCGGTTTCCTAACCCGAGTCAACTCAGTTTCCTAACCCGAGTCAACTCGGTTTCCTAACCCGAGTCAACTCGGTCTCCTAACCCGAGTCAACTCGGTTTCCTAACCCGAGTCAACTCGGTTTCCTAACCCGAGTCAACTCGGTCTGCTAACCCAAGTCAACTCGGTTTCCCAACCCGAGTCAACTCGGTTTCCTAACCCAAGTCAACTCGGTCTGCTAACCCGAGTCAAGTCGGTTTCCTAATACGAGTCAACTCGGTTTCCTAACCCGAGTCAACTCGGTTTCCTAACCCGAGTCAACTCGGTTTCCTAACCCGAGTCAACGCGGATTCCTAACCCCAACTCGGTCTGCTCACCCGAGTCAACTCGGTTTCCTAACCCGAGTCAACTTGGTTTCCTAACTTGAGTCAACTCGGTTGCCTTACTCGGTTTCCTAACCCGAGTCAACTCGGTTTCCTAACCCGAGTCAACTCGGTCTGCTAACCCGAGTCAACTCGGTTTCCTAACCCGAGTCAACTCGGTTTCCTAACCCGAGTCAACTCGGTTTCCTAACCCGAGTCAACTCGGTTTCCTAGCCCGAGTCAACTCGGTCTGCTATACCGAGTCAACTCGGTTTCCTAACCCGAGTCAACTCGGTTTCCTAACCTGAGTCAACTCGGTTTCCTAACCCGAGTCAGCTCGGTTTCCTAACCCGAGTCAACTCGGTTTCCTAACCCGAGTCAACTCGGTTTCCTAACCCGAGTCAACTCGGTTTCCTAACCCGAGTCAACTCGGTTTCCTAACCCGAGTCAACTCGGTTTCCTAACCCGAGTCAACTCGGTTTCCTAACCCGAGTCAACTCGGTTTCCTAACCCGAGTCAACTCGATTTCCTAACCCGAGTCAACTCGGTCTGCTAACCCGAGTCAACTCGGTCTGCTAACCCGAGTCAACTCGGTCTGCTAAGCCGAGTCAACTCGGTCTGCTAAACCGTGTCAACTCGGTTTCCTAACCCGAGTCAACTCGGTTTCCTAACCCGAGTCAACTCGCTCTGCTAACCCGAGTCAACTCGGTCTGCTAACCCGAGTCAACTCGGTTTCCTAACCCGAGTCAACTCGGTTTCCTAACCCGAGTCAACTCGGTTTCCTAACCCGATTCAACTCGGTTTCCTAGCCCGAGTCAACTCGGTCTGCTATACCGAGTCAACTCGGTCTGCTATACCGAGTCAACTCGGTTTCCTAACCCGAGTCAACTCGGTTTCCTAACCCGAGTCAACTCGGTTTCCTAACCCGAGTCAACTCGGTTTCCTAACCCGAGTCAACTCAGTTTCCTAACCCGAGTCAACTCGGTTTCCTAACCCGAGTCAACTCGGTTTCCTAACCCGAGTCAACTCGGTTTCCTAACCCGAGTCAACTCGGTTTCCTAACCCGAGTCAACTCGGTCTGCTAACCCGAGTCAACTCGGTCTGCTAACTCGAGTCAACTCGGTCTGCTAAGCCGAGTCAACTCGGTCTGCTAAGCCGAGTCAACTCGTTCTGCTAAGCCGAGTCAACTCGGTCTGCTAAACCGAGTCAACTCGGTTTCCTAACCCGAGTCAACTCGGTTTCCTAACCCGAGTCAACTCGGTTTCCTAACCCGAGTCAACTCGGTTTCCTAACCCGAGTCAACTCGGTTTCCTAACCCGAGTCAACTCGGTTTCCTAACCCGAGTCAACTCGGTTTCCTAACCCGAGTTAACTCGGTTTCCTAACCCGAGTCAACTCGGTTTCCTAACCCGAGTCAACTCGGTTTCCTAACCCGAGTCAACTCGGTTTCCTAACCCGAGTCAACTCGGTTTCCTAACCCGAGTCAACTCGGTTTCCTAACCCGAGTCAACTCGGTTTCCTAACCCGAGTCAACTCGGTTTCCTAACCCGAGTCAACTCGGTCTGCTAACCCGAGTCAACTCGGTCTGCTAACCCGAGTCAACTCGGTCTGCTAAGCCGAGTCAACTCGGTCTGCTAAACCGTGTCAACTCGGTTTCCTAACCCGAGTCAACTCGGTTTCCTAACCCGAGTCAACTCGCTCTGCTAACCCGAGTCAACTCGGTCTGCTAACCCGAGTCAACTCGGTTTCCTAACCCGAGTCAACTCGGTTTCCTAACCCGAGTCGACTCGGTTTCCTAGCCCGAGTCAACTCGGTCTGCTATACCGAGTCAACTCGGTTTCCTAACCCGAGTCAACTCGGTTTCCTAACCCGAGTCAACTCGGTTTCCTAACCCGAGTCATCTCGGTTTCCTAACCCGAGTCAACTCGGTTTCCTAACCCGAGTCAACTCGGTTTCCTAACCCGAGTCAACTCGGTCTGCTAACCCGAGTCAACTCGGTCTGCTAACCCGAGTCAACTCGGTCTGCTAACCCGAGTCAACTCTGTCTGCTAACCCGAGTCAACTCGGTCTGCTAAACCGAGTCAACTCGGTTTCCTAACCCGAGTCAACTCGGTTTCCTTACCCGAGTCAACTCGGCTTCCTAACCCGAGGCAACTCGGTTTCCTAACCCGAGTCAACTCGTTTTCCTAACCCGAGTCAACTCGGTTTCCTAACCCGAGTCAACTCGGTTTCCTAACCCGAGTCAACTCGGTTTCCTATCCCGAGTCTACTCGGTTTCCTAACCCGAGTCAACTCGGTCTGCTAACCAGAGTCAACTCGGTCTGCTAACCCGAGTCAACTCGGTATGCTAAGCCGAGTCAACTCGGTCTGCTAAGCCGAGTCAACTCGGTCTGCTAAGCCGAGTCAACTCGGTCTGCTAAACCGAGTCAACTCGGTTTCCTAGCCCGAGTCAACTCGGTCTGCTAACCCGAGTCAACTCGGTTTCCTAACCCGAGTCAACTCGGTCTGCTAAGCCGAGTCAACTCAGTCTGCTAACACGAGTCAACTCGGTTTCCTAACCCGAGTCAACTCGGTTTCCTAACCCGAGTCAACTCGGTTTCCTAACCCGAGTCAACTCGGTCTGCTAACCCGAGTCAACTCGGTCTGCTAACCCGAGTCAACTCGGTCTGCTAACCCGAGTCAACTCGGTCTGCTAACCCGAGTCAACTCGGTCTGCTAACCCGAGTCAACTCGGTTTCCTAACCCGAGTCAACTCGGTCTGCTAACCCGAGTCAACTCGGTTTCCTAACCCGAGTCAACTCGGTTTCCTAACCCGAGTCAACTCGGTTTCCTAACCCGAGTCAACTCGGTTTCCTAACCCGAGTCAACTCGGTTTCCTAACCCGAGTCAACTCGGTTTCCTAACCCGAGTCAACTCGGTTTCCTAACCCGAGTCAACTCGGTTTCCTAACCCGAGTCAACTCGGTTTCCTAACCCGAGTCAACTCGGTTTCCTAACCCGAGTCAACTCGGTTTCCTAACCCGAGTCAACTCGGTTTCCTAACCCGAGTCAACTCGGTTTCCTAACCCGAGTCAACTCCGTTTCCTAACCCGAGTCAACTCGATCTGCTAACCCGAGTAAACTCGGTCTGCTAACCCGAGTCAACTCGGTTTCCTAACCCGAGTCAACTCGGTTTCCTAACCCGAGTCAACTCGGTTTCCTAACCCGAGTCAACTCGGTTTCCTTACCCGAGTAAACTCGGTTTCCTAACCTGAGTCAGCTCGGTCTGCTAACCCGAGTCAACTCGATCTGCTAACCCGAGTCAACTCCGTTTCCTAACCCGAGTCAACTCGGTTTCCTAACCCGAGTCAACTCGGTCTGCTAACCCGAGTCAACTCGGTTTCCTAACCCGAGTCAACTCGGTTTCCTAACCCTAGTCAACTCGGTTTCCTAACCCGAGTCAACTCGGTTTCCTAACCCGAGTCAACTCGGTTTCCTAACCCGAGTCAACTTGGTTTCCTAACCCGAGTCAACTCGGTTTCCTAACCCGAGTCAACTCGGTTTCCTAACCCGAGTCAACTCGGTTTCCTAACCCGAGTCAACTCGGTTTCCTAACCCGAGTCAACTCGGTTTCCTAACCCGAGTCAACTCGGTTTCCTAACCCGAGTCAACTCGGTTTCCTAACCCGAGTCAACTCGGTTTGCTAACCCGAGTCAACTCCGTTTGCTAACCCGAGTCAACTCGGTTTGCTAACCCGAGTCAACTCGGTTTGCTGAACCGAGTCAACTCGGTTTGCTGAACCGAGTCAACAATTTTTTCTGAACCGAATCAACTCGGTTTGCTGAACCGAGTCAACTCGGTTTGCTGAACCGAGTCAACTCGGTTTGCTTGCTTACCAGAGTCAACTCGGTTTACTAACCCGAGTCAACTCGGTTTACTTCCCCGAGTCAACTCGGTTTGCTAAACTCGGTTTGCTGAACCGAGTCAACTAGGTTTGCTGAACCGAGTCAACTCGGTTTGCTGAACCAAGTCAACTCGGTTTGCTGAACAGAGTCAACTCGGTTTGCTGAACTGAGTCAACTCGGTTTGCTGAACCGAGTCAACTCGGTTTGCTGAACCGAGTCAACTAGGTTTTCTGAACCGAGTCAACTCGGTTTGCTGAACCGAGTCAACTCGGTTTGCTGAACCGAGTCAACTCGGTTTGCTGAACCGAGTCAACAAGGTTTTCTGAACCGAGTCAACTCGGTTTGCTGAACCGAGTCAACTCGGTTTGCTTGCTTACCAGAGTCAACTCGGTTTACTAACCCGAGTCAACTCGGTTTACTTCCACGAGTCAACTCGGTTTGCTAACTCGAATCAACTCGGTTTGCTGAACCGAGTCAACTAGGTTTGCTGAACCGAGTCAACTCGGTTTGCTGAACCAAGTCAACTCGGTTTGCTGAACAGAGTCAACTCGGTTTGCTGAACAGAGTCAACTCGGTTTGCTGAACCGAGTCAACTCGGTTTGCTGAACCGAGTCAACTCGGTTTGCTGAACCGATTCAACTCGGTTTGCTGAACCGAGTCAACTTGGTTTGCTGAACCGAGTCAACTCGGTTTGCTGAACCGAGTCAACTCGGTTTGCTGAACCGAGTCAACTCGGTTTGCTGAACCGAGTCAACTCGGTTTGCTGAACCGAGTCAACTAGGTTTGCTGAACCGAGTCAACTCGGTTTGCTGAACCGAGTCAATTCGGTTTGCTAGCCCGAGTCAACTCGGTTTTCTGAACCGAGTCAACTCGGTTTGCTGAACCGAGTCAACTCGGTTTACTAACCCGAGTCAACTCGGTTTACTAACCCGAGTCAACTCGGTTTGCTAACTCGAATCAACTCGGTTTGCTAACTCGAATAAACTCGGTTTGCTAACATGAGTAAACACGGTTTGCTAACCCAAGTCAACTCGGTTTGCTGAACCGAGTCAACTCGGTTTGCTGAACCGAGTCAACTCGGTTTGCTGAACCGAGTCAACTCGGTTTGCTGAACTGAGTCAACTCGGTTTGCTGAACCGAGTCAACTCGGTTTGCTGAACCGAGTCAACTAGGTTTGCTGAACCGAGTCAGCTCGGTTTGTTGAACCGAGTCAACTAGGTTTGCTGAACCGAGTCAACTCGGTTTGCTAGCACGAGTCAACTCGGATTGCTTACCCGAGTCAACTCGGTTTGCTAACCCGAGTCAACTGGGTTTACTAACCCGAGTCAACTCGGTTTGCTGAACCGAGTCAACTCGGTTTGCTAGCCCGAGTCCACTCGGTTTGCTAAAACGAGTCAACTCCGTTTGCTAACCCGAGTCAACTCGGTTTGCTAACCCGAGTGAACTCGGTTTGCTAACCCGAGTCAACTCGGTTTGCTTGCTTACCCGAGTCAACTCGGTTTGCTAGCCCGAGTCAACTCGGTTTGCTAACCCGAGTCAACTCGGTTTACTAACCCGAATCAACTCGGTTTGCTGAACCGAGTCAACTCGGTTTGCTGAACCGAGTCAACTCGGTTTGCTGAACTGAGTCAACTCGGTTTGCTGAACCGAGTCAACTCGGTTTGCTGAACCGAGTCAACTCGGTTTGCTGAACCGAGTCAACTCGGTTTGCTGAACCGAGTCAACTCGGTTTGCTGAACTGAGTCAACTCGGTTTGCTGAACTGAGTCAACTCGGTTTGCTAAACCGAGTCAACTAGGTTTGCTGAACCGAGTCAACTCGGTTTGCTGAACCGAGTCAACTCGGTTTGCTGAACCGAGTCAACTCGGTTTGCTGAACCGAGTCAACTCGGTTTGCTGAACCGAGTCAACTCGGTTTGCTGAACCGAGTCAACTCGGTTTGCTAGCCCGAGTCAATTCGGTTTGCTGAACCGAGTCAACTCGGTTTGCTAACCCGAGTCAACTCGGTTTGCTTGCTTACCCGAGTCAACTCGGTTTACTAACCCGAGTCAACTCGGTTTACTAACCCGAGTCAACTCGGTTTGCTAACTCGAATCAACTCGGTTTGCTAACCCAAGTAAACTCGGTTTGCTAACCCGAGTCAACTCGGTTTGCTGAACCGAGTCAACTCGGTTTGCTGAACCGAGTCAACTCGGTTTGCTGAACCGAGTCAATTCGGTTTGCAGAACCGAGTCAACTCGGTTTGCTGAACCGAGTCAACTCGGTTTGCTGAACCGAGTCAACTCGGTTTGCTAGCCCGAGTCAACTCGGATTGCTTACCCGAGTCAACTCGGTTTGCTTGCTTACCCGATTCAACTCGGTTTACTAACGCGAGTCAACTCGGTTTACTAACCCGAGTCAACTCGGTTTGCTAACTCGAATCAACTCGGTTTGCTAACCCGAGTAAACTCGGTTTACTAGCCCGAGTCAACTCGGTTTGCTGAACCGAGTCAACTAGGTTTGCTGAACCGAGTCAGCTCGGTTTGTTGAACCGAGTCAACTAGGTTTGCTGAACCGAGTCAACTCGGTTTGCTAGCACGAGTCAACTCGGATTGCTTACCCGAGTCAACTCGGTTTGCTAACCCGAGTCAACTCGGTTTGCTTGCTTACCCGAGTCAACTCGGTTTACTAACGCGAGTCAACTCGGTTTACTAACCCGAGTCAACTCGGTTTGCTGAACCGAGTCAACTCGGTTTGCTAGCCCGAGTCAACTCGGTTTGCTAAAACGAGTCAACTCCGTTTGCTAACCCGAGTCAACTCGGTTTGCTTGCTTACCCGAGTCAACTCGGTTTGCTAACCCGAGTCAACTCGGTTTGCTGAACCGAGTCAACTCGGTTTGCTGAACCGAGTCAACTCGGTTTGCTGAACTGAGTCAACTCGGTTTGCTGAACCGAGTCAACTCGGTTTGCTGAACCGAGTCAACTCGGTTTGCTGAACCGAGTCAACTCGGTTTGCTAGCCCGAGTCAACTCGGATTGCTTACCCGAGTACACTCGGTTTGCTAACCCGAGTCAACTCGGTTTGCTTGCTTACCCGAGTCAACTCGGTTTACTAACGCGAGTCAACTCGGTTTACTAACCCGAGTCAACTCGGTTTGCTAACTCGAATCAACTCGGTTTGCTAACCCGAGTAAACTCGGTTTACTAACCCGAGTCAACTCGGTTTGCTAACCCGAGTCAACTCGGTTTGCTGAACCGAGTCAACTCGGTTTGCTGAACCGAGTCAACTCGGTTTGCTGAACCGAGTCAACTCGGTTTGGTGAACCGAGTCAACTCGGTTTGCTGAGCCGAGTCAACTCGGTTTGCTAGCCCGAGTCAACTCGGATTGCTTACCCGAGTCAACTCGGTTTGCTAACCCGAGTCAACTCGGTTTGCTTGCTTACCCGAGTCAACTCGGTTTACTAACACGAGTCAACTCGGTTTACTAACCCGAGTCAACTCGGTTTGCTAACTCGAATCAACTCGGTTTGCTAACCCGAGTAAACTCGGTTTACTAACCCGAGTCAACTCGGTTTGCTAATCCGAGTCAACTCGGTTTGCTGAACCGAGTCAACTCGGTTTGCTGAGCTGAGTCAACTCGGTTTGCTGAACCGAGTAAACACGGTTTGCTGAACCGAGTCAACTCGGTTTGCTGAACCGAGTCAACTAGGTTTGCTGAACCGAGTCAACTCGGTTTGCTAGCCCGAGTCAACTCGGTTTGCTAACCCGAGTCAACTCTGTTTGATAAGCCGAGTCAACTGGTTTTGCTTACCCGAGTCAACTCGGTTTGCTGACCCGAGTCAACTCGGTTTGCTGACCCGAGTCAACTCGGTTTGCTGAACCGAGTCAACTCGGTTTGCTAGCCCGAGTCAACTCGGTTTGCTAACCCGAGTCAACTCCGTTTGCTAACCCGAGTCAACTCGGTTTGCTAACCCGAGTCAACTCGTTTTGCTGAACCGAGTCAACTCGGTTTGCTGAACCGAGTCAACTCGGTTTGCTGAACCGAGTCAACTCGGTTTGCTGAACCGAGTCAACTCGGTTTGCTGAACCGAGTCAACTCGGTTTGCTGAACCGAGTCAACTCGGTTTGCTGAACCGAGTCAACTCGGTTTGCTGAACCGAGTCAACTAGGTTTGCTGAACCGAGTAAACTAGGTTTGCTCGGTTTGTTAACCCGAGTCAACTCGGTTTGCTGAACCGAGTCAACTCGGTTTTCTGAACCGAGTCAACTCGGTTTGCTGAACTGAGTCAACTCGGTTTGCTGAACCGAGTCAACTCGATTTGCTGAACCGAGTCAAGTCGGTTTGCTGAACCGAGTCAACTCGGTTTGCTGAACCGAGTCAACTCGGTTTGCTGAACCGAGTCAACTCGGTTTGCTGAACCGAGTCAACTCGGTTTGCTAGCCCGAGTCAACTCGGATTGCTTACCCGAGTCAACTCGGTTTGCTAACCCGAGTCAACTCGGTTTGCTTGCTAACCCGAGTCAACTCGGTTTACTAACCCGAGTCAACTCGGTTTACTAACCCGAGTCAACTCGGTTTACTAACCCGAGTCAACTCGGTTTGCTAACTCGAATCAACTCGGTTTGCTAACCCGAGTAAACTCGGTTTACTAACCCGAGTCAACTCGGTTTGCTAACCCGAGTCAACTCGGTTTGCTAACCCGAGTCAACTCGGTTTGCTGAACCGAGTCAACTCGGTTTGCTGAACCGAGTCAACTCGGTTTGCTGAACCGAGTCAACTAAGTTTGCTGAACCGAGTCAACTCGGTTTGCTGAGCCGAGTCAACTCGGTTTGCTAGCCCGAGTCAACTCGGTTTGCTAACCCGAGTCAACTCCGTTTGCTAACCCGAGTCAACTCGGTTTGCTAACCCGAGTCAACTCATTTTGCTGAACCGAGTCAACTCGGTTTGCTGAACCGAGTCAACTCGGTTTGCTGAACCGAGTCAACTCGGTTTGCTGAACTGAGTCAACCCGGTTTGCTGAACCGAGTCAACTCGGTTTGCTGAACCGAGTCAACTCGGTTTGCTGAACCGAGTCAACTAGGTTTGCTGAACCGAGTCAACTCGGTTTTCTGAACCGAGTCAACTAGGTTTGCTGAACCGAGTCAACTCGGTTTGCTAGCCCGAGTCAACTCGGATTGCTTACCCGAGTCAACTCGGTTTGCTAACCCGAGTCAACTCGGTTTACTTACCCAAGTCAACTCGGTTTGCTGAACCGAGTCAACTCGGTATGCTAACCCGAGTCAACTCGGTTTGCTGAACCGAGTCAACTCGGTTTGCTGAACCGAGTCAACTCGGTTTGCTGAACCGAGTCAACTCGGTTTGCTGAACCGAGTCAACTCGGTTTGCTGAACCGAGTCAACTCGGTTTGCTGAACTGAGTCAACTCGGTTTGCTGAACCGAGTCAACTCGGTTTGCTGAACCGAGTCAACTAGGTTTGCTGAACCGAGTCAGCTCGGTTTGTTGAACCGAGTCAACTAGGTTTGCTGAACCGAGTCAACTCGGTTTGCTAGCACGAGTCAACTCGGATTGCTTACCCGAGTCAACTCGGTTTGCTAACCCGAGTCAACTCGGTTTGCTTGCTTACCCGAGTCAACTCGGTTTACTAACGCGAGTCAACTCGGTTTACTAACCCGAGTCAACTCGGTTTGCTGAACCGAGTCAACTCGGTTTGCTAGCCCGAGTCAACTCGGTTTGCTAAAACGAGTCAACTCCGTTTGCTAACCCGAGTCAACTCGGTTTGCTTGCTTACCCGAGTCAACTCGGTTTGCTAGCCCGAGTCAACTCGGTTTGCTAACCCGAGTAAACTCGGTTTACTAACCCGAGTCAACTCGGTTTGCTGAACCGAGTCAACTCGGTTTGCTGAACCGAGTCAACTCGGTTTGCTGAACTGAGTCAACTCGGTTTGCTGAACCGAGTCAACTCGGTTTGCTGAACCGAGTCAACTCGGTTTGCTGAACCGAGTCAACTCGGTTTGCTAGCCCGAGTCAACTCGGATTGCTTACCCGAGTCAACTCGGTTTGCTAACCCGAGTCAACTCGGTTTGCTTGCTTACCCGAGTCAACTCGGTTTACTAACGCGAGTCAACTCGGTTTACTAACCCGAGTCAACTCGGTTTGCTAACTCGAATCAACTCGGTTTGCTAACCCGAGTAAACTCGGTTTACTAACCCGAGTCAACTCGGTTTGCTAACCCGAGTCAACTCGGTTTGCTGAACCGAGTCAACACGGTTTGCTGAACCGAGTCAACTCGGTTTGCTGAACCGAGTCAACTCGGTTTGCTGAACCGAGTCAACTCGGTTTGCTGAACCGAGTCAACTCGGTTTGCTGAACCGAGTCAACTCGGTTTGCTGAACCGAGTCAACTCGGTTTGCTGAGCCGAGTCAACTCGGTTTGCTAGTCCGAGTCAACTCGGATTGCTTACCCGAGTCAACTCGGTTTTCTAACCCGAGTCAACTCGGTTTGCTTGCTTACCCGAGTCAACTCGGTTTACTAACACGAGTCAACTCGGTTTACTAACCCGAGTCAACTCGGTTTGCTAACTCGAATCAACTCGGTTTGCTAACCCGAGTAAACTCGGTTTACTAACCCGAGTCAACTCGGTTTGCTAATCCGAGTCAACTCGGTTTGCTGAACCGAGTCAACTCGGTTTGCTGAGCTGAGTCAACTCGGTTGGCTGAACCGAGTCAACTCGGTTTGTTGAACCGAGTAAACGCGGTTTGCTGAACCGAGTCAACTCGGTTTGCTGAACCGAGTCAACTAGGTTTGCTGAACCGAGTCAACTCGGTTTGCTAGCCCGAGTCAACTCGGTTTGCTAACCCGAGTCAACTCTGTTTGCTAAGCCGAGTCAACTGGTTTTGCTTACCCGAGTCAACTCGGTTTGCTGACCCGAGTCAACTCGGTTTGCTGAACCGAGTCAACTCGGTTTGCTAGCCCGAGTCAACTCGGTTTGCTAACCCGAGTCAACTCCGTTTGCTAACCCGAGTCAACTCGGTTTGCTAACCCGAGTCAACTCGGTTTGCTGAACCGAGTCAACTCGGTTTGCTGAACCGAGTCAACTCGGTTTGCTGAACCGAGTCAACTCGGTTTGCTGAACCGAGTCAACTCGGTTTGCTGAACTGAGTCAACTCGGTTTGCTGAACCGAGTCAACTCGGTTTGCTGAACCGAGTCAACTCGGTTTGCTGAACCGAGTCAACTCGGTTTGCTGAACCGAGTCAACTCGGTTTGCTCGGTTTGTTAACCCGAGTCAACTCGGTTTGCTGAACCGAGTCAACTCGGTTTTCTGAACCGAGTCAACTCGGTTTGCTGAACTGAGTCAACTCGGTTTGCTGAACCGAGTCAATTCGGTTTGCTGAACCGAGTCAAGTCGGTTTGCTGAACCGAGTCAACTCGGTTTGCTGAACCGAGTCAACTCGGTTTGCTGAACCGAGTCAACTCGGTTTGCTAGCCCGAGTCAACTCGGATTGCTTACCCGAGTCAACTCGGTTTGCTAACCCGAGTCAACTCGGTTTGCTTGCTAACCCGAGTCAACTCGGTTTCCTAACCCGAGTCAACTCGGTTTACTAACCCGAGTCAACTCGGTTTGCTAACTCGAATCAACTCGGTTTGCTAACCCGAGTAAACTCGGTTTACTAACCCGAGTCAACTCGGTTTGCTAACCCGAGTCAACTCGGTTTGCTAACCCGAGTCAACTCGGTTTGCTGAACCGAGTCAACTCGGTTTGCTGAACCGAGTCAACTCGGTTTGCTGAACCGAGTCAACTAAGTTTGCTGAACCGAGTCAACTCGGTTTGCTGAGCTGAGTCAACTCGGTTTGCTAGCCCGAGTCAACTCGGTTTGCTAACCCGAGTCAACTCCGTTTGCTAACCCGAGTCAACTCGGTTTGCTAACCCGAGTCAACTCATTTTGCTGAACCGAGTCAACTCGGTTTGCTGAACTGAGTCAACTCGGTTTGCTGAACCGAGTCAACTCGGTTTGCTGAACTGAGTCAACCCGGTTTGCTGAACCGAGTCAACTCGGTTTGCTGAACCGAGTCAACTCGGTTTGCTGAACCGAGTCAACTCGGTTTGCTGAACCGAGTCAACTAGGTTTGCTGAACCGAGTCAACTCGGTTTTCTGAACCGAGTCAACTAGGTTTGCTGAACCGAGTCAACTCGGTTTGCTAGCCCGAGTCAACTCGGATTGCTTACCCGAGTCAACTCGGTTTGCTAACCCGAGTCAACTCGGTTTACTAACCCGAGTCAACTCGGTTTGCTGAACTCGGTTTGCTGAACCGAGTCAACTCGGTTTGCTGAACCGAGTCAACTCGGTTTGCTGAACCGGGTCAACTCGGTTTGCTGAACTGAGTCAACTCGGTTTGCTGAACTGAGTCAACTCGGTTTGCTGAACCGAGTCAACTCGGTTTGCTGAACCGAGTCAACTCGGTTTGCTGAACCGAGTCAACTCGGTTTGCTGAACCGAGTCAACTCGGTTTGCTGAACCGAGTCAACTAGGTTTGCTAGCCCGAGTCAACTCGGTTTGCTGAACCGAGTCAACTCGGTTTGCTTGCTTACCCGAGTCAACTCGGTTTACTAACCCGAGTCAAATCGGTTTGCTAACCCGAGTCAACTCGGTTTGCTAACCCGAATCAACTCGGTTTGCTAACTCGAATCAACTCGGTTTGCTAACCCGAGTAAACTCGGTTTACTAACCCGAGTCAACTCGGTTTGCTAACCCCAGTCAACTCTGTTTGCTGAACTGAGTCAACTCGGTTTGCTGAACTGAGTCAACTCGGTTTGCTGAAACGAGTCAACTCGGTTTGCTGAACCGAGTCAACTCGGTTTGCTGAACCGAGTCAACTCGGTTTGCTGAACCGAGTCAACTCGGTTTGCTGAACCGAGTCAACTTGGTTTGCTGAACCGAGTCAACTCGGTTTGCTGAACCGAGTCAACTCGGTTTGCTGAACCGAGTCAACTCGGTTTGCTGAACCGAGTCAACTCGGTTTGCTGAACCGAGTCAACTCGGTTTGCTAGCCCGAGTCAACTCGGATTGCTAACCCGAGTCAACTAGGTTTGCTAACCCGAGTCAACTCGGTTTGCTTGCTTACCCGAGTCAACTCGGTTTACTAACCCGAGTCAACTCGGTTTACTAACCCGAGTCAACTCGGTTTACTAACCCGAGTCAACTCGGTTTACTAACCCGAGTCAACTCGGTTTGCTAACTCGAATCAACTCGGTTTGCTAACCCGAGTAAACTCGGTTTACTAACCCGAGTCAACTCGGTTTGCTAACCCGAGTCAACTCGGTTTGCTGAACCGAGTCAACTTGGTTTGCTAGCCCGAGTCAACTCGGTTTGCTAACCCGAGTCAACTTCGTTTGCTAGCCTGAGTCAACTCGGTTTGCTGAACCGAGTCAACTCGGTTTGCTGAACCGAGTCAACTCGGTTTTCTGAACTGAGTCAGCTCGGTTTGCTGAACCGAGTCAACTCGGTTTGCTGAACCGAGTCAACTCGGTTTGCTGAACCGAGTCAACTCGGATTGCTGAACCGAGTCAACTCGGTTTGCTAGCTCGAGTCAACTCGGATTGCTTACCCGAGTCAACTCGGTTTGCTAACCCGAGTCAACTCGGTTTGCTTGCTTACCCGAGTCAACTCGGTTTACTAACCCGAGTCAACTCGGTTTACTAACCCGAGTCAACTCGGTTTACTAACCCGAGTCAACTCGGTTTGCTATTTCGAATCAACTCGGTTTGCTAACCCGAGTAAACTCGGTTTGCTGAACCGAGTCAAGTCGGTTTGCTGAACCGAGTCAACTCGGTTTGCTGAACCGAGTCAACTCGGTTTGCTGAACCGAGTCAACTCGGTTTGCTAGCCCGAGTCAACTCGGATTGCTTACCCGAGTCAACTCGGTTTGCTAACCCGAGTCAACTCGGTTTGCTTGCTAACCCGAGTCAACTCAATTTACTAACCCGAGTCAACTCGGTTTACTAACCCGAGTCAACTCGGTTTGCTAACTCGAATCAACTCGGTTTGCTAACCCGAGTAAACTCGGTTTACTAACCCGAGTCAACTCGGTTTGCTAACCCGAGTCAACTCGGTTTGCTAACCCGAGTCAACTCGGTTTGCTGAACCGAGTCAACTCGGTTTGCTGAACCGAGTCAACTCGGTTTGCTGAACCGAGTCAACTAAGTTTGCTGAACCGAGTCAACTCGGTTTGCTGAGCCGAGTCAACTCGGTTTGCTTGCCCGAGTCAACTCGGTTTGCTAACCCGAGTCAACTCCGTTTGCTAACCCGAGTCAACTCGGTTTGCTAACCCGAGTCAACTCATTTTGCTGAACCGAGTCAACTCGGTTTGCTGAACCGAGTCAACTCGGTTTGCTGAACCGAGTCAACTCGGTTTGCTGAACTGAGTCAACTCGGTTTGCTGAACCGAGTCAACTCGGTTTGCTGAACTGAGTAAACCCGGTTTGCTGAACCGAGTCAACTCGGTTTGCTGAACCGAGTCAACTAGGTTTGCTGAACCGAGTAAACTCGGTTTTCTGAACCGAGTCAACTAGGTTTGCTGAACCGAGTCAACTCGGTTTGCTGAACCGAGTCAACTCGGTTTGCTGAACCGAGTCAACTCGGTTTGCTGAACCGAGTCAACTCGGTTTGCTGAACCGAGTCAACTCGGTTTGCTGAACTGAGTCAACTCGGTTTGCTGAACCGAGTCAACTAGGTTTGCTGAACCGAGTCAACTCGGTTTGCTGAACCGAGTCAACTCGGTTTGCTGAACCGAGTCAACTCGGTTTGCTGAACCGAGTCAACTCGGTTTGCTGAACCGAGTCAACTCGGTTTGCTAGCCCGAGTCAACTCGGTTTGCTGAACCGAGTCAACTCGGTTTGCCAACCCGAGTCAACTCGGTTTGCTTGCTTACCCGAGTCAACTCGGTTTACTAACCCGAGTCAACTCGGTTTGCTAACCCGAGTCAACTCGGTTTGCTAACCCGAATCAACTCGGTTTGCTAACTCGAATCAACTCGGTTTGCTAACCCGAGTAAACTCGGTTTACGAACCCGAGTCAACTCGGTTTGCTAACCCCAGTCAACTCGGTTTGCTGAACCGAGTCAACTCGGTTTGCTGAACTGAGTCAACTCGGTTTGCTGAACCGAGTCAACTCGGTTTGCTGAACCGAGTCAACTCGGTTTGCTGAACCGAGTCAACTCGGTTTGCTGAACCGAGTCAACTCGGTTTGCTGAACCGAGTCAACTCGGTTTGCTGAACCGAGTCAACTCGGTTTGCTGAACCGAGTCAACTCGGTTTGCTAGCCCGAGTCAACTCGGGTTGCTTGCTTACCCGAGTCAACTCGGTTTACTAACCCGAGTCAACTCGGTTTACTAACCCGAGTCAACTCGGTTTGCTAACTCGAATCAACTCGGTTTGCTAACCCGAGTAAACTCGGTTTACTAACCCGAGTCAACTCGGTTTGCTAACCCGAGTAAACTCGGTTTGCTGAACCGAGTCAACTCGGTTTGCTAGCCCGAGTCAACTCGGTTTGCTAGCCCGAGTCAACTCGGATTGCTAACCCGAGTCAACTCGGATTGCTAACCCGAGTCAACTCGGTTTGCTGAACTGAGTCAACTCGGTTTGCTGAACCGAATCAACTCGGTTTGCTGAACCGAGTCAACTCGGTTTGCTGAACCGAGTCAACTCGGTTTGCTGAACCGAGTCAACTCGGTTTGCTGAACCGAGTCAACTCGGTTTGCTGAACCGAGTCAACTCGGTTTGCTAGCCCGAGTCAACTCGGTTTGCTAGCCCGAGTCAACTCGGATTGCTAACCCGAGTCAACTCGGTTTGCTAACCCGAGTCAACTCGGTTTGCTTGCTTACCCGAGTCAACTCGGTTTACTAACCCGAGTCAACTCGGTTTACTAACCCGAGTCAACTCGGTTTACTAACCCGAGTCAACTCGGTTTACTAACCCGAGTCAACTCGGTTTACTAACCCGAGTCAACTCGGTTTGCTAACTCGAATCAACTCGGTTTGCTAACCCGAGTAAACTCGGTTTACTAACCCGAGTCAACTCGGTTTGCTAACTCGAGTCAACTCGGTTTGCTGAACCGAGTCAACTTGGTTTGCTAGCCCGAGTCAACTCGGTTTGCTAACCCGAGTCAACTCCGTTTGCTAACCTGAGTCAACTCGGTTTGCTGAACCGAGTCAACTCGGTTTGCTGAACCGAGTCAACTCGGTTTTCTGAACTGAGTCAGCTCGGTTTGCTGAACCGAGTCAACTCGGTTTGCTGAACCGAGTCAACTCGGTTTGCTGAACCGAGTCAACTCGGTTTGCTGAACCGAGTCAACTCGGATTGCTGAACCGAGTCAACTCGGTTTGCTAGCCCGAGTCAACTCGGATTGCTTACCCGAGTCAACTCGGTTTGCTAACCCCAGTCAACTCGGTTTGCTTGCTTACCCGAGTAAACTCGGTTTACTTACCCGAGTCAACTCGGTTTACTTACCCGAGTCAACTCGGTTTACTAACCCGAGTCAACTCGGTTTGCTATTTCGAATCAACTCGGTTTGCTAACCCGAGTAAACTCGGTTTGCTGAACCGAGTCAAGTCGGTTTGCTGAACCGAGTCAACTCGGTTTGCTGAACCGAGTCAACTCGGTTTGCTGAACCGAGTCAACTCGGTTTGCTGAACCGAGTCAACTCGGTTTGCTAGCCCGAGTCAACTCGGATTGCTTACCCGAGTCAACTCGGTTTGCTAACCCGAGTCAACTCGGTTTGCTTGCTAACCCGAGTCAACTCGGTTTACTAACCCGAGTCAACTCGGTTTACTAACCCGAGTCAACTCGAATTGCTAACTCGAATCAACTCGGTTTGCTAACCCGAGTGTTTGGAACTGGATGGAAACATTTAGAACGAAAATAAACAATACTAAATATACGTTCCACAAAAATGTAAACATAAAGAAAAACATAGAATGTATAGAGAATTAATGAAGTTACTATACTTAAAGTCATATGACTAGAAAAAGTTCGAGAATAAAATACAACCGATTTTATAACGAATCTGAGTGGACGTGTTTTCTTTTACCTTTTTGGAAAGTTTTTATAGATTTTTTTTCCTAGTTTTTTTCTTGTGAAACAAAAACCTAGTCAGGAACATTTGGTCCTTCTAAGCCGTTTTAGGAACCGTATTAAAAACAATTAGTGTGTGTGAAAAACATTAACATTTAAAAGACAAAAAGTGTGTGAAGTGCTTAGTTGTTTAACGAACACAAGTGCTTATATATATACATATTTACATATATGAAGAACTCCTACAGAGTTTAATAAGTAAAGTTTCAATTTTTTCAAATTAAATTTGCTTAAAACTAATCAATCGCGCGCGATTAAAACGCCATTAAATTAGATTGAAAACGCCATTAAGCTTAAATAATCTAAAACTATATATAAACTAAAAGCTGCTGCAGAAGACAAGTCATCAAGGACTACAAGGTCATCCAAGGTTGCCACTGTAAAGAAGAGAAGAATTTAAGTAAGTTCGTTCTTGTTGTGTGTTGTTTTATATACGAATAAATATACCCCAAACAAATAAATATGTCGAACCCAGTTCCTGCTCTTGGTTCTTCGTTGTTCTACGGAGCTCTACAAATAAGCCTCCTGGAGCAAATAGAGAGGAACTATAGAAATTTCAAAAAAGAGCCCAAAGCACGTCGCACGCGTGCAATTGCGAGCAGTCGTTTAGCATTGCTTGAAGAAAATATGGCTTCAGCAAAAATCTACCACCAAAACGTCGTCGGGGGTTTGAAGCTGGAAGCTGGAATTGAAAAGAAGGATTATTTAGAGGTGTATGATAAAATTAACGACACTTACCTAGATTACAGGTCCGATTTGACCGAATTGTTGGAGAGTTTGTCTTCGGTTGCTGCATCGTCATCGCTTGCAGCAGGTCAGGCTGGTCAAAGTTTAGGCCAGTCAGGTATGGTTCGTACCGAACTGAGGTTACCCAAAATTGATCTCCCTAAGTTTAATGGGGAATATATAAAATGGCGGTCGTTTCACGACAGGTTTGATTCGCTAGTCTGTTCAAACAATAATTTGACGGACATCGACAAGATGCACTTCTTGAAGTCGAGTTTAGAAGGTGAGGCGGATCGTTTGCTCCAGCATTTACCCTGTGTCGCGGGTAACTTTGACAAGGCATGGGAGTTATTAAAGGCGCGATACGACAATAAGCGTGTCTTAGTAACTGCGCAACTAAAACTCCTTTTCTGCCAAAAGGGCCTTGTGAAAGAGTCGGTTGATGGGCTGAAGGAGGTGATATTCACCACGCAAGAGTGTATCCATGCACTCAGGAACCTGGATTTGCCTGTTGATCAATGGGACGACATTTTGGTGCACCTAGTGTATAATAAATTACCCGGTAATTTGCAGCAGTTGTGGGAAGAGAAGTTGGGGAACCAGAAAGATTTGCCAAGCTGGAACGATTTTCTGGAGTTTTTGGAAGCACGCTTCAGGACGTTGGAAGCCGTGAGTACGGAAACAGCGCAACCAAGTTCCTTCAAGAACGATGTGAGGAGACCAACTGGTACGGAGGTGCGGAAGGTGTTTCATACGAAGACTGCTGCCAGAACGGAGTTTGTCTGCCAGGTATGCCACCAGAGCCAACACTCTATAAGGAAATGCCAAAAGTTCCTCAACATGAACACAGCGGAAAGGAAGCAGACTGCTCGACGCCTGAGAGTTTGCGACAACTGCCTTTCTTCCGGGCATTTTGCGCCGAATTGCCCCTCGCCTGGCTGCTGTTACTTTTGCCAGCAACGTCATCACACGCTTCTACATGTAAACTTGACTCAACACGCAGCTGTGCGCGCAAATAGCATGCCGTCGAGGACAACAACAACTTCAAGAGGTCAGAATGCAGTTTCGACATCTTTTAACGCTCATGCGCTGGAGTTTGAACCACGAGAAGTACAACAAGCTTCTACAAGTGGTCAAGTTTTAAATTACCACACGTCGCATGGTAGCAGAACGCACCAGGTGCTTTTAGCGACAGCAATCGTTAAGGTGCGAGCAGCCGATGGTCGTCAACACCATCTACGAGCTTTGATCGACCCAGGATCGGAAGTGTGCTTCATCACTGAAGATGCAGCACAACGATTGCAGCTGAAAAAGCGACGTACCTTTGTCGAGGTGTCAGGGTTAGGGTTGGTCAGCAGTGGCACAACGCAAACATGCGTGGATATTGAGCTTGCGTCATGCAACTCAACTTATGGAGGTGCGGTGCGGGCACTGGTTTTCAAGTCGCTGACTGGCCATCTCCCGGCCCAACAAATGATACCTGACAAATGGCAACACCTTAAAGGGTTAACGTTGGCAGATCCAAATCTCCACGTTCCTGGACCTATTAATATACTTCTTGGTAGCGATGTATATGCCGACATACTCCTTCCAGAAGTGAGAAGACCTGCAGATGGAGTCGGACCAACCGCTCAGAAGACGCAGTTAGGGTGGATTGTGTTAGGGAGAGTTCAAGAGGAACATCCCCGGCAAATACGCAGTTTTGTGCAGACTGCTGACCTGAATTCTCAGCTGCAGAGATTCTGGGAGATGGAAGAATTGCCGTTCCAGACACATGAAACTGAGGAGAACATCGCATGCGACGCGCATTTCGATGAACACACGAGACGCCTTCCTGACGGGCGTTATGAAGTGAAGCTGCCGTTTAAAGGTGGATGTCTTCCAGCGATGGGATCCAGTAAGCAGAGCGCGGTCCGACGATTCCTGCACTTGGAGAAGAGGCTGGAGGCAAACCCAGCTCTTCGGGCAGATTATGCCAAATGCATACAGGAATATGCAACCCTGAAGCATATGGAAGAAATTCACGTCGGCGACTCGGTGTTGGCAACCCCATACCACTATTTTTTGCCTCACCATGCAGTTTTCAAGGAATCGAGTTCCACTACGAAACTGAGGGTCGTGTTCGACGCAACAGCGAAGACTTTGGATGGAAGTTCGCTCAATGATCGACTTTTGGTGGGTCCAAAATTACAGTCGAACATTATTGATCTGGTTCTTCGATGGCGAACCCACAGAATAACGTTTTCGGCTGACATCGAGAAGATGTATAGGCAGGTGTTAGTGGATACACCGGATACTTACTATCAGTTGATCCTGTGGAGAAACGATCGTTCATCTCCAATCAAAATGTATCGGCTTAAAACGGTAACGTTTGGCACAGCGAGTGCACCGTATCTTGCCATAAAAATTCTGAAGCGTGTAGCTGAAGATGAAGAATCGAACCTGCCGGAGGGCGCGAAGGTTGTCCGAGAGGACATGTATGTGGATGACCTCATCAGTGGTGCCGATACTGTGGAAGAAGCAAGAACAAAACGCGACCAAGCGAATCAACTTCTGGCGTCCGCGGGCTTCAATTTACGAAAATGGACAAGCAACGTGAAAGAACTCGTCGAAGATATACCTGCAGCAGATCGAGAACTAGATTTTGAGGTGCCGTTCAACATGTCAAATCATGTCAAAACCCTTGGCATCAAATGGTTCCCGATAGACGACTACTTTTCGTATCAAAATGTGCAGCAGTCATCAGAAGCAACAACAAAAAGGTCAATGTTGTCCACCATAGCCAAACTGTTCGACCCACTTGGCTGGATATCACCATGCGTCATCACGGCGAAGTTAATGATGCAGCGGCTTTGGGAGCTAAGTTGTGATTGGGATGATCCGGTTCCAGCTACACTGGAAAAAGATTGGGATGCTTTTCATGGAGAACTTCCGATCATCGAGACGCTTCGAATACCACGCTGGACTCAGACAAGCAAAACCAACAAGGACATCGAATTACATGGGTTCTGTGATGCGTCTATGAAGGCATACGGTGCCGTAGTATACGTTCGTGTACTTGACAGTGATGGCAATATTCATGTCAACTTGCTTCTGGCGAAGACGAAAGTAGCTCCAAGTCAGCGTACGATCACGCTTCCACGTTTGGAACTTTGCGGAGCAGTAGTGTTAGCGCAATTGATGCAGTATACGAAGGACGTTTTGGCTGTTCCCGACATCAAGATGTTTACTTGGACCGACTCAACCATCGCGCTCGCGTGGATACGAGCCACTCCCGCTAAATGGACTACGTTCGTTGCCAACAGAGTATCCGAAATTCAGCGGCTAGTGGGGATCGATTGCTGGGGACATGTCGCAACGCTTCATAACCCAGCCGATCTGGCGTCTAGAGGAGTGTATCCAGCAGAACTGACGTCATTGGAGACTTGGTGGATTGGTCCTGATTTTTTACGCAGTCAATGGGCTTTCGATGTTCCGCATCAACCTGTTGACATCGAAACTGACGAGGAACGACGTACGGTCAAGGCACTAAGTGCTCAAGTCAGTCAGGATGATCGCATACTTCAAACCATCTGCGACTGTTCGAATTTGTTGAAGGTGATTCGAGTTATCGCCACATGTTGTCGTTTCGCAACAAAATGTCGACGAAAAGCAATTTCTGATGGCCCATTTACTCCAAACGAACTGGAAGCAGCGCGTATCATCGCCGTAAAGGCCGCACAGAAAGAGATGTTCAAAGCAGAGCTTCAACAAATTCTGGAAACCTCGAAAATACCTAAATCACTCAAGACTTTGAACGCATTCGTTGATGCTGAAGGACTTTTGAGAGTAGGAGGACGCTTGGAGAATTCTCTCCTCCCCTACGACGCGCAACATCCGATGTTACTTCGAAACAGTCACCATTTTACCAACATGGTTGTCAGAGATGCCCATAAGAACACTTTACATGACGGCATCCAACAGATGATCAACTACATCCGTCAAAAATATTGGATTGGCCAGATACGACGAAGCGTGAAGTATCAGCTTCATAGATGCACTTCTTGCTACCGGCAAAAGGCATCGGAAATGCAGCAGTTGATGGCGAATCTACCTGCACCTAGAGTCCAAATGTCACGACCGTTCAGTCATACTGGAGTTGACTACGCAGGACCCATCGAAATAAAAAGCTGGAAAGCTCGCGGAGCTAAAATACTAAAAGGGTATTTTGCAGTATTTGTCTGTTTGGCAACAAAGGCCATTCACTTGGAAGTAGTGTCTGACCTGACTACCCAAGCATTTTTAGCAGCATTTCGACGGTTTACGGCCAGGAGAGGTAGCTGCAAACAAATCTACAGCGATTGTGGAACTAATTTCGTCGGCGCTAATAACGAATTAGCCAAAATGTTGAAGGACGCGAAGCACGATTGGAAGGAGATTGCCGAAAACCTTGCAAATCATGGTACAAATTGGCACTTTATTCCCCCAGCTTCTCCACACTTTGGTGGATTATGGGAAGCGGGAGTGAAATCGGTGAAATACCATTTGAAGCGAGTTGTTGGAACCGAAAGGCTGACTTTTGAGGAGCTCACAACGCTTCTAGCTCAGATAGAAGCGTGTCTGAATTCGAGACCCTTATGCCCACTCTCCGACAGCTTGGATGATTTGAATGCGCTAACTCCTGCGCATTTTCTCGTAGGCGAATCTCTACACGCTGTGCCACAAGGCGAACTCAACAACGACATCACGTATATCGACCGATGGAGAAAAGTTCAAGCGCTGGCGGAAGGATTTTGGAAAAAGTGGAGTTCCGAATACCTTGCACGGTTGCAGCAACGTCCGAAATGGACTCAAGAGCAAGAAGCTCCCAAAATAGGAGACCTAGTTTTGCTCAAGGATGAGCGGCTTGCACCGACTTACTGGAGTCTTGCCCGAATCGAGGACACTCACGCGGGAACGGATGGACTTGTACGCGTTGTCACCGTGAAGACACAAAACGGAAACTTCAAACGACCTATCGCAAAAATCTGCTCTTTACCGTCGAACAAACACCCGGAACAATCTGCGTTAATCTAGAATCTAGATGATGAATCATTAAAACATCTGTTGTTTACGAACGAATATGCTGTTTTCAAAACGCGGAACTTGAAATACGAAATAAATCAACACATTT
The DNA here is from genome assembly GCA_914767635.1 of Melanostoma mellinum. Taxonomy (NCBI): domain Eukaryota; kingdom Metazoa; phylum Arthropoda; class Insecta; order Diptera; family Syrphidae; genus Melanostoma; species Melanostoma mellinum. The sequence goes on along the minus strand of OU612058.1, from coordinate 245,482,234 downwards.
TCATTCAATTCTTAATTCAACACAACAATCAACCCATCTTTAAAACACCTGTAAGGTTTCGCAAAACACAGCAAGCAACACATCTGTACTACATACGAAAAAAAAAAAAAAAAAAATTATCATCATTCAGCACTTCAATCAACACATCTTTAAAAGGTACCTGAAAAGCTGTTCAAAAGATAAAAATCAAACAAGAACTTTTAAAAATTCATCTTTATTGAAAGACATAACAATCTACAAAATTGCACAAAAGGCAATCAAGCAGTTCATATTTAATACTGTGCTGCAACAACGCACACACAAAATCAAACTTATATTCTAAAGGAACTAAACACAACTTATTCCTAAACACTTAAGCTTTACATCGAGTGCTTAAAACATAACTTATTCTAAAAACTTAATCTATAACACAAATCAAACACATCATTTGTTAAAACATCTCTACATGATGTTCAAAAGGAACATCGAAAACAGAGCCCAGAAACACCGCACGTCGAAAGTCAATTCCCGTCGGCAAAACAAAAAAAAAAAAAAATCGTCGTCGACAAGACACATTTTGGTAAAAAAAAAAAATCTGTGCACTGCAACAACGCATACACAATATTATTTAATAGTAATCATGCTGAAACAATGCACATATATTTATTAAATTAACAAAACACAAAATGCACTGCCATTTTAAAAACAAGAAAAAGAACACGATCCACATTACATAGAAAAATAGAAAACACGAAATGTCAAATGCCGTCGGCAAATGCATTTGACCATCTTGCACTAAGATCTGATTAACTTATAAAGATCACAAATTATACAGTCCACTGAATTAAAGCACTCATAATTTTCAATAATTGAAGCACACCTAAAACTTAATAAAATTCATAAAATTCGCGAAACCTTTCCGAATTAAAATCGCGAGTTGTTTACAAAAAAAAAATGTAAACAACAATTCTAGTCGGCAATCGAACTTTTCCGACTAGAAAAGGATGGCACTTGGTCACGACAAATATGCCTTGCCATCGAACAAGTACACACACACACACATACACACAAATGTACGAACGCTACGAAAATTGAAATTAAAAATTAAAATAAAATTGAACACACAGAACAGAAATACCACAAATAACATACAAAATCACACACAAAACAAATAAAATTGAATAAAATAACCAAATATGTCGATAAATGAAAAGAAAAAACAAAAAACACTCATCCTGAAAAAAAATGTGTGTGATCACACACATCACCGTTGGTATCCATCAATATAAATTTGCGGGAAGGTCTACGCAACTATATCCAAAAGGTGCAGCAACCAGCAACGTAACACAACATAAATTACTTTAATTTTTAAAACAATTACACTTAAACAAAACTCACTTTAACAAATTATCGCGATTAAATTTGCGCATGCCGGCACCATGCTCGCGAAAACCAATTCACCATTTACATTGCACATGAACATGAACAACACCAATTAGTAGATTAGTACTACTCTTACGCTTCGGATTCTAAACATTCGTAAGACTGAAACACATAATTGAATGAAGATTACGCATACAACCAATACAGTATGGATGTCAAAACGAGAGACAACATTTTTACTTTCTGTTTGGGGTCTCTTCTCTCTTGTACTATTCTGTCGTGTTGTCCATTTATGTTTTAATTTAATGTACTAATCTCTTTTGTCTCATTACATGTATGCATGAGAAAGAAAAGGACCACCATCAGTTCACATTTATACCAATCACGGATATCACCTAAATGTCAAAGGCCATCTGTGGAGGAGTAGCGGAACGTCGTCGGCGGTGCTGCAGTGCAGACTTTTGGACAGGGTGCACCATAAGCAGATGGATTTTTGGATTTTTTTTTCTTGGAGGCGGGAGAATGTTTGGAACTGGATGGAAACATTTAGAACGAAAATAAACAATACTAAATATACGTTCCACAAAAATGTAAACATAAAGAAAAACATAGAATGTATAGAGAATTAATGAAGTTACTATACTTAAAGTCATATGACTAGAAAAAGTTCGAGAATAAAATACAACCGATTTTATAACGAATCTGAGTGGACGTGTTTTCTTTTACCTTTTTGGAAAGTTTTTATAGATTTTTTTTCCTAGTTTTTTTCTTGTGAAACAAAAACCTAGTCAGGAACACCGAGTAAACTCGGTTTACTAACCCGAGTCAACTCGGTTTGCTAACCCGAGTCAACTCGGTTTGCTAACCCGAGTCAACTCGGTTTGCTAACCCGAGTCAACTCGGTTTGCTGAACCGAGTCAACTCGGTTTGCTGAACCGAGTCAACTCGGTTTGCTGAACCGAGTCAACTAAGTTTGCTGAACCGAGTCAACTCGGTTTGCTGAGCCGAGTCAACTCGGTTTGCTAGCCCGAGTCAACTCGGTTTGCTAACCCGAGTCAACTCGGTTTGCTAACCCGAGTCAACTCATTTTGCTGAACCGAGTCAACTCGGTTTGCTGAACCGAGTCAACTCGGTTTGCTGAACCGAGACAACTCGGTTTGCTGAACTGAGTCAACTCGGTTTGCTGAACTGAGTCAACCCGGTTTGCTGAACCGAGTCAACTCGGTTTGCTGAACCGAGTCAACTAGGTTTGCTGAACCGAGTCAACTCGGTTTTCTGAACCGAGTCAACTAGGTTTGCTGAACCGAGTCAACTCGGTTTGCTGAACCGAGTCAACTCGGTTTGCTGAACCGAGTCAACTCGGTTTGCTGAACTGAGTCAACTCGGTTTGCTGAACCGAGTCAACTAGGTTTGCTGAACCGAGTCAACTCGGTTTGCTGAACCGAGTCAACTCGGTTTGCTGAACCGAGTCAACTCGGTTTGCTAGCCCGAGTCAACTCGGTTTGCTGAACCGGGTCAACTCGGTTTGCTAACCCGAGTCAACTCGGTTTGCTTGCTTACCCGAGTCAACTCGGTTTACTAACCCGAGTCAACTCGGTTTGCTAACCCGAGTCAACTCGGTTTGCTAACCCGAATCAACTCGGTTTGCTAACTCGAATCAACTCGGTTTGCTAACCCGAGTAAACTCGGTTTACTAACCCGAGTCAACTCGGTTTGCTAACCCCAGTCAACTCGGTTTGCTGAACCGAGTCAACTCGGTTTGCTGAACTGAGTCAACTCGGTTTCCTGAACCGAGTCAACTCGGTTTACTGAACCGAGTCAACTCGGTTTGCTGAACCGAGTCAACTCGGTTTGCTGAACCGAGTCAACTAGGTTTGCTGAACCGAGTCAACTCGGTTTGCTGAACCGAGTCAACTAGGTTTGCTGAACAGAGTCAACTCGGTTTGCTGAACCGAGTCAACTCGGTTTGCTGACCTGAGTCAACTCGGTTTGCTGAACCGAGTCAACTCGGTTTGCTGAACCGAGTCAACTCGGTTTGCTGAACCGAATCAACTCGGTTTGCTGAACCGAGTCAACTCGGTTTGCTGAACCGAGTCAACTCGGTTTGCTGAACTGAGTCAACTCGGTTTGCTGAACCGAGTCAACTCGGTTTGCTGAACCGAGTCAACTAGGTTTGCTGAACCGAGTGAACTAGGTTTGCTCGGTTTGTTAACCCGAGTCAACTCGGTTTACTAACCCGAGTCAACTCGGTTTACTAACCCGAGTCAACTCGGTTTACTAACCCGAGTCAACTCGGTTTACTAACCCGAGTCAACTCGATTTGCTATTTCGAATCAACTCGGTTTGCTAACCCGAGTAAACTCGGTTTGCTGAACCGAGTCAACTCGGTTTGCTGAACTGAGTCAACTCGGTTTGCTGAACTGAGTCAACTCGGTTTGCTGAACCGAGTCAACTAGGTTTGCTGAACCGAGTCAACTCGGTTTGCTAGCCCGAGTCAACTCGGTTTGCTAACCCGAGTCAACTCCGTTTGCTAACCCGAGTCAACTCGGTTTGCTAACCCGAGTCAACTCGGTTTGCTGAACCGAGTCAACTCGGTTTGCTGAACCGAGTCAACTCGGTTTGCTGAACCGAGTCAACTCGGTTTGCTGAACTGAGTCAACTCGGTTTGCTGAACCGAGTAAACTCGGTTTGCTGAACCGAGTCAACTAGGTTTGCTGAACCGAGTCAACTTGGTTTGCTGAACCGAGTCAACTCGGTTTACTGAACCGAGTCAACTCGGTTTGCTGAACCGAGTCAACTAGGTTTGCTGAACCGAGTCAACTCGGTTTGCTGAACCGAGTCAACTCGGTTTGCTGAACAGAGTCAACTCGGTTTGCTGAACCGAGTCAACTCGGTTTGCTGACCTGAGTCAACTCGGTTTGCTGAACCGAGTCAACTCGGTTTGCTGAACCGAGTCAACTCGGTTTGCTGAACCGAGTCAACTCGGTTTGCTGAACCGAGTCAACTCGGTTTGCTGAACCGAGTCAACTCGGTTTGCTAGCCCGAGTTAACTCGGATTGCTTACCCGAGTCAACTCGGTTTGCTAACCCGAGTCAACTCGGTTTGCTTGCTTACCCGAGTCAACTCGGTTTGCTAACGCGAGTCAACTCGGTTTACTAACCCGAGTCAACTCGGTTTGCTAACTCGAATCAACTCGGTTTGCTAACGCGAGTAAACTCGGTTTACTAACCCGAGTCAACTCGGTTTGCTAACCCGAGTCAACTCGGTTTGCTGAACCGAGTCAACTAGGTTTGCTGAACCGAGTCAACTCGGTTTGCTAGCCCGAGTCAACTCGGTTTGCTAACCCGAGTCAACTCCGTTTGCTAACTCGAGTCAACTCGGTTTGCTAACCCGAGTCAACTCGGTTTGCTGAACCGAGTCAACTCGGTTTGCTGAACCGAGTCAACTCGGTTTGCTAACTCGAATCAACTCGGTTTGCTAACGCGAGTAAACTCGGTTTACTAACCCGAGTCAACTCGGTTTGCTAACCCGAGTCAACTCGGTTTGCTGAACAGAGTCAACTCGGTTTGCTGAACCGAGTCAACTCGGTTTGCTGACCTGAGTCAACTCGGTTTGCTGAACCGAGTCAACTAGGTTTGCTGAACCGAGTCAACTCGGTTTGCTAGCCCGAGTCAACTCGGTTTGCTAACCCGAGTCAACTCCGTTTGCTAACCCGAGTCAACTCGGTTTGCTAACCCGAGTCAACTCGGTTTGCTGAACCGAGTCAACTCGGTTTGCTGAACCGAGTCAACTCGGTTTGCTGAACCGAGTCAACTCGGTTTGCTGAACTGAGTCAACTCGGTTTGCTGAACCGAGTCAACTCGGTTTGCTGAACCGAGTCAACTCGGTTTGCTGAACCGAGTCAACTCGGTTTGCTAGCCCGAGTTAACTCGGATTGCTTACCCGAGTCAACTCGGTTTGCTAACCCGAGTCAACTCGGTTTGCTTGCTTACCCGAGTCAACTCGGTTTGCTAACGCGAGTCAACTCGGTTTACTAACCCGAGTCAACTCGGTTTGCTAACTCGAATCAACTCGGTTTGCTAACGCGAGTAAACTCGGTTTACTAACCCGAGTCAACTCGGTTTGCTAACCCGAGTCAACTCGGTTTGCTGAACCGAGTCAACACGGTTTGCTGAACCGAGTCAACTCGGTTTGCTGAACCGAGTCAACTCGGTTTGCTGAACCGAGTCAACTCGGTTTGCTGAACCGAATCAACTCGGTTTGCTGAACCGAGTCAACTCGGTTTGCTGAACCGAGTCAACTCGGTTTGCTGAGCCGAGTCAACTCGGTTTGCTAGCCCGAGTCAACTCGGATTGCTTACTCGAGTCAACTCGGTTTGCTAACCCGAGTCAACTCGGTTTGCTTGCTTACCCGAGTCAACTCGGTTTACTAACACGAGTCAACTCGGTTTACTAACCCGAGTCAACTCGGTTTGCTAACTCGAATCAACTCGGTTTGCTAACGCGAGTAAACTCGGTTTACTAACCCGAGTCAACTCGGTTTGCTTATCCGAGTCAACTCGGTTTGCTGAACCGAGTCAACTCGGTTTGCTGAACTGAGTCAACTCGGTTTGCTGAACCGAGTAAACGCCGTTTGCTGAACCGAGTCAACTCGGTTTGCTGAACCGAGTCAACTAGGTTTGCTGAACCGAGTCAACTCGGTTTGCTAGCCCGAGTCAACTCGGTTTGCTAACCCGAGTCAACTCTGTTTGCTAAGCCGAGTCAACTGGTTTTGCTTACCCGAGTCAACTCGGTTTGCTGACCCGAGTCAACTCGGTTTGCTGAACCGAGTCAACTCGGTTTGCTAGCCCGAGTCAACTCGGTTTGCTAACCCGAGTCAACTCGGTTTGCTAACCCGAGTCAACTCGGTTTGCTGAACCGAGTCAACTCGGTTTGCTGAACCGAGTCAACTCGGTTTGCTGAACCGAATCAACTCGGTTTGCTGAACCGAGTCAACTCGGTTTGCTGAACCGAGTCAACTCGGTTTGCTGAACTGAGTCAACTCGGTTTGCTGAACCGAGTCAACTCGGTTTGCTGAACCAAGTCAACTAGGTTTGCTGAACCGAGTGAACTAGGTTTGCTCGGTTTGTTAACCCGAGTCAACTCGGTTTGCTGAACCGAGTCAACTCGGTTTTCTGAACCGAGTCAACTCGGTTTGCTGAACTGAGTCAGCTCGGTTTGCTGAACCGAGTCAACTCGGTTTGCTGAACCGAGTCAAGTCGGTTTGCTGAACCGAGTCAACACGGTTAGCTGAACCGAGTCAACTCGGTTTGCTGAACCGAGTCAACTCGGTTTGCTGAACCGAGTCAACTCGGTTTGCTAGCCCGAGTCAACTCGGATTGCTTACCCGAGTCAACTCGGTTTGCTAACCCGAGTCAACTCGGTTTGCTTGCTAACCCGAGTCAACTCGGTTTACTAACCCGAGTCAACTCGGTTTACTAACCCGAGTCAACTCGGTTTACTAACCCGAGTCAACTCGGTTTGCTAACTCGAATCAACTCGGTTTGCTAACCCGAGTAAACTCGGTTTACTAACCCGAGTCAACTCGGTTTGCTAACCCGAGTCAACTCGGTTTGCTTACCCGAGTCAACTCGGTTTGCTGAACCGAGTCAACTCGGTTTGCTGAACCGAGTCAACTCGGTTTGCTGAACCGAGTCAACTAAGTTTGCTGAACCGAGTCAACTCGGTTTGCTGAGCCGAGTCAACTCGGTTTGCTAGCCCGAGTCAACTCGGTTTGCTAACCCGAGTCAACTCCGTTTGCTAACCCGAGTCAACTCGGTTTGCTTACCCGAGTCAACTCGGTTTGCTGAACCGAGTCAACTCGGTTTGCTGAACCGAGTCAACTCGGTTTGCTGAACTGAGTCAACTCGGTTTGCTGAACCGAGTCAACTCGGTTTGCTGAACTGAGTCAACCCGGTTTGCTGAACCGAGTCAACTAGGTTTGCTGAACCGAGTCAACTCGGTTTTCTGAACCGATTCAACTAGGTTTGCTGAACCGAGTCAACTCGGTTTGCTAGCCCGAGTCAACTCGGGTTGCTTACCCGAGTCAACTCGGATTGCTTACCCGAGTCAACTCGGTTTGCTAACCCGAGTAAACTCGGTTTACTAACCCGAGTCAACTCGGTTTGCTGAACCGAGTCAACTCGGTTTGCTGAACCGAGTCAACTCGGTTTGCTGAACCGAGTCAACTCGGTTTGCTGAACCGAGTCAACTCGGTTTGCTGAACCGAGTCAACTAGGTTTGCTGAACCGAGTCAATTCGGTTTGCTAGCCCGAGTCAACTCGGTTTTCTGAACCGAGTCAACTCGGTTTGCTGAACCGAGTCAACTCGGTTTACTAACCCGAGTCAACTCGGTTTACTAACCCGAGTCAACTCGGTTTGCTAACTCGAATCAACTCGGTTTGCTAACTCGAATAAAATCGGTTTGCTAACATGAGTAAACACGGTTTACTAACCCGAGTCAACTCGGTTTGCTAACCCGAGTCAACTCGGTTTGCTGAACCGAGTCAACTCGGTTTGCTGAACCGAGTCAACTCGGTTTGCTGAACCGAGTCAACTCGGTTTGCTGAACTGAGTCAACTCGGTTTGCTGAACCGAGTCAACTCGGTTTGCCGAACCGAGTCAACTAGGTTTGCTGAACCGAGTCAGCTCGGTTTGTTGAACCGAGTCAACTAGGTTTGCTGAACCGAGTCAACTCGGTTTGCTAGCACGAGTCAACTCGGATTGCTTACCCGAGTCAACTCGGTTTGCTAACCCGAGTCAACTCGGTTTGCTAACCCGAGTCAACTCGGTTTACTAACCCGAGTCAACTCGGTTTGCTGAACCGAGTCAACTCGGTTTGCTAGCCCGAGTCAACTCGGTTTGCTAAAACGAGTCAACTCCGTTTGCTAACCCGAGTCAACTCGGTTTGCTAACCCGAGTCAACTCGGTTTGCTTGCTTACCCGAGTCAACTCGGTTTGCTAGCCCGAGTCAACTCGGTTTGCTAACCCGAGTCAACTCGGTTTACTAACCCGAGTCAACTCGGTTTGCTGAACCGAGTCAACTTGGTTTGCTGAACCGAGTCAACTCGGTTTGCTGAACTGAGTCAACTCGGTTTGCTGAACCGAGTCAACTCGGTTTGCTGAACCGAGTCAAGTCGGTTTGCTGAACCGAGTCAACTCGGTTTGCTGAACCGAGTCAACTCGGTTTGCTGAACCGAGTCAACTCGGTTTGCTAGCCCGAGTCAACTCGGATTGCTTACCCGAGTCAACTCGGTTTGTTAACCCGAGTCAACTCGGTTTGCTTGCTTACCCGAGTCAACTCGGTTTACTAACGCGAGCCAACTCGGTTTACTAACCCGAGTCAACTCGGTTTGCTAACTCGAGTCAACTCGGTTTGCTAACTCGAGTCAACTCGGTTTGCTAACGCGAGTAAACTCGGTTTACTAACCCGAGTCAACTCGGTTTGCTAACCCGAGTCAACTCGGTTTGCTAACCCGAGTCAACTCGGTTTGCTGAACCGAGTCAACTCGGTTTGCTGAACCGAATCAACTCGGTTTGCTGAACCGAGTCAACTCGGTTTGCTGAGCCGAGTCAACTCGGTTTGCTAGCCCGAGTCAACTCGGATTGCTTACCCGAGTCAACTCGGTTTGCTAACCCGAGACAACTCGGTTTGCTTGCTTACCCGAGTCAACTCGGTTTACTTACACGAGTCAACTCGGTTTACTAACCCGAGTCAACTCGGTTTGCTAACTCGAATCAACTCGGTTTGCTAACCCGAGTAAACTCGGTTAACTAACCCGAGTCAACTCGGTTTGCTAATCCGAGTCAACTCGGTTTGCTGAACCGAGTCAACTCGGTTTGCTGAACTGAGTCAACTCGGTTTGCTGAACCGAGTAAACGCGGTTTGCTGAACTGAGTCAACTCGGTTTGCTGAACCGAGTCAACAAGGTTTGCTGAACCGAGTCAACTCGGTTTGCTAGCCCGAGTCAACTCGGTTTGCTAACCCGAGTCAACTATGTTTGCTAAGCCGAGTCAACTGGTTTTGCTTACCCGAGTCAACTCGGTTTGCTGACCCGAGTCAACTCGGTTTGCTGAACCGAGTCAACTCGGTTTGCTAGCCCGAGTCAACTCGGTTTGCTAACCCGAGTCAACTCGGTTTGCTAACCCGAGTCAACTCGGTTTGCTAACCCGAGTCAACTCGGTTTGCTAACCCGAGTCAACTCGGTTTGCTGAACCGAGTCAACTCGGTTTGCTGAACCGAGTCAACTCGGTTTGCTGAACCGAGTCAACTCGGTTTGCTGAACCGAGTCAACTCGGTTTGCTGAACCGAGTCAACTAGGTTTGCTGAACCGAGTGAACTAGGTTTGCTCGGTTTGTTAACCCGAGTCAACTCGGTTTGCTGAACCGAGTCAACTCGGTTTGCTGAACTGAGTCAACTCGGTTTGCTGAACCGAGTCAACTCGGTTTGCTGAACCGAGTCAAGTCGGTTTGCTGAACCGAGTCAACTCGGTTAGCTGAACCGAGTCAACTCGGTTTGCTGAACCGAGTCAACTCGGTTTGCTGAACCGAGTCAACTCGGTTTGCTAGCCCGAGTCAACTCGGATTGCTTACCCGAGTCAACTCGGTTTGCTAACCCGAGTCAACTGGGTTTGCTTGCTAACCCGAGTCAACTCGGTTTACTAACCCGAGTCAACTCGGTTTACTAACCCGAGTCAACTCGGTTTGCTAACTCGAATCAACTCGGTTTGCTAACCCGAGTAAACTCGGTTTACTAACCCGAGTCAACTCGGTTTGCTAACCCGAGTCAACTCGGTTTGCTAACCCGAGTCAACTCGGTTTGCTAACCTGAGTCAACTCGGTTTGCTGAACCGAGTCAACTCGGTTTGCTGAACCGAGTCAACTCGGTTTGCTGAACCGAGTCAACTTGGTTTGCTGAACCGAGTCAACTCGGTTTGCTGAGCCGAGTCAACTCGGTTTGCTAGCCCGAGTCAACTCGGTTTGCTAACCCGAGTCAACTCCGTTTGCTAACCCGAGTCAACTCGGTTTGCTAACCTGAGTCAACTCGGTTTGCTGAACCGAGTCAACTCGGTTTGCTGAACCGAGTCAACTCGGTTTGCTGAACTGAGTCAACCCGGTTTGCTGAACCGAGTCAACTCGGTTTGCTGAACCGAGTCAACTAGGTTTGCTGAACCGAGTCAACTCGGTTTTCTGAACCGATTCAACTAGGTTTGCTGAACCGAGTCAATTCGGTTTGCTAGCCCGAGTCAACTCGGGTTGCTTACCCGAGTCAACTCGGATTGCTTACCCGAGTCAACTCGGTTTGCTAACCCGAGTCAACTCGGTTTACTAACCCGAGTCAACTCGGTTTGCTAACCCGAGTAAACTTGGTTTACTAACCCGAGTCAACTCGGTTTGCTGAACCGAGTCAACTCGGTTTGCTGAACCGAGTCAACTCGGTTTGCTGAACCGAGTCAACTCGGTTTGCTGAACCGAGTCAACTAGGTTTGCTGAACCGAGTCAACTCGGTTTGCTGAACCGAGTCAATTCGGTTTGCTAGCCCGAGTCAACTCGGTTTTCTGAACCGAGTCAACTCGGTTTTCTGAACCGAGTCAACTCGGTTTGCTGAACCGAGTCAACTCGGTTTGCTGAACCGAGTCAACTCGGTTTACTAACCCGAGTCAACTCGGTTTACTAACCCGAGTCAACTCGGTTTGCTAACTCGAATCAACTCGGTTTGCTAACTCGAATAAACTCGGTTTGCTAACATGAGTAAACACGGTTTACTAACCCGAGTCAACTCGGTTTGCTAACCCGAGTCAACTCGGTTTGCTGAACCGAGTCAACTCGGTTTGCTGAACCGAGTCAACTCGGTTTGCTGAACCGAGTCAACTCGGTTTGCTGAACTGAGTCAACTCGGTTTGCTGAACCGAGTCAACTCGGTTTGCCGAACCGAGTCAACTAGGTTTGCTGAACCGAGTCAGCTCGGTTTGTTGAACCGAGTCAACTAGGTTTGCTGAACCGAGTCAACTCGGTTTGCTAGCACGAGTCAACTCGGATTGCTTACCCGAGTCAACTCGGTTTGCTAACCCGAGTCAACTCGGTTTACTAACCCGAGTCAACTCGGTTTGCTGAACCGAGTCAACTCGGTTTGCTAGCCCGAGTCAACTCGGTTTGCTAAAACGAGTCAACTCCGTTTGCTAACCCGAGTCAACTCGGTTTGCTTACCCGAGTCAACTCGGTTTGCTTGCTTACCCGAGTCAACTCGGTTTGCTAGCCCGAGTCAACTCGGTTTGCTAACCCGAGTCAACTCGGTTTACTAACCCGAGTCAACTCGGTTTGCTGAACCGAGTCAACTCGGTTTGCTGAACCGAGTCAACTCGGTTTGCTGAACTGAGTCAACTCGGTTTGCTGAACCGAGTCAACTCGGTTTGCTGAACCGAGTCAACTCGGTTTGCTAGCCCGAGTCAACTCGGATTGCTTACCCGAGTCAACTCGGTTTGTTAACCCGAGTCAACTCGGTTTGCTTGCTTACCCGAGTCAACTCGGTTTACTAACGCGAGCCAACTCGGTTTACTAACCCGAGTCAACTCGGTTTGCTAACTCGAGTCAACTCGGTTTGCTAACGCGAGTAAACTCGGTTTACTAACCCGAGTCAACTCGGTTTGCTAACCCGAGTCAACTCGGTTTGCTGAACCGAATCAACTCGGTTTGCTGAACCGAGTCAACTCGGTTTGCTGAGCCGAGTCAACTCGGTTTGCTAGCCCAAGTCATCTCGGATTGCTTACCCGAGTCAACTCGGTTTGCTAACCCGAGACAACTCGGTTTGCTTGCTTACCCGAGTCAACTCGGTTTACTAACACGAGTCAACTCGGTTTACTAACCCGAGTCAACTCGGTTTGCTAACTCGAATCAACTCGGTTTGCTAACCCGAGTAAACTCGGTTTACTAACCCGAGTCAACTCGGTTTGCTAATCCGAGTCAACTCGGTTTGCTGAACCGAGGCAACTCGGTTTGCTGAACTGAGTCAACTCGGTTTGCTGAACCGAGTAAACGCGGTTTGCTGAACTGAGTCAACTCGGTTTGCTGAACCGAGTCAACTAGGTTTGCTGAACCGAGTCAACTCGGTTTGCTAGCCCGAGTCAACTCGGTTTGCTAACCCGAGTCAACTATGTTTGCTAAGCCGAGTCAACTGGTTTTGCTTACCCGAGTCAACTCGGTTTGCTGACCCGAGTCAACTCGGTTTGCTGAACCGAGTCAACTCGGTTTGCTAGCCCGAGTCAACTCGGTTTGCTAACCCGAGTCAACTCGGTTTGCTAACCCGAGTCAACTCGGTTTGCTAACCCGAGTCAACTCGGTTTGCTGAACCGAGTCAACTCGGTTTGCTGAACCGAGTCAACTCGGTTTGCTGAACCGAGTCAACTCGGTTTGCTGAACCGAGTCAACTCGGTTTGCTGAACTGAGTCAACTCGGTTTGCTGAACCGAGTCAACTCGGTTTGCTGAACCGAGTCAACTCGGTTTGCTGAACCGAGTCAACTAGGTTTGCTGAACCGAGTCAACTAGGTTTGCTCGGTTTGTTAACCCGAGTCAACTCGGTTTGCTGAACCGAGTCAACTCGGTTTTCTGAACCGAGTCAACTCGGTTTGCTGAACTGAGTCAACTCGGTTTGCTGAACCGAGTCAACTCGGTTTGCTGAACCGAGTCAAGTCGGTTTGCTGAACCGAGTCAACTCAGTTTGCTGAACCGAGTCAACTCGGTTTGCTGAACCGAGTCAACTCGGTTTGCTGAACCGAGTCAACTCGGTTTGCTAACCCGAGTCAACTCGGTTTGCTTGCTAACCCGAGTCAACTCGGTTTACTAACCCGAGTCAACTCGGTTTACTAACCCTAGTCAACTCGGTTTGCTAACTCGAATCAACTCGGTTTGCTAACCCGAGTAAACTCGGTTTACTAACCCGAGTCAACTCGGTTTGCTAACCCGAGTCAACTCGGTTTGCTGAACCGAGTCAACTCGGTTTGCTGAACCGAGTCAACTCGGTTTGCTGAACCGAGTCAACTCGGTTTGCTGAACCGAGTCAACTAAGTTTGCTGAACCGAGTCAACTCGGTTTGCTGAGCCGAGTCAACTCGTTTTGCTAGCCCGAGTCAACTCGGTTTGCTAACCCGAGTCAACTCCGTTTGCTAACCCGAGTCAACTCGGTTTGCTAACCCGAGTCAACTCGGTTTGCTGAACCGAGTCAACTCGGTTTGCTGAACCGAGTCAACTCGGTTTGCTGAACCGAGTCAACTCGGTTTGCTGAACCGAGTCAACTCGGTTTGCTGAACTGAGTCAACTCGGTTTGCTGAACCGAGTCAACTCGGTTTGCTGAACTGAGTCAACCCGGTTTGCTGAACCGAGTCAACTCGGTTTGCTGAACCGAGTCAACTAGGTTTGCTGAACCGAGTCAACTCGGTTTTCTGAACCGAGTCAACTAGGTTTGCTGAACCGAGTCAACTCGGTTTGCTAGCCCAAGTCAACTCGGATTGCTTACCCGAGTCAACTCGGTTTGCTAACCCGAGTCAACTCGGTTTACTAACCCGAGTCAACTCGGTTTGCTGAACCGAGTCAACTCGGTTTGCTGAACCGAGTCAACTCGGTTTGCTGAACCGAGTCAACTCGGTTTGCTGAACTGAGTCAACTCGGTTTGCTGAACCGAGTCAACTAGGTTTGCTGAACCGAGTCAACTCGGTTTGCTGAACCGAGTCAACTCGGTTTGCTGAACCGAGTCAACTCGGTTTGCTAGCCCGAGTCAACTCGGTTTGCTGAACCGAGTCAACTCGGTTTGCTAACCCGAGTCAACTCGGTTTGCTTGCTTACCCGAGTCAACTCGGTTTACTAACCCGAGTCAACTCGGTTTGCTAACCCGAATCAACTCGGTTTGCTAACTCGAATCAACTCGGTTTGCTAACCCGAGTAAACTCGGTTTACTAACCCGAGTCAACTCGGTTTGCTAACCCCAGTCAACTCGGTTTGCTGAACCGAGTCAACTCGGTTTGCTGAACTGAGTCAAATCGGTTTGCTGAACCGAGTCAACTCGGTTTGCTGAACTGAGTCAACTCGGTTTGCTGAACCGAGTCAACTCGGTTTGCTGAACCGAGTCAACTCGGTTTGCTGAACTGAGTCAACTCGGTTTGCTGAACCGAGTCAACTCGGTTTGCTGAACCGAGTCAGCTCGGTTTGCTGAACCGAGTCAACTCGGTTTGCTGAACCGAGTCAACTCGGTTTGCTGAACCGAGTCAACTCGGTTTGCTGAACCGAGTCAACTCGGTTTGCTAGCCCGAGTCAACTCGGTTTGCTAACCCGAGTCAACTCGGTTTGCTGAACTGAGTCAACTCGGTTTGCTGAACCGAGTCAACTCGGTTTGCTGAACCGAGTCAACTCGGTTTGCTAACCCGAGTCAACTCCGTTTGCTAACCCGAGTCAACTCGGTTTGCTAACCCGAGTCAACTCGGTTTGCTGAACCGATTCAACTTGGTTTGCTGACCTGAGTCAACTCGGTTTGCTGAACCGAGTCAACTCGGTTTGCTGAACCGAGTCAACTCGGTTTGCTGAACCGAGTCAACTCGGTTTGCTGAACCGAGTCAACTAGGTTTGCTGAACCGAGTCAACTTGGTTTGCTGAACCGAGTCAACTCGGTTTACTGAACCGAGTCAACTCGGTTTGCTGAACCGAGTCAACTAGGTTTGCTGAACCGAGTCAACTCGGTTTGCTAGCCCGAGTCAACTCGGTTTGCTAACCCGAGTCAACTCGGTTTGCTAAGCCGAGTCAACTCGGTTTGCTTACCCGAGTCAACTCGGTTTGCTTACCCGAGTCAACTCTGTTTGCTGACCCGAGTCAACTCGGTTTGCTAGCCCGAGTCAACTCGGTTTGCTAGCCCGAGTCAACTCCGTTTGCTAACCCGAGTCAACTCCGTTTGCTAACCCGAGTCAACTCGGTTTGCTGAACCGAGTCAACTAGGTTTTCTGAACCGAGTCAACTCGGTTTGCTGAACCGAGTCAACTCGGTTTGCTGAACCGAGTCAACTCGGTTTGCTTGCTTACCAGAGTCAACTCGGTTTACTAACCCGAGTCAACTCGGTTTACTTCCCCGAGTCAACTCGGTTTGCTAACTCGAATCAACTCGGTTTGCTGAACCGAGTCAACTAGGTTTGCTGAACCGAGTCAACTCGGTTTGCTGAACCAAGTCAACTCGGTTTGCTGAACAGAGTCAACTCGGTTTGCTGAACCGAGTCAACTCGGTTTGCTGAACCGAGTCAACTCGGTTTGCTGAACCGATTCAACTCGGTTTGCTGAACCGAGTCAACTTGGTTTGCTGAACCGAGTCAACTCGGTTTGCTGAACCGAGTCAACTCGGTTTGCTGAACCGAGTCAACTAGGTTTGCTGAACCGAGTCAACTCGGTTTGCTGAACCGAGTCAATTCGGTTTGCTAGCCCGAGTCAACTCGGTTTTCTGAACCGAGTCAACTCGGTTTGCTGAACCGAGTCAACTCGGTTTGCTGAACCGAGTCAACTCGGTTTACTAACCCGAGTCAACTCGGTTTACTAACCCGAGTCAACTCGGTTTGCTAACTCGAATCAACTCGGTTTGCTAACTCGAATAAACTCGGTTTGCTAACATGAGTAAACACGGTTTGCTAACCCGAGTCAACTCGGTTTGCTGAACCGAGTCAACTAGGTTTGCTGAACCGAGTCAACTCGGTTTGCTGAACCGAGTCAACTCGGTTTGCTCAACTGAGTCAACTCGGTTTGCTGAACCGAGTCAACTCGGTTTGCTGAACCGAGTCAACTAGGTTTGCTGAACCGAGTCAGCTCGGTTTGTTGAACCGAGTCAACTAGGTTTGCTGAACCGAGTCAACTCGGTTTGCTAGCACGAGTCAACTCGGATTGCTTACCCGAGTCAACTCGGTTTGCTAACCCGAGTCAACTGGGTTTACTAACCCGAGTCAACTCGGTTTGCTGAACCGAGTCAACTCGGTTTGCTAGCCCGAGTCCACTCGGTTTGCTAAAACGAGTCAACTCCGTTTGCTAACCCGAGTCAACTCGGTTTGCTAACCCGAGTGAACTCGGTTTGCTAACCCGAGTCAACTCAGTTTGCTTGCTTACCCGAGTCAACTCGGTTTGCTAGCCCGAGTCAACTCGGTTTGCTAACCCGAGTCAACTCGGTTTACAAACCCGAATCAACTCGGTTTGCTGAACCGAGTCAACTCGGTTTGCTGAACCGAGTCAACTCGGTTTGCTGAACTGAGTCAACTCGGTTTGCTGAACCGAGTCAACTCGGTTTGCTGAACCGAGTCAACTCGGTTTGCTGAACCGAGTCAACTCGGTTTGCTGAACTGAGTCAACTAGGTTTGCTGAACCGAGTCAACTCGGTTTGCTGAACCGAGTCAACTCGGTTTGCTGAACCGAGTCAACTCGGTTTGCTGAACCGAGTCAACTCGGTTTGCTGAACCGAGTCAACTCGGTTTGCTGAACCGAGTCAACTCGGTTTGCTAGCCCGAGTCAACTCGGTTTGCTGAACCGAGTCAACTCGGTTTGCTAACCCGAGTCAACTCGGTTTGCTTGCTTACCCGAGTCAACTCGGTTTACTAACCCCAGTCAACTCGGTTTACTAACCCGAGTCAACTCGGTTTGCTAACTCGAATCAACTCGGTTTGCTAACCCGAGTAAACTCGGTTTGCTAACCCGAGTCAACTCGGTTTGCTGAACCGAGTCAACTCGGTTTGCTGAACCGAGTCAACTCGGTTTGCTGAACCGAGTCAATTCGGTTTGCAGAACCGAGTCAACTCGGTTTGCTGAACCGAGTCAACTCGGTTTGCTGAACCGAGTCAACTCGGTTTGCTGAACCGAGTCAACTCGGTTTGATAGCCCGAGTCAACTCGGATTGCTTACCCGAGTCAACTCGGTTTGCTAACCCGAGTCAACTCGGTTTGCTTGCTTACCCGATTCAACTCGGTTTACTAACGCGAGTCAACTCGGTTTACTAACCCGAGTCAACTCGGTTTGCTAACTCGAATCAACTCGGTTTGCTAACCCGAGTAAACTCGGTTTACTAGCCCGAGTCAACTCGGTTTGCTGAACCGAGTCAACTAGGTTTGCTGAACCGAGTCAGCTCGGTTTGTTGAACCGAGTCAACTAGGTTTGCTGAACCGAGTCAACTCGGTTTGCTAGCACGAGTCAACTCGGATTGCTTACCCGAGTCAACTCGGTTTGCTAACCCGAGTCAACTCGGTTTGCTTGCTTACCCGAGTCAACTCGGTTTACTAACGCGAGTCAACTCGGTTTACTAACCCGAGTCAGCTCGGTTTGCTGAACCGAGTCAACTCGGTTTGCTAGCCCGAGTCAACTCGGTTTGCTAAAACGAGTCAACTCCGTTTGCTAACCCGAGTCAACTCGGTTTGCTTGCTTACCCGAGTCAACTCGGTTTGCTTGCTTACCCGAGTCAACTCGGTTTGCTAGCCCGAGTCAACTCGGTTTGCTAACCCGAGTCAACTCGGTTTACTAACCCGAGTCAACTCGGTTTGCTGAACCGAGTCAACTCGGTTTGCTGAACCGAGTCAACTCGGTTTGCTGAACTGAGTCAACTCGGTTTGCTGAACCGAGTCAACTCGGTTTGCTGAACCGAGTCAACTCGGTTTACTAACCCGAGTCAACTCGGTTTGCTAACTCGAATCAACTCGGTTTGCTAACCCGAGTAAACTCGGTTTACTAACCCGAGTCAACTCGGTTTGCTAACCCGAGTCAACTCGGTTTGCTGAACCGAGTCAACTCGGTTTGCTGAACCGAGTCAACTCGGTTTGCTGAACCGAGTCAACTCGGTTTGCTGAACCGAGTCAACTCGGTTTGCTGAACCGAGTCAACTCGGTTTGCTGAACCGAGTCAACTCGGTTTGCTGAACCGAGTCAACTCGGTTTGCTGAGCCGAGTCAACTCGGTTTGCTAGCCCGAGTCAACTCGGATTGCTTACCCGAGTCAACTCGGTTTGCTAACCCGAGTCAACTCGGTTTGCTAACACGAGTCAACTCGGTTTACTAACCCGAGTCAACTCGGTTTGCTAACTCGAATCAACTCGGTTTGCTAACCCGAGTAAACTCGGTTTACTAACCCGAGTCAACTCGGTTTGCTAATCCGAGTCAACTCGGTTTGCTGAACCGAGTCAACTCGGTTTGCTGAGCTGAGTCAACTCGGTTTGCTGAACCGAGTAAACACGGTTTGCTGAACCGAGTCAACTCGGTTTGCTGAACCGAGTCAACTAGGTTTGCTGAACCGAGTCAACTCGGTTTGCTAGCCCGAGTCAACTCGGTTTGCTAACCCGAGTCAACTCTGTTTGCTAAGCCGAGTCAACTGGTTTTGCTTACCCGAGTCAACTCGGTTTGCTGACCCGAGTCAACTCGGTTTGCTGAACCGAGTCAACTCGGTTTGCTAGCCCGAGTCAACTCGGTTTGCTAACCCGAGTCAACTCCGTTTGCTAACCCGAGTCAACTCGGTTTGCTAACCCGAGTCAACTCGTTTTGCTGAACCGAGTCAACTCGGTTTGCTGAACCGAGTCAACTCGGTTTGCTGAACCGAGTCAACTAGGTTTGCTGAACCGAGTAAACTAGGTTTGCTCGGTTTGTTAACCCGAGTCAACTCGGTTTGCTGAACCGAGTCAACTCGGTTTTCTGAACCGAGTCAACTCGGTTTGCTGAACTGAGTCAACTCGGTTTGCTGAACCGAGTCAACTCGATTTGCTGAACCGAGTCAAGTCGGTTTGCTGAACCGAGTCAACTCGGTTTGCTGAACCGAGTCAACTCGGTTTGCTGAACCGAGTCAACTCGGTTTGCTGAACCGAGTCAACTCGGTTTGCTAGCCCGAGTCAACTCGGATTGCTTACCCGAGTCAACTCGGTTTGCTAACCCGAGTCAACTCGGTTTGCTTGCTAACCCGAGTCAACTCGGTTTACTAACCCGAGTCAAGTCGGTTTACTAACCCGAGTCAACTCGGTTTACTAACCCGAGTCAACTCGGTTTGCTAACTCGAATCAACTCGGTTTGCTAACCCGAGTAAACTCGGTTTACTAACCCGAGTCAACTCGGTTTGCTAACCCGAGTCAACTCGGTTTGCTAACCCGAGTCAACTCGGTTTGCTGAACCGAGTCAACTAAGTTTGCTGAACCGAGTCAACTCGGTTTGCTGAGCCGAGTCAACTCGGTTTGCTAGCCCGAGTCAACTCGGTTTGCTAACAAGAGTCAAATCCGTTTGCTAACCCGAGTCAACTCGGTTTGCTAACCCGAGTCAACTCATTTTGCTGAACCGAGTCAACTCGGTTTGCTGAACCGAGTCAACTCGGTTTGCTGAACCGAGTCAACTCGGTTTGCTGAACTGAGTCAACCCGGTTTGCTGAACCGAGTCAACTCGGTTTGCTGAACCGAGTCAACTCGGTTTGCTGAACCGAGTCAACTAGGTTTGCTGAACCGAGTCAATTCGGTTTTCTGAACCGAGTCAACTAGGTTTGCTGAACCGAGTCAACTCGGTTTGCTAGCCCGAGTCAACTCGGATTGCTTACCCGAGTCAACTCGGTTTGCTAACCCGAGTCAACTCGGTTTACTTACCCGAGTCAACTCGGTTTGCTGAACCGAGTCAACTCGGTATGCTAACCCGAGTCAACTCGGTTTGCTGAACCGAGTCAACTCGGTTTGCTGAACCGAGTCAACTCGGTTTGCTGAACCGAGTCAACTCGGTTTGCTGAAATGAGTCAACTCGGTTTGCTGAACTGAGTCAACTCGGTTTGCTGAACCGAGTCAACTCGGTTTGCTGAACCGAGTCAACTAGGTTTGCTGAATTGAGTCAGCTCGGTTTGTTGAACCGAGTCAACTAGGTTTGCTGAACCGAGTCAACTCGGTTTGCTAGCACGAGTCAACTCGGATTGCTTACCCGAGTCAACTCGGTTTGCTAACCCGAGTCAACTCGGTTTGCTTGCTTACCCGAGTCAACTCGGTTTACTAACGCGAGTCAACTCGGTTTACTAACCCGAGTCAACTCGGTTTGCTGAACCGAGTCAACTCGGTTTGCTAGCCCGAGTCAACTCGGTTTGCTAAAACGAGTCAACTCCGTTTGCTAACCCGAGTCAACTCGGTTTGCTTGCTTACCCGAGTCAACTCGGTTTGCTAGCCCGAGTCAACTCGGTTTGCTAACCCGAGTAAACTCGGTTTACTAACCCGAGTCAACTCGGTTTGCTGAACCGAGTCAACTCGGTTTGCTGAACCGAGTCAACTCGGTTTGCTGAACCGAGTCAACTCGGTTTGCTGAACTGAGTCAACTCGGTTTGCTGAACCGAGTCAACTCGGTTTGCTGAACCGAGTCAACTCGGTTTGCTGAACCGAGTCAACTCGGTTTGCTAGCCCGAGTCAACTCGGATTGCTTACCCGAGTCAACTCGGTTTGCTAACCCGAGTCAACTCGGTTTGCTTGCTTACCCGAGTCAACTCGGTTTACTAACGCGAGTCAACTCGGTTTACTAACCCGAGTCAACTCGGTTTGCTAACTCGAATCAACTCGGTTTGCTAACCCGAGTAAACTCGGTTTACTAACCCGAGTCAACTCGGTTTGCTAACCCGAGTCAACTCGGTTTGCTGAACCGAGTCAACACGGTTTGCTGAACCGAGTCAACTCGGTTTGCTGAACCGAGTCAACTCGGTTTGCTGAACCGAGTCAACTCGGTTTGCTGAACCGAGTCAACTCGGTTTGCTGAACCGAGTCAACTCGGTTTGCTGAACCGAGTCAACTCGGTTTGCTGAGCCGAGTCAACTCGGTTTGCTAGCCCTAGTCAACTCGGATTGCTTACCCGAGTCAACTCGGTTTGCTAACCCGAGTCAACTCGGTTTGCTTGCTTACCCGAGTCAACTCGGTTTACTAACACGAGTCAACTCGGTTTACTAACCCGAGTCAACTCGGTTTGCTAACTCGAATCAACTCGGTTTGCTAACCCGAGTAAACTCGGTTTACTAACCCGAGTCAACTCGGTTTGCTAATCCGAGTCAACTCGGTTTGCTGAACCGAGTCAACTCGGTTTGCTGAGCTGAGTCAACTCGGTTTGCTGAACCGAGTCAACTCGGTTTGTTGAACCGAGTAAACGCGGTTTGCTGAACCGAGTCAACTCGGTTTGCTGAACCGAGTCAACTAGGTTTGCTGAACCGAGTCAACTCGGTTTGCTAGCCCGAGTCAACTCGGTTTGCTAACCCGAGTCAACTCTGTTTGCTAAGCCGAGTCAACTGGTTTTGCTTACCAGAGTCAACTCGGTTTGCTGACCCGAGTCAACTCGGTTTGCTGAACCGAGTCAACTCGGTTTGCTAGCCCGAGTCAACTCGGTTTGCTAACCCGAGTCAACTCCGTTTGCTAACCCGAGTCAACTCGGTTTGCTGAACCGAGTCAACTCGGTTTGCTGAACCGAGTCAACTCGGTTTGCTGAACCGAGTCAACTCGGTTTGCTGAACTGAGTCAACTCGGTTTGCTGAACCGAGTCAACTCGGTTTGCTGAACCGAGTCAACTCGGTTTGCTGAACCGAGTCAACTCGGTTTGCTCGGTTTGTTAACCCGAGTCAACTCGGTTTGCTGAACCGAGTCAACTCGGTTTTCTGAACCGAGTCAACTCGGTTTTCTGAACCGAGTCAACTCGGTTTGCTGAACTGAGTCAACTCGGTTTGCTGAACCGAGTCAAGTCGGTTTGCTGAACCGAGTCAACTCGGTTTGCTGAACCGAGTCAACTCGGTTTGCTGAACCGAGTCAACTCGGTTTGCTGAACCGAGTCAACTCGGTTTGCTGAACCGAGTCAACTCGGTTTGCTAGCCCGAGTCAACTCGGATTGCTTACCCGAGTCAATTTGGTTTGCTAACCCGAGTCAACTCGGTTTGCTTGCTAACCCGAGTCAACTCGGTTTACTAGCCCGAGTCAACTCGGTTTACTAACATGAGTCAACTCGGTTTGCTAACTCGAATAAACTCGGTTTGCTAACCCGAGTAAACTCGGTTTACTAACCCGAGTCAACTCGGTTTGCTAACCCGAGTCAACTCGGTTTGCTAACCCGAGTCAACTCGGTTTGCTGAACTGAGTCAACTCGGTTTGCTGAACCGAGTCAACTCGGTTTGCTGAACCGAGTCAACTAAGTTTGCTGAACCGAGTCAACTCGGTTTGCTGAGCCGAGTCAACTCGGTTTGCTAGCCCGAGTCAACTCGGTTTGCTAACCCGAGTCAACTCCGTTTGCTAACCTGAGTCAACTCGGTTTGCTAACCCGAGTCAACTCATTTTGCTGAACCGAGTCAACTCGGTTTGCTGAACTGAGTCAACTCGGTTTGCTGAACCGAGTCAACTCGGTTTGCTGAACTGAGTCAACCCGGTTTGCTGAACCGAGTCAACTCGGTTTGCTGAACCGAGTCAACTAGGTTTGCTGAACCGAGTCAACTCGGTTTTCTAAACCGAGTCAACTAGGTTTGCTGAACCGAGTCAACTCGGTTTGCTAGCCCGAGTCAACTCGGATTGCTTACCCGAGTCAACTCGGTTTGCTAACCCGAGTCAACTCGGTTTACTAACCCGAGTCAACTCGGTTTGCTGAACTCGGTTTGCTGAACCGAGTCAACTCGGTTTGCTGAACCGAGTCAACTCGGTTTGCTGAACCGGGTCAACTCGGTTTGCTGAACTGAGTCAACTCGGTTTGCTGAACTGAGTCAACTCGGTTTGCTGAACCGAGTCAACTCGGTTTGCTGAACCGAGTCAACTCGGTTTGCTGAACCGAGTCAACTCGGTTTGCTAGCCCGAGTAAACTCGGTTTGCTGAACCGAGTCAACTCGGTTTGCTAACCCGAGTCAACTCGGTTTGCTTGCTTACCCGAGTCAACTCGGTTTACTAACCCGAGTCAACTCGGTTTGCTAACCCGAGTCAACTCGGTTTGCTAACCCGAATCAACTCGGTTTGCTAACTCGAATCAACTCGGTTTGCTAACCCGAGTAAACTCGGTTTACTAACCCGAGTCAACTCGGTTTGCTAACCCCAGTCAACTCGGTTTGCTGAACTGAGTCAACTCGGTTTGCTGAACTGAGTCAACTCGGTTTGCTGAAACGAGTCAACTCGGTTTGCTGAACCGAGTCAACTCGGTTTGCTGAAACGAGTCAACTCGGTTTGCTGAACCGAGTCAACTCGGTTTGCTGAACCGAGTCAACTCGGTTTGCTGAACCGAGTCAACTCGGTTTGCTGAACCGAGTCAACTCGGTTTGCTGAACCGAGTCAACTCGGTTTGCTGAACCGAGTCAACTCGGTTTGCTGAACCGAGTCAACTCGGTTTGCTGAACCGAGTCAACTCGGTTTGCTAACCCGAGTCAACTCGGTTTGCTAGCCCGAGTCAACTCGGATTGCTAACCCGAGTCAACTAGGTTTGCTAACCCGAGTCAACTCGGTTTGCTTGCTTACCCGAGTCAACTCGGTTTACTAACCCGAGTCAACTCGGTTTACTAACCCGAGTCAACTCGGTTTACTAACCCGAGTCAACTCGGTTTACCAACCCGAGTCAACTCGGTTTGCTAACTCGAATCAACTCGGTTTGCTAACCCGAGTAAACTCGGTTTACTAACCCGAGTCAACTCGGTTTGCTAACCCGAGTCAACTCGGTTTGCTGAACCGAGTCAACTTGGTTTGCTAGCCCGAGTCAACTCGGTTTGCTAACCCGAGTCAACTTCGTTTGCTAGCCTGAGTCAACTCGGTTTGCTGAACCGAGTCAACTCGGTTTGCTGAACCGAGTCAACTCGGTTTTCTGAACTGAGTCAGCTCGGTTTGCTGAACCGAGTCAACTC
This sequence comes from Melanostoma mellinum, assembly GCA_914767635.1. Lineage (NCBI taxonomy): Eukaryota > Metazoa > Arthropoda > Insecta > Diptera > Syrphidae > Melanostoma > Melanostoma mellinum. The sequence goes on along the minus strand of OU612058.1, from coordinate 245,458,006 downwards.
GGTTTGCTGAACCGAGTCAACTCGGTTTGCTGAACCGAGTCAGCTCGGATTGCTGAACCGAGTCAACTCGGTTTGCTAGCTCGAGTCAACTCGGATTGCTTACCCGAGTCAACTCGGTTTGCTAACCCGAGTCAACTCGGTTTGCTTGCTTACCCGAGTTAACTCGGTTTACTAACCCGAGTCAACTCGGTTTACTAACCCGAGTCAACTCGGTTTGCTATTTCGAATCAACTCGGTTTGCTAACCCGAGTAAACTCGGTTTGTTGAACCGAGTCAAGTCGGTTTGCTGAACCGAGTCAACTCGGTTTGATGAACCGAGTCAACTCGGTTTGCTGAACCGAGTCAACTCGGTTTGCTGAACCGAGTCAACTCGGTTTGCTGAACCGAGTCAACTCGGTTTGCTAGCCCGAGTCAACTCGGATTGCTTACCCGAGTCAACTCGGTTTGCTAACCCGAGTCAACTCGGTTTGCTTGCTAACCCGAGTCAACTCGGTTTACTAACCCGAGTCAACTCGGTTTACCAACCCGAGTCAACTCGGTTTGCTAACTCGAATCAACTCGGTTTGCTAACCCGAGTAAACTCGGTTTACTAACCCGAGTCAACTCGGTTTGCTAACCCGAGTCAACTCGGTTTGCTAACCCGAGTCAACTCGGTTTGCTGAACCGAGTCAACTCGGTTTGCTGAACCGAGTCAACTAAGTTTGCTGAACCGAGTCAACTCGGTTTGCTGAGCCGAGTCAACTCGGTTTGCTTGCCCGAGTCAACTCGGTTTGCTAACCCGAGTCAACTCCGTTTGCTAACCCGAGTCAACTCGGTTTGCTAACCCGAGTCAACTCATTTTGCTGAACCGAGTCAACTCGGTTTGCTGAACCGAGTCAACTCGGTTGGCTGAACCGAGTCAACTCGGTTTGCTGAACTGAGTCAACTCGGTTTGCTGAACCGAGTCAACTCGGTTTGCTGAACTGAGTCAACCCGGTTTGCTGAACCGAGTCAACTCGGTTTGCTGAACCGAGTCAACTAGGTTTGCTGAACCGAGTAAACTCGGTTTTCTGAACCGAGTCAACTAGGTTTGCTGAACCGAGTCAACTCGGTTTGCTGAACCGAGTCAACTCGGTTTGCTGAACCGAGTCAACTCGGTTTGCTGAACTGAGTCAACTCGGTTTGCTGAACCGAGTCAACTAGGTTTGCTGAACCGAGTCAACTCGGTTTGCTGAACCGAGTCAACTCGGTTTGCTGAACCGAGTCAACTCGGTTTGCTAGCCCGAGTCAACTCGGTTTGCTGAACCGAGTCAACTCGGTTTGCTAACCCGAGTCAACTCGGTTTGCTTGCTTACCCGAGTCAACTCGGTTTACTAACCCGAGTCAACTCGGTTTGCTAACCCGAGTCAACTCGGTTTGCTAACCCGAATCAACTCGGTTTGCTAACTCGAATCAACTCGGTTTGCTAACCCGAGTAAACTCGGTTTACGAACCCGAGTCAACTCGGTTTGCTAGCCCCAGTCAACTCGGTTTGCTGAACCGAGTCAACTCGGTTTGCTGAACCGATTCAACTCGGTTTGCTGAACCGAGTCAACTCGGTTTGCTGAACCGAGTCAACTCGGTTTGCTAGCCCGAGTCAACTCGGGTTGCTTGCTTACCCGAGTCAACTCGGTTTACTAACCCGAGTCAACTCGGTTTACTAACCCGAGTCAACTCGGTTTACTAACCCGAGTCAACTCGGTTTACTAAGCCGAGTCAACTCGGTTTACTAACCCGAGTCAACTCGGTTTGCTAACTCGAATCAACTCGGTTTGCTAACCCGAGTAAACTCGGTTTACTAACCCGAGTCAACTCGGTTTGCTAACCCGAGTCAACTCGGTTTGCTGAACCGAGTCAACTCGGTTTGCTAGCCCGAGTCAACTCGGTTTGCTAACCCGAGTCAACTCGGTTTGCTAACCCGAGTCAACTCCGTTTGCTAACCCGAGTCAACTCGGTTTGCTAACCCGAGTCAACTCGGTTTGCTAACCCGAGTCAACTCGGTTTGCTGAACCGAGTCAACTCGGTTTGCTGAACCGAGTCAACTCGGTTTGCTGAACCGAGTCAACTCGGTTTGCTGAACCGAGTCAACTCGGTTTGCTGAACTGAGTCAACTTGGTTTGCTGAACCGAGTCAACTCGGTTTGCTGAACCGAATCAACTCGGTTTGCTGAACCGAGTCAACTCGGTTTGCTGAACCGAGTCAACTCGGTTTTCTGATTTGAGTCAACTCGGTTTGCTGAACCGAGTCAACTCGGTTTGCTGAACCGAGTCAAGTCGGTTTGCTGAACCGAGTCAACTCGGTTTGCTGAACCGAGTCAACTCGGTTTGCTGAACCGAGTCAACTCGGTTTGCTGAACCGAGTCAACTCGGTTTGCTAGCCCGAGTCAACTCGGATTGCTTACCCGAGTCAACTCGGTTTGCTAACCCGAGTCAACTCAGTTTACTAACCCGAGTCAACTCAGTTTACTAACCCGAGTCAACTCGGTTTGCTAACTCGAATCATCTCGGTTTGCTAACGCGAGTAAACTCGGTTTACTAACCCGAGTCAACTCGGTTTGCTAACCCGAGTCAACTCGGTTTGCTAGCCCGAGTCAACTCGGTTTGCTGAACCGAGTCAACTCGGTTTGCTGAACCGAGTCAACTCGGTTTGCTGAACCGAGTCAACTCGGTTTGCTGAACCGAGTCAACTCGGTTTGCTGAACCGAGTCAACTAAGTTTGCTGAACCGAGTCAACTCAGTTTGATGAGCCGAGTCAACTCGGTTTGCTAGCCCGAGTCAACTCGGTTTGCTAACCCGAGTCAACTCCGTTTGCTAACCCGAGTCAACTCGGTTTGCTAACCCGAGTCAACTCATTTTGCTGAACCGAGTCAACTCGGTTTGCTGAACCGAGTCAACTCGGTTTGCTGAACCGAGTCAACTCGGTTTGCTGAACTGAGTCAACTCGGTTTGCTGAACCGAGTCAACTCGGTTTGCCGAACTGAGTCAACCCGGTTTGCTGAACCGAGTCAACTCGGTTTGCTGAACCGAGTCAACTCGGTTTGCTGAACCGAGTGAACTAGGTTTGCTGAACCGAGTCAACTCGGTTTTCTGAACCGAGTCAACTAGGTTTGCTGAACCGAGTCAACTCGGTTTGCTAGCCCGAGTCAACTCGGATTTCTTACCCGAGTCAACTCGGTTTGCTAACCCGAGTCAACTCGGTTTACTAACCCGAGTCAACTCGGTTTGCTGAACCGAGTCAACTCGGTTTGCTGAACCGAGTCAACTTCGTTTGCTGAACCGAGTCAACTCGGTTTGCTGAACCGAGTCAACTCGGTTTGCTTACCCGAGTCAACTCGGTTTGCTTGCTTACCCGATTCAACTCGGTTTACTAACGCGAGTCAACTCGGTTTACTAACCCGAGTCAACTCGGTTTACTAACCCGAGTCAACTCGGTTTGCTAACTCGAATCATCTCGGTTTGCTAACGCGAGTAAACTCGGTTTACTAACCCGAGTCAACTCGGTTTGCTAACCCGAGTCAACTCGGTTTGCTAGCCCGAGTCAACTCGGTTTGCTGAACCGAGTCAACTCGGTTTGCTGAACCGAGTCAACTCGGTTTGCTGAACCGAGTCAACTCGGTTTGCTGAACCGAGTCAACTCGGTTTGCTGAACCGAGTCAACTAAGTTTGCTGAACCGAGTCAACTCAGTTTGATGAGCCGAGTCAACTCGGTTTGCTAGCCCGAGTCAACTCGGTTTGCTAACCCGAGTCAACTCCGTTTGCTAACCCGAGTCAACTCGGTTTGCTAACCCGAGTCAACTCATTTTGCTGAACCGAGTCAACTCGGTTTGCTGAACCGAGTCAACTCGGTTTGCTGAACCGAGTCAACTCGGTTTGCTGAACTGAGTCAACTCGGTTTGCTGAACCGAGTCAACTCGGTTTGCCGAACTGAGTCAACTCGGTTTGCTGAACCGAGTCAACTCGGTTTGCTGAACCGAGTCAACTAGGTTTGCTGAACCGAGTCAACTTGGTTTGCTGAACCGAGTCAACTCGGTTTACTGAACCGAGTCAACTCGGTTTGCTGAACCGAGTCAACTAGGTTTGCTGAACCGAGTCAACTCGGTTTGCTAGCCCGAGTCAACTCGGTTTCCTAACCCGAGTCAACTCGGTTTGCTAAGCCGAGTCAACTCGGCTTGCTTACCCGAGTCAACTCTGTTTGCTGACCCGAGTCAACTCGGTTTGCTATTTCGAATCAACTCGGTTTGCTAACCCGAGTAAACTCGGTTTGCTGAACCGAGTCAACTCGGTTTGCTGAACCGAGTCAACTCGGTTTGCTGAACCGAGTCAACTAGGTTTGCTGAACCGAGTCAACTCGGTTTGCTAGCCCGAGTCAACTCGGTTTCCTAACCCGAGTCAACTCGGTTTGCTAAGCCGAGTCAACTCGGCTTGCTTACCCGAGTCAACTCTGTTTGCTGACCCGAGTCAACTCGGTTTGCTATTTCGAATCAACTCGGTTTGCTAACCCGAGTCAACTCGGTTTGCTGAACCGAGTCAACTCGGTTTGCTGAACCGAGTCAACTCGGTTTGCTGAACCGAGTCAACTCGGTTTGCTGAACCGAGTCAACTCGGTTTGCTGAACCGAGTCAACTCGGATTGCTTACCCGAGTCAACTCGGTTTGCTAACCCGAGTCAACTCGGTTTGCTTGCTTACCCGAGTAAACTCGGTTTACTAACCCGAGTCAACTCGGTTTACTTACCCGAGTCAACTCGGTTTGCTAACTCGAATCAACTCGGTTTGCTGAACCGAGTCAACTAAGTTTGCTGAACCGAGTCAACTCGGTTTGCTGAACCGAGTCAACTCGGTTTGCTGAACAGAGTCAACTCGGTTTGCTGAACCGAGTCAACTCGGTTTGCTGACCTGAGTCAACTCAGTTTGCTGAACCGAGTCAACTCGGTTTGCTGAACCGAGTCAACTCGGTTTGCTGAACCGAGTCAACTCGGTTTGCTGAACCGAGTCAACTCGGTTTGCTGAACCGAGTCAACTAGGTTTGCTGAACCGAGTCAACTCGGTTCGCTGAACCGAGTCAACTATGTTTGCTAGCCCGAGTCAACTCGGTTTTCTGAACCGAGTCCACTCGGTTTGCTGAACCGAGTCAACTCGGTTTACTAACCCGAGTCAACTCGGTTTACTAACCCGAGTCAACTCGGTTTGCTAACTCGAATCAACTCGGTTTGCTAACTCGAATAAACTCGGTTTGCTAACATGAGTAAACACGGTTTACTAACCCGAGTCAACTCGGTTTGCTAACCCGAGTCAACTCGGTTTGCTGAACCGAGTCAACTCGGTTTGCTGAACCGAGTCAACTCGGTTTGCTGAACTGAGTCAACTCGGTTTGCTGAACCGAGTCAACTCGGTTTGCCGAACCGAGTCAACTAGGTTTGCTGAACCGAGTCAGCTCGGTTTGTTGAACCGAGTCAACTAGGTTTGCTGAACCGAGTCAACTCGGTTTGCTAGCACGAGTCAACTCGGATTGCTTACCCGAGTCAACTCGGTTTGCTTACCCGAGTCAACTCGGTTTACTAGACCGAGTCAACTCGGTTTGCTGAACCGAGTCAACTCGGTTTGCTAGCCCGAGTCAACTCGGTTTGCTAAAACGAGTCAACTCCGTTTGCTAACCCGAGTCAACTCGGTTTGCTAACCCGAGTCAACTCGGTTTGCTTGCTTACCCGAGTCAACTCGGTTTGCTTGCTTACCCGAGTCAACTCGGTTTGCTAGCCCGAGTCAACTCGGTTTGCTAACCCGAGTCAACTCGGTTTACTAACCCGAGTCAACTCGGTTTGCTGAACCGAGTCAACTTGGTTTGCTGAACCGAGTCAACTCGGTTTGCTGAACTGAGTCAACTCGGTTTGCTGAACCGAGTCAACTCGGTTTGCTGAACCGAGTCAACTCGGTTTGCTGAACCGAGTCAACTCGGTTTGCTAGCCCGAGTTAACTCGGATTGCTTACCCGAGTCAACTCGGTTTGCTAACCCGAGTCAACTCGGTTTGCTTGCTTACCCGAGTCAACTCGGTTTACTAACGCGAGTCAACTCGGTTTGCTAACTCGAATCAACTCGGTTTGCTAACGCGAGTAAACTCGGTTTACTAACCCGAGTCAACTCGGTTTGCTAACCCGAGTCAACTCGGTTTGCTGAACCGAGTCAACACGGTTTGCTGAACCGAGTCAACTCGGTTTGCTGAACCGAGTCAACTCGGTTTGCTGAACCGAGTCAACTCGGTTTGCTGAACCGAATCAACTCGGTTTGCTGAACCGAGTCAACTCGGTTTGCTGAGCCGAGTCAACTCGGTTTGCTAGCCCGAGTCAACTCGGATTGCTTACTCGAGTCAACTCGGTTTGCTAACCCGAGTCAACTCGGTTTGCTTGCTTACCCGAGTCAACTCGGTTTACTAACACGAGTCAACTCGGTTTACTAACCCGAGTCAACTCGGTTTGCTAACTCGAATCAACTCGGTTTGCTAACGCGAGTAAACTCGGTTTACTAACCCGAGTCAACTCGGTTTGCTAATCCGAGTCAACTCGGTTTGCTGAACCGAGTCAACTCGGTTTGCTGAACTGAGTCAACTCGGTTTGCTGAACCGAGTAAACGCGGTTTGCTGAACCGAGTCAACTCGGTTTGCTGAACCGAGTCAACTAGGTTTGCTGAACCGAGTCAACTCGGTTTGCTAGCCCGAGTCAACTCGGTTTGCTAACCCGAGTCAACTCTGTTTGCTAAGCCGAGTCAACTGGTTTTGCTTACCCGAGTCAACTCGGTTTGCTGACCCGAGTCAACTCGGTTTGCTGAACCGAGTCAACTCGGTTTGCTAGCCCGAGTCAACTCGGTTTGCTAACCCGAGTCAACTCGGTTTGCTAACCCGAGTCAACTCGGTTTGCTAACCCGAGTCAACTCGGTTTGCTGAACCGAGTCAACTCGGTTTGCTGAACCGAGTCAACTCGGTTTGCTGAACCGAATCAACTCGGTTTGCTGAACCGAGTCAACTCGGTTTGCTGAACCGAGTCAACTCGGTTTGCTGAACTGAGTCAACTCGGTTTGCTGAACCGAGTCAACTCGGTTTGCTGAACCGAGTCAACTCGGTTTGCTGAACCGAGTCAACTAGGTTTGCTGAACCGAGTGAACTAGGTTTGCTCGGTTTGTTAACCCGAGTCAACTCGGTTTTCTGAACCGAGTCAACTCGGTTTGCTGAACTGAGTCAACTCGGTTTGCTGAACCGAGTCAACTCGGTTTGCTGAACCGAGTCAAGTCGGTTTGCTGAACCGAGTCAACTCGGTTAGCTGAACCGAGTCAACTCGGTTTGCTGAACCGAGTCAACTCGGTTTGCTGAACCGAGTCAACTCGGTTTGCTAGCCCGAGTCAACTCGGATTGCTTACCCGAGTCAACTCGGTTTGCTAACCCGAGTCAACTCGGTTTGCTTGCTAACCCGAGTCAACTCGGTTTACTAACCCGAGTCAACTCGGTTTACTAACCCGAGTCAACTCGGTTTACTAACCCGAGTCAACTCGGTTTGCTAACTCGAATCAACTCGGTTTGCTAACCCGAGTAAACTCGGTTTACTAACCCGAGTCAACTCGGTTTGCTAACCCGAGTCAACTCGGTTTGCTAACCCGAGTCAACTCGGTTTGCTGAACCGAGTCAACTCGGTTTGCTGAACCGAGTCAACTCGGTTTGCTGAACCGAGTCAACTAAGTTTGCTGAACCGAGTCAACTCGGTTTGCTGAGCCGAGTCAACTCGGTTTGCTAGCCCGAGTCAACTCGGTTTGCTAACCAGAGTCAACTCCGTTTGCTAACCCGAGTCAACTCGGTTTGCTTACCCGAGTCAACTCGGTTTGCTGAACCGAGTCAACTCGGTTTGCTGAACCGAGTCAACTCGGTTTGCTGAACTGAGTCAACTCGGTTTGCTGAACCGAGTCAACTCGGTTTGCTGAACTGAGTCAACCCGGTTTGCTGAACCGAGTCAACTAGGTTTGCTGAACCGAGTCAACTCGGTTTTCTGAACCGATTCAACTAGGTTTGCTGAACCGAGTCAACTCGGTTTGCTAGCCCGAGTCAACTCGGGTTGCTTACCCGAGTAGACTCGGATTGCTTACCCGAGTCAACTCGGTTTGCTAACCCGAGTCAACTCGGTTTACTAACCCGAGTCAACTCGGTTTGCTAACCCGAGTAAACTCGGTTTACTAACCCGAGTCAACTCGGTTTGCTGAACCGAGTCAACTCGGTTTGCTGAACCGAGTCAACTCGGTTTGCTGAACCGAGTCAACTCGGTTTGCTGAACCGAGTCAACTCGGTTTACTAACCCGAGTCAACTCGGTTTACTAACCCGAGTCAACTCGGTTTGCTAACTCGAATCAACTCGGTTTGCTAACTCGAATAAACTCGGTTTGCTAACATGAGTAAACACGGTTTACTAACCCGAGTCAACTCGGTTTGCTAACCCGAGTCAACTCGGTTTGCTAACCCGAGTCAACTCGGTTTGCTGAACCGAGTCAACTCGGTTTGCTGAACCGAGTCAACTCGGTTTGCTGAACCGAGTCAACTCGGTTTGCTGAACCGAGTCAACTCGGTTTGCTGAACCGAGTCAACTCGGTTTGCTGAACCGAGTCAACTCGGTTTGCTGAACTGAGTCAACTCGGTTTGCTGAACCGAGTCAACTCGGTTTGCCGAACCGAGTCAACTAGGTTTGCTGAACCGAGTCAGCTCGGTTTGTTGAACCGAGTCAACTAGGTTTGCTGAACCGAGTCAACTCGGTTTGCTAGCACGAGTCAACTCTAATTGCTTACCCGAGTCAACTCGGTTTGCTAACCCGAGTCAACTCGGTTTGCTAACCCGAGTCAACTCGGTTTACTAACCCGAGTCAACTCGGTTTGCTGAACCGAGTCAACTCGGTTTGCTAGCCCGAGTCAACTCGGTTTGCTAAAACGAGTCAACTCCGTTTGCTAACCCGAGTCAACTCGGTTTGCTTGCTTACCCGAGTCAACTCGGTTTGATAGCCCGAGTCAACTCGGTTTGCTAACCCGAGTCAACTCGGTTTACTAACCCGAGTCAACTCGGTTTGCTGAACCGAGTCAACTTGGTTTGCTGAACCGAGTCAACTCGGTTTGCTGAACTGAGTCAACTCGGTTTGCTGAACCGAGTCAACTCGGTTTGCTGAACCGAGTCAACTCGGTTTGCTGAACCGAGTCAACTCGGTTTGCTGAACCGAGTCAACTCGGTTTGCTAGCCCGAGTCAACTCGGATTGCTTACCCGAGTCAACTCGGTTTGTTAACCCGAGTCAACTCGGTTTGCTTGCTTACCCGAGTCAACTCGGTTTACTAACGCGAGCCAACTCGGTTAACTAACCCGAGTCAACTCGGTTTGCTAACTCGAGTCAACTCGGTTTGCTAACTCGAGTCAACTCGGTTTGCTAACGCGAGTAAACTCGGTTTACTAACCCGAGTCAACTCGGTTTGCTAACCCGAGTCAACTCGGTTTGCTGAACCGAGTCAACTCGGTTTGCTGAACCGAATCAACTCGGTTTGCTGAACCGAGTCAACTCGGTTTGCTGAGCCGAGTCAACTCGGTTTGCTAGCCCGAGTCAACTCGGATTGCTTACCCGAGTCAACTCGGTTTGCTAACCCGAGACAACTCGGTTTGCTTGCTTACCCGAGTCAACTCGGTTTACTAACACGAGTCAACTCGGTTTACTAACCCGAGTCAACTCGGTTTGCTAACTCGAATCAACTCGGTTTGCTAGCCCGAGTAAACTCGGTTAACTAACCCGAGTCAACTCGGTTTGCTAATCCGAGTCAACTCGGTTTGCTGAACCGAGTCAACTCGGTTTGCTGAACTGAGTCAACTCGGTTTGCTGAACCGAGTAAACGCGGTTTGCTGAACTGAGTCAACTCGGTTTGCTGAACCGAGTCAACTAGGTTTGCTGAACCGAGTCAACTCGGTTTGCTAGCCCGAGTCAACTCGGTTTGCTAACCCGAGTCAACTATGTTTGCTAAGCCGAGTCAACTGGTTTTGCTTACCCGAGTCAACTCGGTTTGCTGACCCGAGTCAACTCGGTTTGCTGAACCGAGTCAACTCGGTTTGCTAGCCCGAGTCAACTCGGTTTGCTAACCCGAGTCAACTCGGTTTGCTAACCCGAGTCAACTCGGTTTGCTAACCCGAGTCAACTCGGTTTGCTGAACCGAGTCAACTCGGTTTGCTGAACCGAGTCAACTCGGTTTGCTGAACCGAGTCAACTCGGTTTGCTGAACCGAGTCAACTCGGTTTGCTGAACCGAATCAACTCGGTTTGCTGAACCGAGTCAACTAGGTTTGCTGAACCGAGTCAACTCGGTTTGCTGAACCGAGGGAACTAGGTTTGCTCGGTTTGTTAACCCGAGTCAACTCGGTTTGCTGAACCGAGTCAACTCGGTTTGCTGAACTGAGTCAACTCGGTTTGCTGAACCGAGTCAACTCGGTTTGCTGAACCGAGTCAAGTCGGTTTGCTGAACCGAGTCAACTCGGTTTGCTGAACCGAGTCAACTCGGTTTGCTGAACCGAGTCAACTCGGTTTGCTAGCCCGAGTCAACTCGGATTGCTTACCCGAGTCAACTCGGTTTGCTAACCCGAGTCAACTCGGTTTGCTTGCTAACCCGAGTCAACTCGGTTTACTAACCCGAGTCAACTCGGTTTACTAACCCGAGTCAACTCGGTTTGCTAACTCGAATCAACTCGGTTTGCTAACCCGAGTAAACTCGGTTTACTAACCCGAGTCAACTCGGTTTGCTAACCCGAGTAAACTCGGTTTGCTAACCCGAGTCAACTCGGTTTGCTGAACCGAGTCAACTCGGTTTGCTGAACCGAGTCAACTCGGTTTGCTGAACCGAGTCAACTAAGTTTGCTGAACCGAGTCAACTCGGTTTGCTGAGCCGAGTCAACTCGGTTTGCTAGCCCGAGTCAACTCGGTTTGCTAACCCGAGTCAACTCCGTTTGCTAACCCGAGTCAACTCGGTTTGCTAACCTGAGTCAACTCGGTTTGCTGAACCGAGTCAACTCGGTTTGCTGAACCGAGTCAACTCGGTTTGCTGAACCGAGTCAACTCGGTTTGCTGAACTGAGTCAACCCGGTTTGCTGAACCGAGTAAACTCGGTTTGCTGAACCGAGTCAACTAGGTTTGCTGAACCGAGTCAACTCGGTTTTCTGAACCGATTCAACTAGGTTTGCTGAACCGAGTCAACTCGGTTTGCTAGCCCGAGTCAACTCGGGTTGCTTACCCGAGTCAACTCGGATTGCTTACCCGAGTCAACTCGGTTTGCTAACCCGAGTCAACTCGGTTTACTAACCCGAGTCAACTCGGTTTGCTAACCCGAGTAAACTCGGTTTGCTGAACCGAGTCAACTCGGTTTGCTGAACCGAGTCAACTCGGTTTGCTGAACCGAGTCAACTCGGTTTGCTTAACCGAGTCAACTCGGTTTGCTGAACCGAGTCAACTAGGTTTGCTGAACCGAGTCAACTCGGTTTGCTGAACCGAGTCAATTCGGTTTGCTAGCCCGAGTCAACTCGGTTTTCTGAACCGAGTCAACTCGGTTTTCTGAACCGAGTCAACTCGGTTTGCTGAACCGAGTCAACTCGGTTTACTAACCCGAGTCAACTCGGTTTACTAACCCGAGTCATCTCGGTTTGCTAACTCGAATCAACTCGGTTTGCTAACTCGAATAAACTCGGTTTGCTAACATGAGTAAACACGGTTTACTAACCCGAGTCAACTCGGTTTGCTAACCCGAGTCAACTCGGTTTGCTGAACCGAGTCAACTCGGTTTGCTGAACCGAGTCAACTCGGTTTGCTGAACCGAGTCAACTCGGTTTGCTGAACCGAGTCAACTCGGTTTGCTGAACCGAGTCAACTCGGTTTGCTGAACTGAGTCAACTCGGTTTGCTGAACCGAGTCAACTCGGTTTGCCGAACCGAGTCAACTAGGTTTGCTGCACCGAGTCAGCTCGGTTTGTTGAACCGAGTCAACTAGGTTTGCTGAACCGAGTCAACTCGGTTTGCTAGCACGAGTCAACTCGGATTGCTTACCCGAGTCAACTCGGTTTGCTAACCCGAGTCAACTCGGTTTACTAACCCGAGTCAACTCGGTTTGCTGAACCGAGTCAACTCGGTTTGCTAGCCCGAGTCAACTCGGTTTGCTAAAACGAGTCAACTCCGTTTGCTAACCCTAGTCAACTCGGTTTGCTTACCCGAGTCAACTCGGTTTGCTTGCTTACCCGAGTCAACTCGGTTTGCTAGCCCGAGTCAACTCGGTTTGCTAACCCGAGTCAACTCGGTTTACTAACCCGAGTCAACTCGGTTTGCTGAACCGAGTCAACTCGGTTTGCTGAACCGAGTCAACTCGGTTTGCTGAACTGAGTCAACTCGGTTTGCTGAACCGAGTCAACTCGGTTTGCTGAACCGAGTCAACTCGGTTTGCTAGCCCGAGTCAACTCGGATTGCTTACCCGAGTCAACTCGGTTTGTTAACCCGAGTCAACTCGGTTTGCTTGCTTACCCGAGTCAACTCGGTTTACTAACGCGAGCCAACTCGGTTTACTAACCCGAGTCAACTCGGTTTGCTAACTCGAGTCAACTCGGTTTGCTAACGCGAGTAAACTCGGTTTACTAACCCGAGTCAACTCGGTTTGCTAACCCGAGTCAACTCGGTTTGCTGAACCGAGTCAACTCGGTTTGCTGAACCGAATCAACTCGGTTTGCTGAACCGAGTCAACTCGGTTTGCTGAGCCGAGTCAACTCGGTTTGCTAGCCCGAGTCAACTCGGATTGCTTACCCGAGTCAACTCGGTTTGCTAACCCGAGACAACTCGGTTTGCTTGCTTACCCGAGTCAACTCGGTTGACTAACACGAGTCAACTCGGTTTACTAACCCGAGTCAACTCGGTTTGCTAACTCGAATCAACTCGGTTTGCTAACCCGAGTAAACTCGGTTTACTAACCCGAGTCAACTCGGTTTGCTAATCCGAGTCAACTCGGTTTGCTGAACCGAGTCAACTCGGTTTGCTGAACTGAGTCAACTCGGTTTGCTGAACCGAGTAAACGCGGTTTGCTGAACTGAGTCAACTTGGTTTGCTGAACCGAGTCAACTAGGTTTGCTGAACCGAGTCAACTCGGTTTGCTAGCCCGAGTCAACTCGGTTTGCTAACCCGAGTCAACTATGTTTGCTAAGCCGAGTCAACTGGTTTTGCTTACCCGAGTCAACTCGGTTTGCTGACCCGAGTCAACTCGGTTTGCTGAACCGAGTCAACTCGGTTTGCTAGCCCGAGTCAACTCGGTTTGCTAGCCCGAGTCAACTCGGTTTGCTAACCCGAGTCAACTCGGTTTGCTAACCCGAGTCAACTCGGTTTGCTGAACCGAGTCAACTCGGTTTGCTGAACCGAGTCAACTCGGTTTGCTGAACCGAGTCAACTCGGTTTGCTGAACCGAGTCAACTCGGTTTGCTGAACTGAGTCAACTCGGTTTGCTGAACCGAGTCAACTCGGTTTGCTGAACCGAGTCAACTCGGTTTGCTGAACCGAGTCAACTCGGTTTGCTGAACCGAGTCAACTAGGTTTGCTGAACCGAGTCAACTAGGTTTGCTCGGTTTGTTAACCCGAGTCAACTCGGTTTGCTGAACCGAGTCAACTCGGTTTTCTGAACCGAGTCAACTCGGTTTGCTGAACTGAGTCAACTCGGTTTGCTGAACCGAGTCAACTCGGTTTGCTGAACCGAGTCAAGTCGGTTTGCTGAACCGAGTCAACTCAGTTTGCTGAACCGAGTCAACTCGGTTTGCTGAACCGAGTCAACTCGGTTTGCTGAACCGAGTCAACTCGGTTTGCTAACCCGAGTCAACTCGGTTTGCTTGCTAACCCGAGTCAACTCGGTTTACTAACCCGAGTCAACTCGGTTTACTAACCCTAGTCAACTCGGTTTGCTAACTCGAATCAACTCGGTTTGCTAACCCGAGTAAACTCGGTTTACTAACCCGAGTCAACTCGGTTTGCTGAACTGAGTCAACTCGGTTTGCTGAACCGAGTCAACTCGGTTTGCTGAACCGAGTCAACTCGGTTTGCTGAACCGAGTCAACTCGGTTTGCTGAACCGAGTCAACTAAGTTTGCTGAACCGAGTCAACTCGGTTTGCTGAGCCGAGTCAACTCGTTTTGCTAGCCCGAGTCAACTCGGTTTGCTAACCCGAGTCAACTCCGTTTGCTAACCCGAGTCAACTCGGTTTGCTAACCCGAGTCAACTCGGTTTGCTGAACCGAGTCAACTCGGTTTGCTGAACCGAGTCAACTCGGTTTGCTGAACCGAGTCAACTCGGTTTGCTGAACTGAGTCAACTCGGTTTGCTGAACCGAGTCAACTCGGTTTGCTGAACTGAGTCAACCCGGTTTGCTGAACCGAGTCAACTCGGTTTGCTGAACCGAGTCAACTAGGTTTGCTGAACTGAGTCAACTCGGTTTTCTGAACCGAGTCAACTAGGTTTGCTGAACCGAGTCAACTCGGTTTGCTAGCCCGAGTCAACTCGGATTGCTTACCCGAGTCAACTCGGTTTGCTAACCCGAGTCAACTCGGTTTACTAACCCGAGTCAACTCGGTTTGCTGAACCGAGTCAACTCGGTTTGCTGAACCGAGTCAACTCGGTTTGCTGAACCGAGTCAACTCGGTTTGCTGAACTGAGTCAACTCGGTTTGCTGAACCGAGTCAACTAGGTTTGCTGAACCGAGTCAACTCGGTTTGCTGAACCGAGTCAACTCGGTTTGCTGAACCGAGTCAACTCGGTTTGCTAGCCCGAGTCAACTCGGTTTGCTGAACCGAGTCAACTCGGTTTGCTAACCCGAGTCAACTCGGTTTGCTTGCTTACCCGAGTCAACTCGGTTTACTAACCCGAGTCAACTCGGTTTGCTAACCCGAATCAACTCGGTTTGCTAACTCGAATCAACTCGGTTTGCTAACCCGAGTAAACTCGGTTTACTAACCCGAGTCAACTCGGTTTGCTAACCCCAGTCAACTCGGTTTGCTGAACCGAGTCAACTCGGTTTGCTGAACTGAGTCAAATCGGTTTGCTGAACCGAGTCAACTCGGTTTGCTGAACTGAGTCAACTCGGTTTGCTGAACCGAGTCAACTCGGTTTGCTGAACCGAGTCAACTCGGTTTGCTGAACCGAGTCAACTCGGTTTGCTGAACCGAGTCAACTCGGTTTGCTGAACCGAGTCAGCTCGGTTTGCTGAACCGAGTCAACTCGGTTTGCTGAACCGAGTCAACTCGGTTTGCTAGCCCGAATCAACTCGGTTTGCTAACCCGAGTCAACTCGGTTTGCTAACCCGAGTCAACTCGGTTTGCTGAACTGAGTCAACTCGGTTTGCTGAACCGAGTCAACTCGGTTTGCTGAACCGAGTCAACTCGGTTTGCTGAACCGAGTCAACTCGGTTTGCTGAACCGAGTCAACTCGGTTTGCTAACCCGAGTCAACTCCGTTTGCTAACCCGAGTCAACTCGGTTTGCTAACCCGAGTCAACTCGGTTTGCTGAACCGATTCAACTCGGTTTGCTGAACCGAGTCAACTCGGTTTGCTGAACCGAGTCAACTCGGTTTGCTGAACCGAGTCAACTCGGTTTGCTGAACCGAGTCAACTCGGTTTGCTGAACCGAGTCAACTCGGTTTGCTGAACCGAATCAACTAGGTTTGCTGAACCGAGTCAACTTGGTTTGCTGAACCGAGTCAACTCGGTTTACTGAACCGAGTCAACTCGGTTTGCTGAACCGAGTCAACTCGGTTTGCTGAACCGAGTCAACTAGGTTTGCTGAACCGAGTCAACTCGGTTTGCTAGCCCGAGTCAACTCGGTTTGCTAACCCGAGTCAACTCGGTTTGCTAAGCCGAGTCAACTCGGTTTGCTAAGCCGAGTCAACTCGGTTTGCTTACCCGAGTCAACTCTGTTTGCTAACCCGAGTCAACTCGGTTTGCTAGCCCGAGTCAACTCGGTTTGCTAGCCCGAGTCAACTCCGTTTGCTAACCCGAGTCAACTCCGTTTGCTAACCCGAGTCAACTCGGTTTGCTGAACCGAGTCAACTAGGTTTTCTGAACCGAGTCAACTCGGTTTGCTGAACCGAGTCAACTCGGTTTGCTGAACCGAGTCAACTCGGTTTGCTGAACCGAGTCAACTCGGTTTGCTGAACCGAGTCAACTAGGTTTTCTGAACCGAGTCAACTCGGTTTGCTGAACCGAGTCAACTCGGTTTGCTGAACCGAGTCAACTCGGTTTGCTGAACCGAGTCAACTCGGTTTGCTGAACCGAGTCAACTCGGTTTGCTAGCCCGAGTCAACTCGGATTGCTTACCCGAGTCAACTCGGTTTGCTTGCTTACCCGAGTCAACTCGGTTTGCTTGCCCGAGTCAACTCGGTTTGCTAACCCGAGTCAACTCGGTCTGCTAGCTCGAGTCAACTCATTTTACTAACCCGAGTCAACTCGGTTTACTAACCCGAGTCAACTCGGTTTGCTAACTCGAATCAACTCGGGTTTGCTAACCCGAGTAAACTCGGTTTGCTTACCCGAGTCAACTCGGTTTGCTTACCCGAGTCAACTCAGTTTGCTAACCCGAATCAACTCGGATTGCTAACCCGAGTCAACTCGGTTTGCTTGCTTACCCGAGTCAACTCGGTTTGCTAGCCCGAGTCAACTCGGTTTGCTAACCCGAGTCAACTTGGATTACTTACCCGAGTCAACTCGGATTGCTTACCCGAGTCAACTCGGTTTGCTAACCCGAGTCAACTCGGTTTGCTTGCTTACCCGAGTCAACTCGGTTTGCTAGCCCGAGTCAACTCGGTTTGCTAACCCGAGTCAACTCGGTTTGCTAGATCGAGTCAACTCGGTTTACTAACCCGAGTCAACTCGGTTTGCTAACTCGAATCAACTCGGTTTGCTAACCCGAGTCAACTCGGTTTGCTAACCCGAGTCAACTCGGTTTGCTAACCCGAGTCAACTCGGTTTGCTGAACCGAGTCAACTCGGTTTGCTGAACCGAGTCAACTCGGTTTGCTGAACTGAGTGAACTCGGTTTGCTGAACTGAGTCAACTCGGTTTGCTGAGCCGAGTCAACTCGGTTTGCTGAACCGAGTCAACTAGGTTTGCTGAACCGAGTCAACTCGGTTTGCTGAACCGAGTCAACTCGGTTTGTTGAACCGAGTCAACTCGGTTTGCTGAACCGAGTAAACTCGGTTTGCTGAACCGAGTAAACTCGGTTTGCTGAACCGAGTCAACTCGGTTTGCTGGCCCGAGTCAACTCGGATTGCTAACCCGAGTCAACTCGGTTTGCTTGCTTACCCGAGTCAACTCGGTTTGCTTGCTTACCCGAGTAAACTCGGTTTGCTAGCCCAAGTCAACTCGGTTTGCTAAGCCGAGTCAACTCGGTTTGCTTACCCGAGTCAACTCGGTTTGCTGAACCGAGTCAACTCGGTTTGCTGAACCGAGTCAACTCGGTTTGCTGAACCGAGTCAACTAGGTTTGCTGAACCGAGTCAACTCGGTTTGCTTACCCGAGTCAACTCGGTTTGCTAAGCCGAGTCAACTCAGTTTTCTAACCCGAATCAACTCGGATTGCTAACCCGAGTCAACTCGGTTTGCTTGCTTACCCGAGTCAACTCGGTTTGCTAGCCCGAGTCAACTCGGTTTGCTAACCCGAGTCAACTCGGTTTGCTAGCTCGAGTCAACTCGGTATACTTACCCGAGTCAACTCGGTTTACTAACCCGAGTCAACTCGGTTTGCTAACTCGAATCAACTCGGTTTGCTTACCCGAGTCAACTCGGTTTGCTTACCCGAGTCAACTCGGTTTGCTTACCCGAGTCAACTCGGTTTGCTAAGCCGTGTCAACTCAGTTTGCTAACCCGAGTCAACTCGGTTTGCTAACCCGAGTCAACTCGGTTTGCTTGTTTACCCGAGTCAACTCGGTTTGCTGAACCGAGTCAACTCGGTTTGCTGAACTGAGTCAACTCGGTTTGCTGAACCGAGTCAACTCGGTTTGCTGAACCGAGTCAACTCGGTTTGCTGAACCGAGTCAACTAGGTTTGCTAAACCGAGTCAACTCGGTTTGCTGAGCCGAGTCAACTCGGTTTGCTTACCCGAGTCAACTCGGTTTGCTGACCCGAGTCAACTCGGTTTGCTGAACCGAGTCAACTCGGTTTGCTAGCCCGAGTCAACTCGGTTTGCTAACCCGAGTCAACTCCGTTTGCTAACCCGAGTCAACTCGGTTTGCTAACCCGAGTCAACTCGGTTTGCTAACCCGAGTCAACTCGGTTTGCTGAACCGAGTCATTTCGGTTTTCTGAACTGAGTCAACTCGGTTTGCTGATCCGAGTCAACTAGGTTTGCTGAACCGAGTCAACTCGGTTTGCTGAACCGAGTCAACTCGGTTTGCTAGCCCGAGTCAACTCGGTTTGCTGAACCGAGTCAACTCGGTTTGCTAACCCGAGTCAACTCGGTTTGCTAACCTGAGTCAACTCGGTTTACTAGCCCGAGTCAACTCGGTTTGCTAGCCCGAGTCAACTCGGTTGCTAGCCCGAGTAAGCTCGGTTGCTAACCCGAGTCAACTCGGTTTGCTAGCCCGAGTCAACTCGGTTGCTAGCCCGAGTAAGCTCGGTTGCTTACCCGAGTCAACTCGGTTTTCTGAACCGAGTCAACTCGGTTTGCTAGCCCGAGTCAACTCGGTTTGCTAGCCCGAGTCAGCTCGGTTTGCTTACCCGAGTCAACTCGGTTTGCTGAACCGAGTCAACTCGGTTTGCTGAACCGAGTCAACTCGGTTTGCTGAACCGAGTCAACTCGGTTTGCTGAACCGAGTCAACTCGGTTTGCTGAACCGAGTCAACTCGGTTTGCTGAACCGAGTCAACTCGGTTTGCTAGCCCGAGTCAACTCGGATTGCTTACCCGAGTCAACTCGGTTTGCTAACCCGAGTCAACTCGGTTTGCTAACCCGAGTCAACTCGGTTTGCTTACCCGAGTCAACTCGGTTTACTAACCCGAGTCAACTCGGTTTGCTAACTCGAATCAACTCGGTTTGCTAACCCGAGTAAACTCGGTTTGCTTACCCGAGTCAACTCGGTTTGCTTACCCGAGTCAACTCGGTTTGCTAACCCGAGTCAACTCGGTTTGCTAACCCGAGTCAACTCGGTTTGCTAACCCGAGTCAACTCGGTTTGCTAGCTCGAGTCAACTCGGTTTACTAACCCGAGTCAACTCGGTTTACTAACCCGAGTCAACTCGGTTTGCTAACTCGAATCAACTCGGTTTGCTAACCCGAGTAAACTCGGTTTGCTTACCCGAGTCAACTCGGTTTGCTTACCCGAGTCAACTCGGTTTGCTTACCCGAGTCAACTCGGTTTGCTAAGCCGAGTCAACTCGGTTTGCTAAGCCGAGTCAACTCAGTTTGCTAACCCGAGTCAACTCGGTTTACTAACCCGAGTCAACTCGGTTTGCTAGCCCGAGTCAACTCGGTTGCTAACCCGAGTCAACTCGGTTGCTTACCCGAGTCAACTCGGATTGCTTACCCGAGTCAACTCGGTTTGCTAACCCGAGTCAACTTGGTTTGCTAACCCGAGTCAACTCGGTTTGCTAACCCGAATCAACTCGGTTTGCTAACCCGAGTAAACTCGGTTTGCTAGCCCGAGTCAACTTGGTTTGCTAACCCGAGTCAACTCGGTTTGCTTGCTTACCCGAGTCAACTCGGTTTGCTAACCCGAGTCTACTCGGTTTGCTGAACCGAGTCAACTCGGTTTGCTAGCCCGAGTCAACTCGGTTTGCTAGCCCGAGTCAACTCGGTTTGCTAACCCGAGTCAACTCCGTTTGCTGACCCGAGTCAACTCGGTTTGCTTACCTGAGTCAACTCAGTTTGCTAAACCGAACAACTCGGTTTGCTGAACCGAGTCAACTCGGTTTGCTGAACCGAGTCAACTAGGTTTGCTGAACCGAGTCAACTAGGTTTGCTGAACCGAGTCAACTCGGTTTGCTGAACCGAGTCAACTCGGTTTGCTGAACCGAGTCAACTCGGATTGCTGAACCGAGTCAACTCGGTTTGCTGAACCGAGTCAAATCGGTTTGCTGAACCGAGTCAACTCGGTTTGCTAACCCGAGTCAACTCGATTTGCTTGCTTACCCGAGTCAACTCGGTTTGCTAGCCCGAGTCAACTCGGTTTGCTAACCCGAGTCAACTCGGTTTACTAACCCGAGTCAACTCGGTTTGCTAACTCGAATCAACTCGGTTTGCTAACCCGAGTAAACTCGGTTTGCTTACCCGAGTCAACTCGGTTTGCTAACCCGAGTCAACTCGGTTTGCTAACCCGAGTCAACTCGGTTTGCTAACCCGAGTCAACTCGGTTTGCTTACCCGAGTCAACTCGGTTTGCTTACCCGAGTCAACTCGGTTTGCTTACCCGAGTCAACTCTGTTTGCTTACCCGAGTCAACTCGGTTTGCTAAGCCGAGTCAACTCAGTTTGCTAACCCGAATCAACTCGGATTGCTAACCCGAGTCAACTCGGTTTGCTAACCCGAGTCAACTCGGTTTGCTAGCCCAAGTCAACTCGGTTTGCTAACCCGAGTCAACTCGGCTTCCTAACCCGATTCAACTCGGCTTGCTAACCCGAGTCAACTCGGTTTGCAAACCCGAGTCACTTCAGTTTGCTAACCCGAGTCACTTCGGTTTGCTAGCCCGAGTCAACTCGGTTTGCTTACCCTAGTCAACTCGGTTTGCTAACCCGAGTCAACTCGGTTTGCTTACCCGAGTCATTAGCTACATACATACATACATAGCACACAACAGAGTTTTCATGGAGGAGCAAGAACGGGAGCTCTCAAAATATGTTATTCGATGTGCATATATATATTTTGGCAATACTAAGAGGTAAGAAAATTATAACTTTAAGTATAACTTGTCTCGGCGGCCTCGAACTTGTAATGACAATGATATGGCTGGGGAGGAATGGTTTCGGAATTTCATGAGGAGGAACCGTGAACTGTCCGTACGAGCAGCGCAAGCTACCAGCCTCTCGAGAGTCACTAGCTTTAACGTAGATGCTTTTTATGACAAATTGACCATTCCTCACACAGTCACATCAACGCATTGGACTTCTGTAACGATAATGGTATTGTCCTCCTTTCTTTCTCACCCCATTGCTCTTACAAACTTCGGTCGCTTGATCGATCTGCGTTCGGCCCTTTAAAGAAAGCAGCTAACTCTGCCAGCGATGCTTGGATGAGAAGTCACACAGGAAAGACTATGTTCCCGGGATTATGGCATCTGCTATGCCCCTTGCTCTGACCTGATCAAAAATTCAAGCCGGCTTTCGTAAGACTGGAATTTATCCCTTCAAGGAGAAAAAAAGAAACAAAATATCGATAAGAAGAAAACAAAGAGACACGAAGATCCAGTATCAGCTGAAGAAGAGGAAAGCTTCTGCCTTGTTTGTATTTCTCCTTATTCAGAAAGCAGATCTGGAGAAAAGTGGATACAATGCACTATTTGTAAAATGTGAGCTCACGAAGAGTGCACAGCAGGTGCAAGATCATATGTTTGTCACAATTGCGACTCGGAATATTCCGTTTAATTAATAATATTTTTAAAATTACTTTCTTTAAGCTTGTTTGGTTTGCTAAATATGTAAATTATTTGTAAATTTATTTTCGATATTTTAAAATAATTTTTTTTTTTTTATTATTCTTCTATTAATAAATAAATATCATATTAATTCGAATAATGACATTCATATATGTGATATCTCTTGTCAAACAATAGTGTAATAATATTACTTAACAGTACAAACAATAAAAGAATTATTTAAACGTGTTAATGCTAATATATGTTTATTATTTCCACTTGTTTCAACTGACCCCAATCGCTGTTTCAACCGCCCGTAGTATAGGTACGGTTGAAACAATTTTACTTTTTTCTTAAATTCCATATTCTTCAAAGAAAAATGGATGGATCATTAAAAAGGCACTCTATATTTGTAGATGGAAACCCAATTTTTTAATGAATATGCTTTCTTCATCGCTCGGATCACGTAAATCAATGTTATGGATGAAATTAGCTTAACTGTCTCAACAGTACCCAGTCTACCCTACGCCCGCCATAATACGCCCGGTGGTCAAGCAGTTTCAACTCTTCGACTATGAAACGACAATCCAAACTAAAATAACAAATTGAATTCATCAGTAAAAATAGTTCTACCAACCTATTGTTCTATGCCTACCTAGAAAAGTAACACCCTTTATTGCAAAGCAAATTGAGATTTTTAACCTCATAGTGAAATTGGTTTAATAAAAACCTCGCTGTCTTTCATTTGTTTTCTAAATTCAAGCCATTTTGAGGATATTCTACGTCATTTCGTATTGACTAGAATTTTTGATTGTTATTTTTAATTAATCAGAAGATTAGGATTACTTTAATCCTTCTAAAAATAGATCCCACTACTGGTTCAGTACGTTCAGCTAAACAAACAAAGAAAGGAATAAAAACCACTTACCAAAAGTAATGACTTTTAAGAAAACTTCAATCGTTTAATGATGAAATGGGGATGAAATTGATGTTCCTGATTGAAATTTACCCCCAAAACAATGTTCAACTGAAAGATGCTCAAGTAACCAATCCAACTTTGCAAGAACCAAATACCTCCAGCCTCCAATACTTTCCACTCAAATTTCAACTATTCTCTGATCTTCTGAAAAGAAAACCAACCCTCCGGCGAGGCAGTGCAAATGGGAAAAGAAAAAGAATTTTCAAAAACAAACTTACACTTCCTTTAAACGGGAAGAACTCCCAACGCCCAACTCCCATTCTTGTCGGAGTTCTCTCAAAACTTAAATACTCAGCTCTCAGCATCTTCATACCCAATCCCAATGAAAACACACAATACAAAATATACTGAAGAAAGAAACAATTCTTCTTTAGAAAAAAGAGAAAAACGACGTACGAGAGAAAGAAAAGAAGAAGCAACACCAAAAGAGAAAGAGAAAGATAACTGAAAAACAAAATTGAAATTGTCCGGGGTTAATTGAAATTCCTCAACTTTCTCAATTAAAATTTTTTTTTTTCTTTCACTTTTTATTCCATCAGTGCTGGCGATGTTGATACGATGCTGCTAGCGCCTGTTATCGCTTTCTCATGGTTTGTAAAAGTTTTCCAACATAATCCTGTGAACAATTTAGGTAGTAGCCATAGTTATTGTTAACTTTATGGGAATTCCATTATTTGTTCTATTTTCGTTGATTTTATTATTTCTTTTTTGCCCGCTGCCAAAAGACGTTTTTCACTCAAATTTTTTTCGACGTATTTTGGCTTGGATTTATTTTGAAAGAGGAAATAGTTTCAATCGCTTCGGCGGACATTAATAGCATCACTCTGACTGAACATTGGAGGATCAACTTCTTCTAAAGGCAAGAAGCAAGAGTTGCCTGTTTGGGGAAAGTGTTTTTATACAGAAAGTCTATGGTGCGGGGTGATGTGGGCTTTCGTTTCCTTTATCAGGAAATACTACCTACTCCTTTCAATGAACACCTTTGTTCGATTGAATTATGCGCAAGCATCAACAGCGTACCGCATGACAGGATAAATCTTTTCAAAATCAATTTAACTCGTTACTTCACACAATCGCCCATTCAGCTGTAGGGAAATTAATAAATAAATAAATTCCCACCAGCGCAGCGCCAACCACATTGTCGGTTCGTCGGTGGTAATTGAATAATAGTGACGTAGGTAAAGTTTTTCATTGCAAACGGCGAGGCGCGGCGGTGGCGGTAGCTGTCGTTGTTATTATACCCATCAACAGTGGGGTTGAAAAATACATTAAATACAGATTTTGGCAGGAGTCCAAAGTCGTTTTTGAGACTTATTTGCCAAAAGCGGCTAAATAATTGGTAGGTATTGACTCTAAGAACTACGAGTCAGTCGTAAGGCTTACGATATTTTCACATTGCGGGACCTCTTGGTCAAACATTGTGGTATCACGCGTCACGCGTTATTTGCCGCTCATCAATTCGCCAACTGGACCTATGAGACTACGTCCGAAAGTGCCATAGTGATGAGTGTAGATTTGATATATTACCAGACCGAGTTTGACAGAAAAAGAGATCGTCTATCAAGATAGGTCTCAGTCTTACTTATTTACTTACTTAGGCGGGCATTACAGTTCGGGGTGAACCCTAAACCAACATCCTTCTATAACGACTTCGATTTCGGGAGAGCTCTCTCCAGTTTCGCACTCCAAGTCGGTTAAGGGTTCATCCACTTGATTGCGCCACCTAAGACGAGGTCTTCCCTTTCCGCGATTTCCCTGCAATGTGCTTTCGTAAACCCGACGAGCCGGAGCGTTTGGGTACATGGCCCAACCATCGTGGCCTCGCGATGCGTACTCTTCTGGCTATGCCCATGTTGCGGTACAGCTCGTTGTTGTATCTTCTTCTCCACACATTGTCTTCGCATACGGGACCAAAGATCGTTCGGAAATTTTTTTTTTTAGAAGCGACTAAGGGCTTCCTCATCCGCTTTCGATAAGGTCCATGCTTCCGCGCCTTAAAGCAGTAATTGTACAGACTTTTGAAAGATTGTTCCGCTGGTGTTGACGTTTCAGTTTTGTACAATCTTTTCAAGTATGATGTTGAAGAAATCGCATGACAGTTTGTCGCCTTGCCTAAAGCTTTTTTCGATATCAAATGTCTCGGTGAGTGTGGGAGTGAGGGTCTCCCTTATTTAGGATCGGGCATACGATATTGAGGTTCCATTCCAGATCAGCTGCTCCTTTCCAACTGGTCTCCAGCTGCCTTGAAAAGTTCGGCATCAAGGCCATCTGCACCTGCCGTCTTATTTGATTTTAGTTTGCATATAACAAGCTTAAGTTCTTTTAGGTCGGGAGGACGGCATTCTTGATCATCGTCCAGGCTGAATGGGGCAATCTGCCTGACAGCGGAATTTGTGTCCTCATCGCCGTTAAGCAGTCTGCAGAAATGATCTTTCCAGATCTTCAGTAGCGACTGTGACTCTATAACTATGTTTCTCTGCTGGTCTTTACAGGCTTCTTCCCTTCTTTTCTCCTTGTAAATCTCGTTATACTGATCGTAAGCAGCCCTTGTTCGTTTTTGCATCAGCATTTGTCGTGCTTTTTGTTGGCTGCATTTGCCTGCCTGCATTCTTCATCGAACCATGTGTTTCGTTTTGGTGGCGTCTGATGGCTCCTTGGCATTGTTGCCACTGGTCTTCAATGCTTAATGCTGACGGCATGGGATTCAAGGATGATTGAAGGGACATTTGATTGGAAAAGGCATTGGCAATCTCTTGCGATTGTAGCTTTCCGACGTCACATCTCTTCACAGCGTTAATTCGTGCAGGTCGTGAACAAGATATCCTCATTCGTACCTTTTTTGCAACGAGGTAGTGGTCCGAGTCGAAGTTGGCCCCTCGGAAAGTTCGGACATCTAACACACTGGAAGAGTGCCTTGCGTCAATCGCAACATAGTCAATGAGTCTGCCTCCGATAGTGTCATCACTGAGTGTAGCTTTGATATTTTACCGGATCGATTCTTAAAGAAATAGATCGTTTAGTTAGATCGGTTTCAGTTTTAGTCAGTTAAAAATCAGAGTGGCACGGATTTAAAAAAATTTATAAAAAAGGTGACTCAGCATGGTGAGATGGTCGATAGTCCAGCGCAGCGCATTTCTCTCAACCATGCCTTGTGAGGAAGGCAAGGACCTATAATTTTTGGTAGTTCTAAACGGCTAAACATAAATAGGCTTTTCGTGGCAGTCAAACTACTCACGGAGGACTTGCCAATTTTTCAACAAAGGGAACCTTAACGGTATGTTTCTAGGACTCGAACCTCGAACTTCGACGTAATAGACAGATATGCTAACCATTACGCCACGGCCTCCACTGATTTAGACTATGAGATCCACAAAAACATTGTAGGTTATATCGAATTTCTCCTAGCAAAAAGATTTATAATTCGGGGGCACTCGGTTAGAAGTTGCACACACATATAATTTTTGAAAAATACTCATATGAATCTCAACCTTAACTTTTGACCGCTACTGTTCTAACCATCAGTCTTCCGCGGCTTGTAACTTTTCTTACATCAACGAGCCACAAAGTCTATGTACGTTCTGTATTGTGGATATCCTGAGCAAATAAATGCACTAAGACCCTAACAATGTTCTTTTTCAGTTTTCTTCCTTGTGGCGCATTCGCAAACTTCTTTCCCCCGTAATAAGCAAGGCTATAAGTAAATCTGATTTATCCTTGCCCGACTGACAACGAGATGCTCTGCACCATCACCCTGGTGCATCGTGCATACATGAAAGGAGTTGAAAATTTTCTTAAGATAACTCAACGTCTATTCACAATCAATAACAAAGAAATAAAAAAAAGAAAAGCAGAGAAGAAAAACGAGTAACGGATAAGAAAAGTTAAAGGAAACTGTTGCAATGATGTCCGCCCTGCACAGTGGGCCATCATATACAGGAACAATGCAAGTTAAAAGTTAAAGGGATTTCCATCACCATCGGGTTTTGTTAGAGCTTCTTATGGTTTATAAACGTTTAATTAAATTCTTTTAGCTTTTACATGTGACTCCTCTGCGTGAGTTCTGTATAAGCAGACCGAAAACTTTATCCTTTCGGTGAATATAGTTGATCTTTTAACCAACACAGGACGAAAACCGAATGGACACACATAATTAATCACATTTTACCACAGAAATTATTCCAAAGTTAGCACGATTACGTTAGAGTTTCACTTAAAGTAAGGCTACAGATAGACAGGAAGAGAGGTATGTAGGTAGTAGAGTTTAGTTAAAATGAATAATGGAATTAGGGCTCTCCTGTTGATGATTCTCCTTAGTGTGTGTGGTAGAGGTCCTTTACTCTGATTAGTTATTTGGAACCCAGCTCTGATGTGAATAATTGTAGTGTTGAGCATAAATAAGAAAACTCTTTTGGTGGAATGATGGCAAAAAATGGTTGTCGGACATTAATCATTGATTATACCCGACAGGTTAACCACAGGAAAAAGATTTTGGGGTGAATACTTGTGATAAATACTATAATTAGGTCTGGAAAGTTTTATATGCTCAAGCTGATTCAATAAAATCGAGGAGAACACCAAAGAAGTGAAATTCTGAAGTTTTTGTGTTAAGTAAAATACAGGATCTGATTCAAGATACGACTTTTCATATACTTTGGAATACAGAGAATTTAGTTTTAGTAAAGAAGGTGCTAGCTGGTTAATTGCTCAATTACTGAATAAATTCAGCATAACAGTTTAAAGTGAACCAGGACGTCAGCACTTTTGATTTGGGGCTAGCTCTTTCCAGATTTGCCTTTAAGTCGACTGAGATCACTTTCCGGTTGATCGCTCAGCCTAAGACGAGGTTTTTCCTTTGCCCAACATTTTTTGTAGTGTGTTTTCGAGAACCCTTCGACCCGGAGTGTTGGTATCCATTCCCTTTACGGGTCATAGCCATATCTATGAAATTCACTTGACGCGTAACTTTACTGTTATGCTCATGTAACAATAGGTACAGCTTATGTTTGTGGTTGAAACGATTGAGGATAGGGCCCATGCTTGGGCGCCATATAGAGGAATATGGGTGATCAATGTCTTTTAAAAGATACGATCGGCTTTTCAAAAGAGGGTCATATTTCTCAATCGCTTTCTTGAACCAAAGTATCAGCGATAGTCAAGATTCTCCTTTAGACTAGGATCTTATATAGATAATTTCCTATTCTGAAGTATTTTCCAATCGTCAATATTCTCTGATGTTTCTAGAGAGTTTCTAGAGAAGCGCTCGTTTGAGGAAATTGAGAGGTACCATGACAGGAACGAGATTCGGAAGTTTTACCAAAAGGTGAAAAGATCTTCGCCAAAGTGCCGAGCTCAGAACTCAAGCCTGAAAAGACCAGCAGGGAAACATATTAGCAAAGTCACAGTCACTACTGAGGATCTGGAAAGATCATTTCTACAGACTACTTAAAGGCGATGAAGACACAAATTCCGCTGTCAGACAGAATGCCCCATTCAGCTTGGACAATGATCAAGAACGCTATCCTCCCGACCAAGAAGAAGTTAAGCTTGTCATAGGCAAAATAAGACTGCAGGTGCAGATGGCTTTGATGCCAAACTTTTCAAGGCAACTGTAGATCAGTTGGAAAGGAGCATGCACCAGCAGATCTGCATGATATGGTCGGATAAAAACAGCCCGATGAATGGAACTTCAGTATCGGGAGACTCTCACAATTGCGCCAATTATGCCTCCTTAAGGTCGCCCATAAGATCTTGTCTGCTATAGTATGTGAACGTCTGAAACCTCACGTCAACAACTTGATAGGTCCTTATCAATGTGGTTTTAGACCAAAGAAGTCCACAATAGACCAAATTTCTCATTACGGTAGATCTTGGAAAAACCCCGAGAATATAGTATCGATATACAGTGTATATTATACACACACCATTTTTTTTGTCGATTTCAAGGCCGCGTATGACAGTATCTACAGAGACGAGCTGTACAGAGCTACGTCTAGCTTCGGCATCCTTGCAAAACTCGTACGACCATACAGGATGACATTTTGAGTTCATGAATTCGTCAAGGTCGGCAGCCAACTTACCGAGACCTTTGATGTCGAAAAGGCTTTAGACACGGCGACAAACTGTCATGCGATTTCTTAAACATCATATACTATACTATATATGTATATACTATATATACGTTATATATAAATTGTACAAAACTGAAACGTCAACACCAGAGGAACAATCTTTCAAAAGTCTGTACAATTTCTGCTTTACGGCGCGGAAGCATGGACCTTATCGAAAGCGGCTGAGGAAATCCTTGGTCGTTTCGAAAGAAAAATTCTCTGAATGATCTTTGGTCCCGTATGCGAAGACAATGTGTGGAGAAGAAGATACAACAACGAGCTGTATGAGCTGTCGCGCGAAATGGACATATGCAGAAGAGTACGCATTGCGAAGTTGCGATGGTTGGGCCATGTAGAGCGGATGGACCCAAACGCTCCGGCTCGACGGGTTTTTGAAAAGCGCAATGCTGGGAAATCGCGGAAGAGGAAGACCTCGTTTTAAGTGGTGCAATCAAGTGGAAGAAGACCTCAACCGACCTAGTGTGCAAAACTGGGGAGAGCTCGCCCAAAATCGAAGTCGTTATAGAAGGATGTTGGTTGAGGCCCAGGTTCAACCCGAACTGTAATGCCCAACTTAGTAAGTATGTAAGTAAGGATATTTAATTGGTCCATCATCACTACTCATTAAATTATTTTTGTTTCAAAATATATAAAAAAAATTTCAAAAGCATCTGATTCATAATCACTATTAACATTTCTAATCAATCTCAATTAATCTGCAACCTCAAAGATCTCAATATACATAGATCCGCTGATTCAAATGGTACCCCCGCCGTTATTCTGAAGAGGTGTTCTTCTACGCTGGTAAAACCACTGCGTTAACTTTTCCATCTTTCCTCTTCTGCTGGGCTTTTACCGAGCAGATGGAAAACTGCTTTTGTCCAGCTGGTCCCTAAAAAGCGAAACTACCTCCCCTTCCCATTACCGTCCAATTGCACTAACGTCCCTTCTTTCCAAGGTCATGGAAACGTTGATAAACCGTCAACTTATGAAATATCTTGAAGAACGAAAGCTTCTTAATGACCGTCAGTACGGCTTTCGTGGCAAACGGTCCACTGGTGATTTGATGGCATATCTCAACGAAAAGTGGAACCAATCTTTACATTGTTTTGGAGAAAGTAAGATTATTGCGTTTGATATTTCTAAAGCATTTGACAGTTTTGGCATCAGGCTCTTTTAACGAAAATGCGTACTTTTGGTATCGATGAGTCTCTTCTTCGTTGTATTTGAAACTACCTTTCCAACCGTTTAATACAAGTTGAATTGGATGGCTTCAAGTCAGATACCCACATCATAAATGCTGGTGTGCCCCAGGGCTCCATTTTGTCTCCAACTCTCTTCCTCAGTTTCATAAATGATCTCTTGTCTGGAACTTCTAATCCGCTTATCTGTTTTGCTGACGACTCGACCCTCAGCTTTTCATATTCGTTTCCAAATTCACGTCCCTGCTCTTCGGATGTGGAACTGGAACGGTTACGTATGATAAGCTAATTGATGCTTTTAAAACTCAATGCTGTCTCTTGTCGTTGAAGCTTAACATTCATCCATTGCCATCATCCATGAATAGTACCTGCATCCAAGAAACCGAAAAGCTGTCAGTACTCGGTATGTGCGTAAACGATGATTTTCGTTGAAATGACCACATATTTGAAGTCGCCAAAAACGTTGCTAAATGCGTAGGCTTCTTAAGACGATGCAGGAAGTCCCTTCTAATCTGCCTACAATTGAGAAGGCCTTCATTCGCCCAAAACTGGAGTATAACTCCCATATCTGGTCAGGTGCTCCTTAAACTTTTTTTGCGCTTACTTAATAGGGTACCAAATAGAGCGTTAAAATTGAAAGGTGATAGTTCAATCGAAGAATCGATTGATTCTCTTGAACATCGTCAAAACGTTGCTTGTCTCACTCACTTTTAGTGCTTTTTCCAGTTGCATTCCTCCCCTGAAACAGTTTAGCCACAACACCCGCCTCGCTAGGAATGCTCATCAGTTTTACTTACAGGGCGTACAGTCAAGTACAAGTAATTTTAGTCCCACCACCCGTATGTGGAATGCTTTACCTGGCCCTGTATTTTACCCAGCATTGCGATTCACAAAAGTTCAAAAGCAATGTGCATCAGTGTCTTCTATTAAATCCCCTCCCATCTTCCTAAATGCTCACACTGTGTTCTTTAAATCTTTTTGGAATAAGCCTTGAACGCTTTTTTTAATTACCTTCTTTGTGAACACCCTGCCTGAATTACTAAAGTATAGAATAAGTTAACCTTTGTAAAGAGGACTTCCAAACTGGAATTGCATTAATGAGATACATGTTATAGACGTTTCACTTTTAATTAAAAAAAGTTGTCATTTTAAAAAAGTTTAATTTTAGATATTACAAAGAATACCCAACAACAAGATCACTCCGCGGAAATGAATTCAATGTTCTTTTCCATTTTATCTTGACAAATTACTCGATTAATTTACTAACCCTTTTATCTATGCCAAATGTTTTGCCATTTTACATTTGAGCTCATCCTGTTTTTTGTTTCTGTCAGGCTTTCGAAACAAAAACACACAGAATAGCGCTAAATTACAGCGAAGAATAACGAATCCACTTAACATGTATTACAATTTTATGAATTTAATTACACATCGTTTGTCATGTAAGCATCCCATCAAAATCCTTGCCGCAGAGTTGCTCATCAGGTTAAAGAGTGTCATTTTAAAGCACCCACACACTCTCTAATCGTCACATAGAAAAAAAAGTAAAACACACTCGAATACACAAAGAAAACTCCAGGACACAACTTTACTTTACTTTGTGTAAATTTTCCTTAGAGATATAATTTTCAATTAGCTTCCTTCCGACACTCAGCATCCTTGCAGTCGCGTTCAACAATCTGCCAGAACCTGCTCCCATGATGATGTCATGAAGTTCTCGCATTATTCTCATCGTTGTCAAGTTAAAAATGAAAATGGAAATAAAAAATAAAAAGTGAAATAAAAAGTTTTTGCCGATAGGTACTCGCATGTGATTAGGTATGAGTATACACAGTACACACCATGGACGGCATGTGCGGGGGAATATCACTTCGTTCTTTTAATTCACAATTGTGACATTAATTTTAATGCACGCTGGTACTGTGTCATCAGCGACATCATGAGAGATAACTTTAATACGAGCAAAGTCCTTTTTGATGTTGGGCAATAAATTTATTGTTTCTCCCTTTGTTCGAAGGAAAAGGGTGAACGCGGTCTGACTGAGTTTGAGTTGGTTTAATGTTACAATTTACAAACATAAATTGACGTAATTATTCTAAGCTGACATGGTCATTTTAAACTTGGAACGATATGGGAAATGTTTCGCGTTCTTAATTAGGCTAGCAGCAAGGTACACCTCATCCTTAATTTAGATTATAAAATATCAAATGGCTTTCTCTGGGTTTAATGTAGAAGCCTGCTAAATGACTGAAACATTAAATACGCCGCAAAATTTCATAAGAAGTTAGGCTTTAAAGTACACACTCACTAATTTTTTAAAAGCTTTCCATGCAAGCTTGAAAAAGTCTCCGAATTTCGAGCAATCATTAAAGCTAACGTATATAGGAATAAAAATGTAGACAGTGTAATTAAATGGAATAAAGGAAAAACAAAGCATCGACCCCCTCTATTAAAAGTCTTCCTTTTTAATAAACATATGGCAACACCTTTGTTGTTTGTTCAGTAGAGTCAACGAACGAATAGGATTTCA
Organism: Melanostoma mellinum; assembly: GCA_914767635.1. Lineage (NCBI taxonomy): Eukaryota > Metazoa > Arthropoda > Insecta > Diptera > Syrphidae > Melanostoma > Melanostoma mellinum. Next base: position 245,425,570 of record OU612058.1, on the reverse strand, counting down.
TCACAGCGTTACATAATTTATTGAAACCCCCTCATGACGGATACCTGTTCTATCTTCATCAGATGGAGCCTCTATACAAAATGCTCACTTTCAGCATCATTGCACTACGCTGTTGTCAGCATCATCAGCTTCCTCAGAAAATGCGTCTGAGAGTCTGCTTATTAAATTTTAACCTGAAAGGCTGAGTTAAATGCTCAATCATTCCGTGTGTAAATTTTGAAATCAATAATGAGTTATCGGAAGCAAAGCACACCATTCGACTTAAGAACACATCCAGACATGCCGAGACCATCATTTAATACTAGCACTCACATAAGACTAATTGGGTAACTGGCACAGTAGTCTATCCTAGTTATACTAGTTATCTGGTTTTCCTTTTTCTTTGTTTATTTGTTTATGATTTTCGGTACGGGAAGGCGATCAAAGGGATAAATTTGGCTGAGGCAGCAAATCTTAAAGAGCACACATGTTAGAAATTGTATAGATATAGACGAATATATGTGTTTGAGGAGGCACATATTGTGGAATGGTCTAATTTTCAATTAAGGACGAAAAGTGGCCAACCGTTATTGCCTACGTATGTTGTATGGCTGTGTATTATTCTAAGAACGTGATGTGCTTTAACAAAAATGAAAGAGAAATAATTTGGAAGAAGCTAGGTCAATTAATATGGGTAAGGGGAAAATAAAATTCTTTAAGAAAAAAAAAAACCAAACTCTGATTCAGTAGTGGACTTGAGAAAGGCAACTCTACAGGATTTCTTTATTATTGCTTAAGTCTTTTCATGCATAAAACAAGTAGTTACCTACGTTCTTTGGTAGATGGAGCATGAGTGGTAAATCGATGGTGAAGCATTAAAAGCCCAATAGGCAAAGACCAAAATATAGTTGGAAATTACTTTCAACTACTTAAGATAGAACTTGAAGAGAGCCCTGTGAGTCAAGGCAAGAACGCAATTGTACATTTGATAGGTTGAATGTATAAGTGTAAGGGTTGGTTGGAAAACTTCGTTTTATGCGACTAATCCCGCGATGATGCCCGCAACTGCTGTTAAAAATCTACAACAACTGTCTAGCTCAAGGAATTTTTCTTGAGTGTTGGAGAAGCAACGACTTGTACTTATGAAATGATGTGCTACAGGACTCTGTTCATGCTGGACACAGCTGAAAATTCCTAGAAAAAGCTATTGTTGCCACGATTAATTGCCGCGATACAACGAATGGGAGATTTGCTTGAAAGACAATATGGCTTCAGGAAGAGCCGTTCTACAATAGGAGTAATAGAAGAAGTGGTAATGGCTGACGAAAATGTCAACAATGAAATCAAAACGCCAAGAAAATCTTGCTGCTGGTTATAGTGCTGAATATGTTTGATGCACTCCTAAATTCCAGAGTATCTCTTACATAGTATCTTTAAGATCATAAACAAATCTACCGAATCGCTGAAGGAATGAGACGAAAAGATATCACAGCTGTAGCAGCACAGATATCTATCATTTGACCAGACCTCCCTTACGATGACATTCTATGTATGGAGATACCCGAAAACTGTTTTCTAGTTGGATACGCTGATGACGTTGCTGCTGTAAAAACTGCATAAAGGATACCGAAAGCGCATCAAGAAAGTTGAACCAAGTGATGCGAATTACAGATTCCAGGATGGAGGATCATAGGCTGCTCCTGGTTACTGAGAAGACTAGAAAAAGAAGTGGTACTTCTAACAAAAAAGCAAATTGTCATGGTTGTCCTGAAACGGACGGCTGCTGAACGCGCATCCAAAGTTACAAGCTTGTAGGAAATATAAGTGGACGATCCACGAGCGAACGGATACTTCTTCTGGTAAAAACACAACCAATTCTGTACGGAAGCTAGATTTGGGCTTAAGAAGTAAAACAGAAAAAGCACCGGCAACAACTAGAGTCAGTAAAGAGGTGCAGTGACTTGTGAATAGTGTGCTTGAACCGCACAGTGTCTGAGCCAGCAGTTCTTGTAGTTTGCAGGGGTCGGACTAATTGATCTTACTTACTAACTTAAGGTGGCACTACAGTACGGGTCGGACCAGTGCCTCAGCCAACACGTTTCTCCAGCCAGCTCGGTTCCTAGCTAGCTGCCTCCAGTCTTACATGCGCCACCTGAATCGCGGTCTTCTGCGACGTCCCTCGGGATTAGAATCGATGACTTCCCGGTCCGAAACGTTGGTGTCCATCCGCTCTATATGACCCAGCCATCAAAGCCGCTGGACCTTTATTCGCTTGACCAGGTCAGTGTCGCTGTACAGCCCTTACAGTTCGTGGTTTGGTTTAATCTTCTTCTCCACTCTTCATCGGACCAAAAATTAACCGAAGAATTTTTCTTTCGAAGCATCCTAAAGCGTTCTCATCTACCTTTGACAGCGTCCATGCCTCTGCGCCATATATAAGAACAGGGATGATAAAGTGTCTTATACAGGGACGTTGCTCGAGAGAGGACTTTACTACACAATTACCTTCTTAGTCCGAAGAAACAGCGATTGTCAAGAGTTATTCTTCGTTTGATTTCAGCGCTGGTGTCGTTGTCTGAATTAATAGCGGCGCCTATGTATACAAAGTCCTTAACTAGGCGTCGGTGTTGAATGTCCTTCTTAGATGGCAGCATATACTTGGTCTTGCCCTCATTGACCACTTAACCCATCTTCTTCGCTTCCGTCTCAATGCTCATAAACGCGCCACTAACATCACGCTGCGTTCTTCCAATTATGTCAATATCGTCGGCATATCCGAGTTATTGGACGGATCTTTGAAAGATTGTGCCTCTTGTGTTGACATGAAAAGAAAGCAGAAATCGACCGGCGTGTAAGCGGCGAACACGGAAGCGAAAGCGATTACACTGCAGAATCGGTAAGAACAATGGGAGTTGGAAGAATGAGGGTGCTCTACTGCTTACCTGATCAGAGATCTAAGTGAGTGAACTAACCGGAAACACGGTGACATACTACGTCACACAGTTCCTCAACGGACACGGGTATATAAACGCTTTTAAGCACAAGATTGGGAAAAGAAGAAGCCCTTCGTGCCAATATGGAGATTCGTTGACAGATGAACCCTATACCATACAGTGTTGAAATGCAGTAGATGGAAATCTCTCCGTTAGAAAATAAACAAAAGTATCGGAGAAATCAGCCCAAATAATTTCACCCAGAAGGTGCTGAGAGAAGAGGTGAGTTGAAAACCAATAAGCATTACCTGAAACAACGAAACAAAATGGGGTAGGTAGTTAAAGAACTAGAACCTAGACACGAATCCCCTTTCAAGGTATTGCTTAAGTGGTCTCGAGGGATAGGTCTGCCAGAAACTTTTGGAGTCTTAGCCGGTATGCCAAGGTAAGGACACTTTGGAGAATCTGGCGTACGGTGAAGCGTGGATACTTCATTACGGAAATAATGCATTTCTCCAAAAGTATACATTTTCCCGCTTATGCCAGCGGTCTTCTAGATTCTTCTTTGCTAACCTGGACAGCCAGGTCTTTCTGTCCCTCTGATGAATATTTCATTTTGCCCAGTGACGCCTCTATTTTTTCAATTTCGATTCTGAAGTCCTTGCTTATGTTTTTCTGCCTTCCGCATGCAAGTTTAATAGTTGCGAGAGCCTCCTTGCACTTCCATATCTCCAGAAAGATGATATCTTCTTCTGTCTTTATGATTTTATTTGACGGAGCATCTTCATCAGGTACCAACACAATTTGTCTGACTTGGTGTTTCCTGAAGCTGGCGTATTTATCTCATTCAAAGATCTTGTACTCGGTGGTGGTGTACGTTGGATCTCCAATCCTCGCTTGAAAAAGTCACTGATGTCTTCGTTTCTTTTACTTATAGTAAATTCTTTGGAAGCCAAGTGTAGCACTCCAAAAGATAGGTTTTTTGTTTGCCTTGCATTCGCTGTATCTCGACGTCCAGGAGCCCGCGAGATCAGTTTTGTCAGGCGCTCGCTGGCACTGGGGATCCGATCCTTTGCACAGTATTTTATTTATTTTCAGTGTTTCTTCACATAGTGGTTTTTTGGTCTACATTAATGACGAGCGTTCCTCTATCCTCCAACTGAGGATGCACCTTCTAGGGGAACCACAAGACCCCTGAAAGCAAACCTACGTACCTAAGTTCGTAAATACGTTCCTGTGCACATTCGTACCGACAGACGCAAATACGTGTCTGTTATCTTCGTAGCAGTAAGCTTTCTAGAAATTTTGAAATTTGTCTTAAGCCTTTGTGTGCGTTTCCTAGTAATCTTCTAAAGACATAATCATTGTTAGCTTAAGCATTCTGGCTTAAGCATTCTAAATCGTCCTACACAAAAAATTGGTTCATCCATCGATCGGTGCGAGATTTTCGGGGTCTTATGAAAAGATGTTTATGTTTTACAAAATGATGACTAAGAAGTGACCTCTTAATTTTGTTTTTGTTTCTCTGAAATGTGAAATATAAATGCGGCTTCAACTAGAATTTCCATTATTTCTAGCGTTCTCATTCTCATGTACAGCAGTAAGTTTATTTCTGCTAATGTTTTATTCCACTCCACAGAAGAGATACTTTCGTATTCCTCGCACCAATTTATTTTCTTTAAAGCAAACACCAACTCACAAAACTTTACTCACCTCCTTAATCCTTAGAATTTATTTTACCTAGAGAATGTTGCAATAAATACTTTGGATGTTGGTTACCTTTAGCTCAACCGCCTTGTTGGTCCTTTGGCCTGAAATATGAGAGGACGACCTTGTATAATACCTAACATCTTAACCTTGGATAGAAACAAAATGCTAATAATAAGAAGAAACGGTGATGGGAATGAACTATAGTATGTTTTATCTTTGTATGTACATCGCACACAAGTCTGTGGTTTATTTTCTGCAATAAGTTTGCAAGTGTAATTGATATAATCCCAGGGTAAGCGATGAAAGCTTTAATTTAGCTTGGCACAAGGACGATGAATGGGGCTTACTTTGTGGTTTTTGGATAGAATTCGCTTTCGAAAGATAAAACAAAAGATACGTGTATGTGTGTTAGATACTCTCAGGAGGATCAGGATGAGTATTGTGAATGTAAGGGGCGGGGTAATGTAGAGGTCAATCAATTTCATAGCTACTTGCTTTTCGATTTTGTTGAATTGTTAAGTGTAATTGTTATTTCACATGAAAGTCAGATATGGACGGCATTGTGTGTTTTGTCTTCAAAACAGTTTGTTTATTGTTTTCGGTATAATTTAGCATAGGGATTTAGGTCATGTTATGGAAAAGATTTTGAATGGGAAAGTAAGCTTTAAGATTGTTGACTTTTTTCGTTCATTTTTTTTATCCCATTCAAACATATTTATTTTCGTTGACATTTTTAAGTCTTTCCTTACGTGTTTTAGACTAAACTTAAACTCGACACTTCGAAGCCATTGATGTATGAATTTCTGTAATTTGTGAATTATCCGGGAGGGTATAGGAAGTTTATTCAATGAAAACTAAATAAGCTTTCCTACATAGACTCCAAAGTCTCCTTCGCTGCTCATTAATCAACCACGGATGCGGAAGATCGCTGGTCTCAGTATTATTGCAGCTTCATGGATCTTGTTGAAACCAATAAAAGCTAGCAACCAGTGTGGAGGAGAAACCGGTATGGTATGGCGAATAAATCTAATGCTCAATAGAAGGAAAACTGAAAGGAGATTGAGGATCCTTAGGCAAAAGGAGTGAACCCAAAAGATTTCATAAAAAGATTACCCTCAGTGACATCGAGTTTCTGAAGGAATAAAGCAAATACAGGGTAATTCGAGAGACTAGCTTTGGTGAAACCTGAAACCTGAACAATGTTAAATTCGATTTCTCATACTTTTACTGATGGTAGAGAACTAATTTTGGACTTTATTTTTAGCCGAAATACTAATCTTTAAAAATATATTTATTGGGCTCATATTGCGGTAGGGTTGCCAGATTTCCAATTTTAGACGGTGTTCGAAATGTCTTCTCCTACCAAGATTTTGGCTTTGATGTCATTGTTTTCTTAAAAATAAAATTATAATAGAAATAATTACTGATACTGATAAGTGCACCCAAAAACCTACACCTTTCATTATACTTGGTAAAATGCAAAACATGTTGAAAACCAAGTTTTGGTTTTTTACCGACTTTTATTGTAGCACCTAACATTTAGAGTAGTTTTCCAAGAATTGAGAGTTTTAAGATAATTTTTTTGTTACATCGGGCCAAACATTAGCATTTGGTATAATGACGCTTTGTAGAAGTTCCAAAGGGCCAAATTAACTAGTGGCATTGGGCCTAATGTAGAAATTTGGTACAGTGACGCTTTTGTAAAGTGACACTAGGCCAAACAGGGTTTGGTTTTAGCGTTTGGTATATAATAGGGCCAAATAGCACAGACAATATTGTTCGAGACTGTGCAGGTTTTTTTTTCACCTGTGTTTACAGTTGCGGCATGACTAAAGGGATTATAGGCTTAAGAAACTAACACGCTTATCATTCGTAGTGTGAAAGTCTGACGTATTCAAATGTTATTCAATCAAATATTTTGTTTTTGAGCTTGAAATAAAGTTATAGTAAGAAATTCGCCTGTATGTGTAAAAGATGTGTTCTTATCTAGTTCAATTTTCAGATAAAAGTGATAAACTCCACCGTCTTAAGTACAGAAGAGGAAGCTAAAAGCGAAGCGGAAAAAAATTTGGAAAGGGGAGTATGAGTTTGTGTTCTGAAAATTAAAAATTCACGCGAATAAAAATTGAACTGAGTAAGAACACATCTTTCATACAGGCGAATTTCTTTATACTAGAACTTTATGTTATGATCAAAACCTAAACATTTGATTGTTTCTAATAATTTTTTAGTTTCTTAGTCAAATCTTTAGTTTGTGACCAATCAATTATTTAATTTCTTATCAACAAGAGAGTTGTATTTTCATAGGCTTATCCATTTGTATACATTCTTACGACTCACGAATCTGAGTAAATGTACCTTCATTTATTTCGTTATATTGAAAAATCATAAAAAAGCTTCAGGGTACCAAACTGGCTTTATGACGCTTTACGAAAGCGACACTGTACCAAACGCTAATATTCGGCCCAATTTCACTTGCATCATTGTTCCAAATTCCTGCATTTGGCATAATATCTCTTGGCACAATGTCACGGCACCTAACGAAGGTACCTGGAATTTTATCCTAGGAGACGACTTCCCTTTCAAAATGTTTTTGAAAATATATTTCGAAGGTTTTCGAAGAACTGGATCAGAATTACCTGCAAGACCTTACACAGGAACTGCAACGATAGGAAGAGATTCGACCGATAAAAGAATACTGGCAGCTGTTGAAATCCATCAGTATATGGAACTTGTCTCTACCGGTAAATGTTTCCAAAAAAAGAATTTCCAGAATACTGCATGGCAAAAATATTTACTTAAATCATCACACACCTGTGCAAAAACTGCTTTCGAATGATAATGACAAGAGACTTGAACTTTGGAAGAAGACTAAAAAGAGTTCTTTTGATTGGGACAGACGAATCTCAATTCACAAAAGATGGTATTGTGAATTTCTATAGCTTTTCAGTACAGATTTTGTGTTAATATGTGGACAGATGTAAGTGAAAGAAAATTTGAATACCTACCATCTAAAATTGAGATATGGCAACCCTAAGACCATATGAGCCCAATTTAAATACAGTTTTAAAGACTGCTGTTTCGGCTACAAATAAAGTCCAAAATTAGGTCTCTACCATCAGTATTGACAGAAAAATCGAATTTAACATACATTGATCAGGAATCAGAATATATCAAAGGTATTCTTTTAGTAATCGTCGAAAGTGATGTCAAAGTTGAGAATTGGACTTTACTGTAAAACAACTTTTTTCTTAGAGTATGACCAAAAATCAAAACTCACAGTATGTAAGACGAATTACGGGACACCCTGTGTATTACTTTATGAGACTGAAAGATTTCTGCAGACGTATGAAATTGAAAGAAATTGCTTAGGAGTGAGTGATCTTGTCGAAAGCCTTTTACTATATCGAAAGTGAGTTCTTTGTTTAACAACAGAGCAGCTTGAGTTCTTCATAGTCACCCTGGCAAAAAAAAAAAAAAATCGCTGTTCGAAGTATTAAGCTAGCGATTTGCTAAGATCTATTCGTAATACAGGATCTTGAGCCATGAACAAACTATTGAAACGATTATTCATTGAGGTAGAAATGACACTTGGTTCAAATGGCTCAGAGTTTTTGATATCGCTAAAGATATCTGGCAGTGTTCGATAAGAGAGGAAGAAATTAAAAACTAGGAGTTCTTTGCAGAGTAAATGCAACATATCGCTTAGCCTATAAACGCAGGATCATGCCTTGGTTAATTTTTGAACATAAAAGTGAAAACCTTTTACTTAACTCTTACCAAATGACGGATGTTTAAGCTAAAGAATGTAACTCTCGACTTTCACGCTACGGATTGAAAACCTCATCTTCATTTTATACGATTTTCAAACTCCTAAACGTGACTACTTTGTGTTTGTTTTAAAATTATCCACGTGCGACAAATGTTCAGCTATTACGTACTTTTGCAACAAAAAGATAAAACTTTCTCCTTACTTACACCCAAAGTGATATGAATTTGTCGAACTGTCTTATCTATTTCTCCCAATGTTTTGCTGAGTTGTAATGAAAACCAACACCTCCTTCATGGTTACCTTGAAATAAGAGCAAAAACAATTTAAAAACTTTTTTTTTCCAAAAGCAATGAGCGAGCAGGAACAAAACTTTTCCCGTACAACAAACAAACATATCTACAAAAAAATATAAAAAGAACACACAGTCCTATAGGACCTAGGATTCAAACTCGGACTTTGGGAAAAGTTCTGCCATCGCTTTTGTACATTTGGCCAAAGTACACAAACATTTATTTAAGTGTAAAATTCAGTTATTAACTTTTCAATAAACTTCTTCTTCTACTTTTACAATACTTTTAGCTTGAACGGCAGAAGATTCCTTGGTGCACAGAATGCCACATCATAACGTATCCGATTTCATTGCAACAAACTATAAAAATAGGACATACTTCCGAACTGTTTTTCGCTGTTATAGCCAAACGTGAACAACGACAGACTTATTGGAGTAAATTACACGAAACCAGATGTCCTTGCTTTCGCTTTATAACCCTTGTTTCAAGGATTGACCTTTGGGAAACTGGGGTGGCAAAACTTTGTTTTTAGCTAAAGTAAGTAAAGGAAAACTTCCAAAGGGACTAATTAGTCATTTAGGTACTATTGCGAGTTACATAGTTGTTGTGTTTGTTCGCAAAAAAAAAAAATTCTTTTCATCAGCTCGTTATGATAACAATAAGAGACTGAACGAAGAAGTGTAAACAAGTGAATTCTTGCCCAAAGTAAATAATTACGACACATTTTTAGTTTGAGTAAATAAAACTGGGACTTGCAAATGGCTTAATGAATTTAAACGTCGTTGTTTTCTTTCCCCTTCTGGTAGAACAAATTATATATTGTATAGTTCACTGTCATATATGATTCTGAATTATGGTTTTGTGAAATTCATTCCCGTACTCTAGGAATCGACCATAAAAGTACCTTCCCCATTGAACCAGTTAAAAGCTTTTCAAACTTTTAAACAGTAAGTGATTCAAGATCTACACAATTGTTGGACATACTTTCCCTAACCGTTGTTCGGAGAAAAAGATAATTTTGCAATGGTTCAATAGAGTTTTTCTTATAGATTATGTAAATAAGTAAACCTTTGTCCCAACATCTCCAAAAAGATGTGTTTGTGGTTCAACATAGTTTCAATGCCCAAATGAAAACCTATACTCTCTCATTCATGTTGGGCTAAGTCGTTGACGAGTCAGAGCATGGGCTTAACCAATGGAACCAAAAAAATTAAGTTTTATCGTTTAGTTGCATTGCCACCTCCAATTGGTGCCTGCTGTTTAGCTGTAAATCGAATAAGTGACGAGACAGAAGCAAATGATTTGATACGCTCTGAAAAAAAAAAACAACTGTTCTCAAGCCAAGAGCGTCTGAAGCATTATGTGGGACTCATTGCTTAGCATTCGATCCCATACACGTGGCTGTACTTTTAATAGAAGAAGTTAGTTAGTCAGGATTTTACAAACAATAGTTACAAATTATGGCAATTAGAAACAATATACTCCGTTTGGAAATCCAGATAAACTGTTGAATTGACTCTCATCGGAGATCAGAGGAATCAGGGAGGAACAACTATTACTTTTCGTAGGTAAAAGGAGTTCAAAAACACCAAGGATGGCACCAAATATATTGTTCCCAAAATATTTTTCTTAACTTTGAATTCAAACACACGATTCATTGTATTTCACTGCGTTGCACTGCGCTTAAGTGAGTTACGTGTTAATGCATTTCACTGTGATTTTAATAGCGTAACATAGGGTTTCTCTCAAAACCTGCATTAAAACATGATTCATAAAACGTAATTTGTTTTATTGCATTTGGTTACATTTCATTTCGTTTCACTATGTTTCACTATGTTTCATTGTGTTTTACTATGTTTCACGACGACGGCAGTGGCGGTTAAAAGTGTTCCACTGCATCTCACTATACTAATTTCACTGCATTGTACTATGTAACACTATTTTTAACTGTTTCTATGTTTCACTGTGTTTCACTATGTTTCACTATATTTAATTGCCTTTTACTATAGCCGAGTTTCATTGGGAATCTATATTCACTTATATTCACTCAAGCAAAACATCGCAAAACATCGCTCATGGAAAAACAACAACCCCTAAGTGAATAGCGTAAGTGAACAAAAATAACTCACTTACCTAAGTGAACAACAGGGAAGGTTGGTAAATTTTGTTTGTGAAAGTGAACTTGGTAAGTGAGTATAGCCCAAAAAGCATTTTATTGAGACTCGCAAGTGAAGTGAATATAAGTGAATATAGAAATTTGCAATAAAACTCGGCTTATGTTTCAATGCACTTCCCCACGTTTCACTGCGTTTCTTTTTCTGCACGGTTCCACTCGGGGAACCATTAACTTTAAAAACCAATGAAACTTCTAAAATTATATCTGTTCTGTTTTGAGAGATTGTCTTTGTTTGAGTGAAACACCTATGGCTCATAAAATATAATTATTGGAGAAAATTTTGATTTTGAAATTTGAGTAACATGTATTAGTGCTTCTTGAGTGGATTCTCAGTTCAAATTGAGAAGTGGCTGTCACTTCTCAGAATCATGAGAAGCGATCTTTCTGCACCAATGGAACAGTTTGAGAATGCTTCTGGACGCCCCTGGACGATTCTTTTCGTCTAATGGAAAGAGACATAGGTTTCACTGTTAACGGTTTATAAGTTTTGCTGTGTTTCAATACATCTAGCGGTTTGCTGTAGTGTACATCGTTTCACAGTTTAAAGGTACGATGTTAGATATCTTAAAAGGATATTACAGCCAACATCAATTATATCGGTATCTAAGTGAGAAAGCATTAATCAAAGGGAATTTAAATTTCTAACTCAAGGTGATTAAAGTGAGAAAGTATTTTGACTGAGTATGAGTATGAGACTGAGGAGCTTGCAACTGAAACTTATATATATTTTTTTAAATCAAAACTAGTATCACAGTTTTTGAATTCCCACATTCTGCAGACCTTTAAGTTGTCTGATAGTTTGCTCGAGTTGGGTTTCTAGCGCGGATGGTAGTGACTGCGTAGAGCTTGAAGGGAATCGTGAGTCCCAGCAACAATAATCATTTCAAGTACATTTGCCATCTCATCGCTATGATCTCCAATGAAGAAAAGTTTAAATCAATTACCATCCAGGGCGATCAGCCTACACTTGAACACGATAAATGTCGCAGTTTCTCTTAACGTGTCGGTCGGTTGGTTGAAAAATATTTTTTTTTAATTAAAAGTATAGAAATAACGGTAAGTCCGCATAACAACTATGATACATAGTACTACACCTTTGTTTGGTTCTTGTTTTTCGTTCTTCAGCACCTTTTTCAAGGTTTTCAAGCTTCACTTAGCTCACAATTTAAGTTTTACATTTTTAGGTCAGCACTGGATGCTGCCGCTTCATATTTCCTGAGCCGTGAAGATAATTGTAAAAAGTACAAAATGAGATCACAGAAAACTTCATTACTATAAGAGTTCAGTTCTTAGGCAACTTTTGAGTCTGAAACAAGAAAAAACAATTCCGTTCTTCCCTTGAAAGTCCAACATTCTCAAAAGAACGACAGAACCGTCAACCTCTTGTTGAAGCTAATGACGTTGCTGGCAGGCATCCGTCGAGTTAACATTATTGCAAGGACAAAAGTGCCACTGGGCACAGAATATCACCATCCTGTATGTCCGTTGCGCACTACAGCACAACTTAAGCCCAAGAGTTAATTTCTTTTGAAAAGACTTCTTAAGCGCTAAGGAGGTGCTTCATGTGCAAACTTCCTTAAGTGCCCTGTGAAAGTATCAAGGAAAATTCAAGTACACTTCTTTATTTTTTTTTTATATCTTGCAATCCTTTGTACCATAAATAACACCACACTCTTTAGTGAGCTCGCGATATGCGGCCTGTAATAAAAAAAAAAAAACTACAACACAGAAGATAGTAAGTGCAGTGTGCGAAAGTAAAACTTTCGTCGTCCTGCTTCCTTTCCAAAAATGTAAAGTTTTTCTTTTCTTCTTGAACACTTCAGTTAGCTGCAACTTCAAAACTATATTGTAAGAACGGTGCGGTGGTTCATTTTGATTATCCTTAGAGGCGTAATAAGCTCTCTCAGTAGATATTCTACCATACATAATCGTTTACGCTGTATGGACTACGTTTATTATTGCGCACTCCTGTCGTTCGCATTAATTTTTGCTGCTCGTTGCTGTAAACTTATCGCTTAAACGCATTGTACAGAAACAGACCACCCCATTGTAGTACTTGCTTCTGTTCACAACCAAGTGAAAGATGCTTAAACTTATATTGCCAGTCAGGCGTTAAATTTTTAACATTAGTGTACGAAACAGGGCAGTGGGATAAGTTTCAGATTGTACCTAAGTGTGGGTGTATGTAAGTCGTTAGTAGATGCAATTACTTGTGGTTTTCAGCGATTTTGAATGGAAAATTTATGACTTAACTTTTTGAAAGAGTCCAACGATACGTTCATAGAGTTTTGCAGAAAAATTTAGGTGTGAATTTTTGGCAGTGTGTATTCTGGTTTGGTCATTCTGAATTTTTTTTACACCATTTGTAATGAAAATTAATGTTCTATGGTTTTGAAAGAAGGAAAAGTAATTTCAGTAAGTTTATGGGTTTTTTTATAATAAGATGACTAAATAGAAAAGAGTGTTTCTGCTCAAAAGCCACTAATAAGTGCAGTTTGGTTCTATGATTGACATTGCGTCGGTGTCGGTCGGTGAATATAACTTGAGTGCAAAAAAAATAACTTGCCTATCATTGGAATTAGAAATGACATTTAATTTAAACAAATTTAAAAAGATAGGATTGAAGAAAAACTTTATAATAAAAGGATAAGGCAATGTCTTCGAAGAAGGCTGTAGATATCGATGTAGGTACATGAGGCTGCGGATACAGCTGCAAATACAGCTGAGGTTTTGCCTGGAAACATTTATTTTTATTTTTTATAATTAGCGTGCACATCAAGGGACTATGAATATGAATACCCTTATAATGTTATAGTACACAGTGCGAGCATTTAGGAAAATAGGAGAGGATTCGAAAGGAGACACCGATGCACGTTGCTTTTGAATCTTTGAGAAACGTAATGCAGGGAAAATACAGAGCCAGGTAAAGCATTCCACATTCGGGTGGTGCGACTGAAATACGAATCTCTATACCGTACGTTCGAAGTTGGGCGGAGCATTCCTAGCGAGGCGGGTGTTGCGGCTTAAATTGATTGAACCATCACCTATCAATTTCAACACTCTATTTTGTACCCTATCAAATAGGCGCAAAGATGTTTGAGATTCACCTGACCAGATATGGGAGTTATACTCCAGTTTTGGGCGGATGAAGGCCTTATAAATTGTAGCCAAATCAGAAGGGGTGAAGAACTTCTTGCATCGTCTCAAGAAGCCTAAGCATTTAGCGGCGTTCTTGGCGACTTAAAATATATGGTCATTCCAACGAAGATGATCGTTTACACACATATCGAGTACTGACAGCTTTTCGGTTTCTTGGATTCAAGTACCATTCATGGATGATGGCAATGGAGGAATGTTAAGCTTCAACGACAAAAGACAGCATTGAGTTTTCGAAGCATTGAATTCTGCTCGGTTCTTATGACCCTATGAAACAATGCTGTCAAGGTCAGAATTCAATGAGCTTATCATACGCAACCGTTCCAGTTCCACATCCGAAGAGCAGGGACGTGAATTTGGAAACGAATATGAAAAGCTGAGGGTCGAGTCGTCAGCAAAACAGTTAAGTGGATTAGAAGTTTCAGACAAGAGGTCATTAATGAAAATGAGGAAGAGAGTCGGAGACAAAACGGAGCCCTGGGGCACACCAGCATTTATGAAGTGGGTATCAGACTTGAAGCCATCCAATACAACTTGTATTGAACGGTCGGTAGTTTCTAATCCAACGAAGAAGAGACTCATCGATACCAAAAGCACTCATCTTCGATAAAAGAGCCTGATGCCAAACTCTATCAAATGCTTTAGGAATATCAAGCGCAATAATCTTATTTTCTCTAAAACAATGTAAAGATTGGTTCCACTTTTCGTTGAGATAAGCCATCAAATCAACAGTGGACCGTTTGCTACGAGAGCCGTACTGACGGTCATTAAGAAGCATTCGTTCTTCAAGATATTTCATAAGTTGACGGTTTATCTACGTTTCCATGACCTTGGAAAGAAGGGACGTAAGTGTAATTGGACGGTAATTGGAAGGGGAGGAAGATTCGTCTTTTTTAGGGACCGGTTGGACAAATGCAGTTTTCCATCTGTTTGGAAAAATCCTAGCAGAATAGGAAAGATGGAAAAGTTTTCGCAGTGGTTTTGCCAGCGTAGAAGAACACCTCTTCAGAATAACGGCGGGGATACCGTATGGACCAGCGGATTTATGTATATTGAGATCTTTGAGGACTCTCGCTACCGAGCGAGTTCGAAGGAATATCTGCTTAATTTACTGTCTCAAGCTCAGGTGGGGCCAATGTGCTATCAGGAAGGGTCGAATTAGCAGCAAATTGAGTTGCCAGCAAATTGGCTTTATCGATGGAGCTGACCTAAATAGAGTCATTGAAATTGAGCGTTGGGAACGTGGTCGAGTTCTTAACGTTCTTAACAAAAGATCAAAAGTTTGTGCTTCCTTTAGATACAACAGTATTTTTTGACTTACTTTTTGTTCATGCAAAAATTTGGCCTTTTGTATAATGAGCATTACAGATATTTCTGGCCCGTTTGAACAAATTTCGGTTTTCTACTGTGCGGTTGTCTTTAAATTTTCAAAAACTACATTCTCTATCCCTATTCACCTCTTTACAGCTGAGAGAATTACTTTAGATATCATATCAGCTGACCAATAAAAACTTCGTAAGAAATTATTCAGGCCATCCCAATTGGCTTTCTCATATTGCCACACAGTTCTTTTAGGGACTTATAAAAGTGTGGATTAAGCTGTGAAAATAACTCTGGATATGGCTTAGAATATCGCTAAGGATACAGTAGTGGGCACGGTTGCGGATACGCCTGTGAGACTATACGGCTTCTGTTATTGATACCATCCAAACCTCGTGCAAATCAGAGGAGCCTAAGATTGCGACCCCATCACTTTCATAATGAAGCACATGTGGCTTAGGCTTGCTCAAGGTTTAAAGTGCTGCGCAAACCAGAGCAGCCCTCATTGTGATCTTATTCGTCTGTACCGCAGGCAGATCTCGTAGATGTATTCCACTCCCTAATGTTACGTGTAACACATTTTCACAGCGATAAGATGGCAGGCCGCGAGGCTTGCACGAGGCTTAAAGTCGCGTCAATATGTATCAGAAAACACACGTAGAGTGAATGGTAGGATGTTTTTTACCTTTGCTGAGCTATGTAAGAAAGAAAGTTACAAATGGAAAATAAGATGTTAATTCTACTCCCTTTCTGGCAGAGTAAAAGTCAGTTTGGTGCAAATGAAAGGTATTAAATTGCATCAATCTGTCAATGCTGTCAAATGCCTTGTCAATTTATAAAGATAAATTCAAGCACTTATAGATTCGATTCGAAAAAGAAAGACGACAGCCACTGCTTCCTTTTGGCAATTTTTCAAATAGCTCCTCAGCGCACCTTTAAAGTAAAGCAAAGATTCGCTGACCCTCTCGCTCAAAATATTTTCTCGTTATTGGCTTGTCGTGTTGGATGGGCCAACTGATTTCTTCAGTGTCAGCAAATTCTACTGTCCATTGGAAGCATTTGTTGAAAGTTGAGATTTGATACTTTGTTTTTAAATACTTTGTTTATTTTATTGTTATCAAATTGTTCTAATTTTTATATGTTTGATTTATTGAAAATAAATATTATTACTGTTCAGAATCTTAAAACATCAGGTTATGGGCCTTATCACGAACTAAATACAAAATAATAAGGAAATTTGTATTGGGAAAAGATGTCTGAAACGAAATTCAGTATTGAAAAGCTTCGGGGAAGCGAAAACTTCGAAGACTGGAAATTTTCCGTTGAAGCTTATTTCCAAATGAAAGGACTTTGGACGGCTGTTTCTGAAGGTAGTGAGACGGAGAAGGATGCAACGAAGCTCTTAAACGCAAAATCGGAGCTTATATTGCTTGTTGAAACATCCATTTATCCTCATATAAGACATTGCAAAAGCGCTAAGGAGATTTGGGATTCTCTTCAGAAAATTTTTCAAGATTCTGGTCTTGTGAGGAGAGTTGGGCTTATCCAAAAGTTTTGTTCTACAAAATTGAAAGATTTTTCTACCGTAGATGCGTACGTTAACGATGTGTTAAATACATCATACAAGCTCAGGTCTGTTGGTCTTAACCTAGATGAAGAATGGATAGGATCAATGCTTCTAGCTGGTCTTCCCGAAGAATACAAGCCAATGATAATGGGAATCCAAAGCTCTGGGATTCTTATTACAGGAGACAGTATTAAAACCAAAATTCTTCAAGACATTAATCTGGATTCAAGTCAAGATACTGCTTTTGTTGGCAAGAACAAGAAAAACTTTGGGAATAAGAACTTTAAGGGTCCTAAATGTTACAACTGCAACGAATTTGGCCATATTGCTGCTAAATGTCCAAAAAAGAATAAGAACCTTCAAGAAAAGAAGAATGCGATGTTAGGATGTTTTTCTGTCTCGGCTCTTGAAAAAGAAGAATGGTATTTCGACTCGGGAGCGTCAGCTCACATGTGCTCAAATAGTGCATGCTTTTCAAGTAAGATGGAAAATCTTAATTCTGAGGTAATTGTTGCAAATAATTCAAAAATGCAAGTCCAAGGTATAGGTAGAGTCGATATGAAGATATCTATTGGAAAATTCAAAGAAAGTGAGGTTGAATTTTTAGAAGTCCTTCACATTCCTGACTTATGCATTAATCTTTTATCTGTCTCGAAAATTGTTCAGAAGGGTTTTTCAATGATTTTTTCCAAGAATGGATGTTTAGTAAAAGACCAAAGGGGTAATGTTGTTGCAACTGCAAGCTTGGTGAACAATATGTTCCGACTCAACAGACCACACAACCAAAGTGCATATTTTACAAAAAATGTAACTTCACACTTTGAACTTTGGCACAAGCGTGTTGGACATCCAAGTATCGAAACCACACAAGCTATGATTCCGAAAGTGGTGCAGAATATTGATTGCGATAGCTCAAAAATCAATTGCATCACATGTATCAAAGGTAAAATGGCACGCCAGCCTTTTAACTCAATTGGTAACAGGGCAGAATCAATTTTAGAACTGATACATACAGATCTCTGTGGTCCGATTGAACAAAAATCAATTGGAGGTTCAAAGTACATGCTTTTATTCATTGATGATTTTTCAAGAAAAGTCTTTGCGTTTTTCATTAAAAGCAAGAATGAGGTAGCGGAAAAGTTCCTCGAGTTCAAAAATTTTGTAGAAAATCAGACTGGTAACAAAATAAAAGCCATTAGAAGTGACAATGGAAAGGAATATTGTAATTTTAAGATGAAGAAAATTCTAACGGATGCAGGTATTCAACATCAAACAACGGTTCCATATTCTCCACAACAAAACGGGTTGGCAGAGAGAATGAATAGAACCATAATCGAAAAAGCACGTTGTCTTCTCATCGAGTCTGGTTTACACAAACGATTTTGGGCCGAAGCTGCAAATACGGCCGTTTATTTAACAAACAGAACACCTTGCAAAGGTACAAAAGAAAAAACACCTGAAGAAATCTGGAGTGGAAGAAGAGTGAATCTGCACCATCTTAAGGTTTTCGGTTGTCAAGCAGTTATTCACATTCCAAAAGAAAAGCGGAAGAAACTCGATGCCAAGGGAAAAGAAGTAATTTTTGTCGGATACTGCACACACTCAAAATCATATCGCTTTTACGATGTAAAGAAAAAAGAAGTTGTAATAAGTCGAGATGCAGTTTTCCATGAGCAAATTTTTCCAAAGGATGGTGAGACAAACGATACATCTTATTGTGATATTTTTACAGGATATGATTCAGTGGGGAATGAAGACGAAATTTCATCAGCGGATTCTAACAATGAAATACCAATCGAAATAAGTGTCGAAACGGCAAGTGAAAACAGTTTTTTGGATGCCCAAGATGATTTCATAGTTGAAGAATCTTCAGAAGGAATCATATCTGACAGAGGAATAAGACGATCCACCAGAATAAGAAATCCAACTGAAAGATACGGTTACCTATCGTACATGGCTAACGACAATGAAGATCCAAAGACAGTCGCTGAGGCAATGAAGAGCGAACATATGTCTGACTGGAAAAAAGCAATGAACGATGAATATACAGCTCTTTTGAAAAATGACACTTGGGAAATAGTTTCATTACCAAAAGGAAAGAAAGCCATAAATTCCAAATGGACATTCAAGACGAAAAAAGATGCAAGTGGTAATGTCGAAAAATATAAAGCTAGATTGGTCGTTAAGGGGTATTCGCAACGTCAAGGGATCGATTATCAAGAAACATTTTCTCCCGTCGTAAGGTACACGTCCATAAGGGTACTTTTAAGTTTGGCTGTACGATATGATTTGGATATCGATCAAATGGATGTTGTGACTGCTTTCCTGCAAAGTGAACTTAACGAAGAGATTTACATGAATCTTCCTGAAGGTTTTGATAATGTTCAAAATAAAGTATGTAAACTCAAGAAATCACTGTACGGCCTCAAACAAGCTAGCAGAGTTTGGAATAAGAAATTGGATGAAACTTTAAAGAAAATTGGACTTAAACAATCCAAAACCGATCCGTGTATTTATTACAAGACAAACAGCACAGATAAGACTTTCGTCGCTATTTACGTAGACGACATACTGATTTTTACAAACAACAAAGATGAAAAAAGAATTATCAAAGAAAATTTGGCTAAATCATTCGAGATGAAAGATTTTGGAGAAGCTAAATTTGTGCTTGGTATGCAAATAACTCGCGATCGAGAAAAGGGAAAGTTATGGATAGACCAACGGACATACTTAAAGAATATTCTCAAGCGATTTAATATGGAGGATTGTAATCCGGTATCCACACCCTTAGATATTAACCAAAAGCTCATAAAAGAAACATATCAACAAAGCAAAGACGAAACTGACTACATGAAAACTGTTCCATATCAAGAAGCTATTGGAAGTATTTTATATGCATCACAAGTAAGTCGCCCAGATTTATCCTTTGCAGTGGGGGCTTTATCAAGATTTAACAATAATCCTTCAAAATCTCACTGGATAGCGGTTAAACGACTTTTCCGTTATATTAAAGGAACAATAAACTACAAGCTAGAATACACTCGAGACATTGAAGGACGTTTAGAAGGATTTTCGGATGCTGACTGGGCTAGTGACTCAGATGACAGAAAATCAACTACAGGTTATCTCTTTAAATACCAAGGAGGACCTATTTCGTGGAATTCAAAGAAACAACCTACTGTCGCTCTCTCCACCACAGAGGCTGAGTATATGGCTTTAGCCTCAACATCTCAAGAAGCACTTTGGCTTCAATCTTTAATGCAAGAACTAATTCATTGGAATCAACAACTTATATTGCAATGCGATAACAAGAGTGCAATAAACATATCTAAAAACAACGTTTATCACGCACGTTCAAAGCACATCGATATAAGGCATCATTTCATTCGAGATCTTATAGAAGAAAGTAAATTAGAAGTATTATATTTGAAAACTGAAGAGATGCCTGCTGATGTTCTAACCAAAGGACTCCCTGCTACAAAACATAACAACTGTTGTACTCTTATTGGCATAAAAGTATAAAAATCTAGTGGGGGCGTTGAAAGTTGAGATTTGATACTTTGTTTTTAAATACTTTGTTTATTTTATTGTTATCAAATTGTTCTAATTTTTATATGTTTGATTTATTGAAAATAAATATTATTACTGTTCAGAATCTTAAAACATCAGCATTATCCATCCACTAGTCATCTCCTACCAAAAGACATCGATGATTGCCCACTCGAAGATCATGTCGTTCATCCATCAATCAAAAGCAAAAAAGTGTGTTGGCTTCCTTTACAGGCTACGTTGCATTTCAAAAAGTTCCTGTCATTAATTTTTTTCTTCGCTTTGAGTCCCCTTCTTCTGCATCTATCCTTGCTCACTTGTGTCAATGTTCTAAAAAGAAATGGACAAAAAAAAAAAAGAAAATAAAGAAGAAAATGTTAAGAGGTGCCAACGCCAAGGTGCAAAAGACGAACGACCAAAGCTATCCAAGCTGACACTTTTGTGTGCTCTAAAATAGATGGAGTGACACTTGAATGCCTTAGATACTGGCTTTCGAAAAGACTTTGATTTGATTCTGTTCAAAAAGACTCTGCACTTAACAACACTCCAGTCCAGTCCACACCCCCTCCCCGAATTTTATGTAAGTTGTAAAACTCATTTTAATTTCCATTCCATTATTCAAATTGAATGGAACCAATTGATTGATGGAAGAGGAGATTCAAAGAAGCAAACTTAAAAACGAACATTAAATCGAGGCAAAGTATGAAGTAGGTGCTGCGATATAATTAATTTACCCTCATTTTAATTACAACAAACGCCTTCAAGTACACTTTTAAATCTCAACTTTATTTTTAGGAAAGAAAATCGAAACCAGACACCTGAAGTGGGGGTGGGGGCAGAAAATTCTGCAATTGAAGCAGGGACTTAACTATTTCATTATCTTTGAGGTGATTTCGATTTGAAACCACACACTTGCGTACCTGTTCATTTGGAAAAGAATTGTTGAGATGATTCACACCTCCCCTTTTGAGTAGGTACTGGGAGTTATCGTTAAGGCACATGGCCAATTGTTTTAATCTCGTCTACATAAAGCTTGAAGATTTACAGTAGAAGTTAATTTATATCTGTTACCATTTATAGTCCTGTGTCAAGTATACTACCACAACGGCATGAATATTAAAACAAATTGTTTTCGTCTGCACGCAAATATCCCAATTAAGTTTTTCTCAGCATGAGTTGATTGCTTCTTCTACACGTAGACATGAGTTCTGTACATTGTATGCCAGAAAAAAGTTTTTTGTCATAACTTTTACGTTATAAAGATAAAAACATAAATCTGAAACGTTTTTTAAATGTGAAATGTGCGATAGTTGTAATGCATGGGTGTTTTGTAAAATGTTTGAAGTTGGCAATGGGTGTTTTCTTGAACTTTTATGTGAAATGATTTTAATCTTTGCTAGACATATTGAAAATATTGCTGTAATAGAAAATACAATGCCTGGCCTTATCACGGCCTTTTTTGGTGTAATTTACTACCTCGCAACCTTGTTTGACTGTGATGTTTTAAATATTAAATACGGCATTACGATGATAGAGAATATGACTTTTGTACTGTGTTTCTTCAAAACTGATTTTAATGGTTAAGACGAAGTTTTATATATTTTATAAGTCCTAGGTTGCCTAGAACTAGATTTCTGACAGACAGCTTCACCCAGTATCGGTTTGGAGTCTTTCATCCGAGACTTTATGAATTTGACATTGAGTACCCAATATTAGCCAATTCGGGCTTCAATTCAAAAACCGTTGTAATCGCAGAGGCTACGGTCTTCTTCGACGAACAAGACAAAGACAATGTCATTTGCACATACTTCAGATATTTGGGTATGGTAAATTTGTTGGCTCAGTTTATTTCAAATACAGGTGAGATACGCGGCCCTATGGATAACCTGCTAAAGAAGGATGTAAAATTTTTCTGGTTGGGTAAATGCCGCAGTGCGTTTAACAAGGCTAAAGAAGCACTCCAATCTGAATTACTCCTAATTCACTTCGGTGCTGCCAAGGACATAATAATCGCAGTGAATGCATCGAAAGATGATATTGGCGGCGTTATGCTTCATAATTTCCGGATGGGTCCAAAAGGTAGTGATGCATGCTTCAAGAGCCTTAACTAAGAACGAACAAAATTATAGCCAATCCGAAAAGAAGCTCTGACACTGGTACTTTGTTTGAAGAAGCTTCACAGATGGATTTATGGAAGGAGATTCTTACTGCAGATAGATCATCAACCTCTTCTAACTGATTTCGGATCTAAGAAGGGGGTTCCAGTTTACACTGCTCATCGATTGGAGAGGTGAGCTATAACACTGCTTTTATATGATTTCAAATTTGAATATATTAACACCTTAAAATTTGGAAACGCCGATGCATTATCTCGGCTAATAAATCGTCAAGCTGTTGATAAGGAAGAGGATTTCGTGATCGCTGCAATTCAAGTTGAAGATGAAGTCAACAAAATTCTATATACGATTCTGTCCAAAATTGTCTATTATCTACAAAGACAAACGGCAGCTGATCCGATTTTGAAGCAAGTCCGCCAGTTTCTCCTTACTTCATGGCCAAACATTATACATGATGTAAACCTTAAGCTGCTTTGTAATCGCCGCTTTGAGCGAAACAAAAGGTTGTATATTATTACAAAATAAAATTGTAAATCCAATTTCATTGCAGAAGCAAATACCAAAACAACTGCTTACCGGACATCCAGGGATCGTTCACATGAAGGCGCTCGCTCGCAGTTATGTGTACTGGCCGAACATCGACAAAGACATCATGCAAGTACTACCTAAAGGAGTGCAACGGCAGCACCAGCACTAATCAAGGTACCATTATCTTCCTGGACGGTGCCAACCAAGCCTTGGTCAAGAATTCGTCTTGACTACGCAGGCAATTTTCAGAATTCCATGTTTCTAATAATTGTGGACTCATATTCAAAGTGGACTGAAATTTTTCGAATGCAGTCGTCAACAACATTTGCTACTATTTCTATTCTTCGAGAAGTCTTTGCCAGGTTCGGACTCCCCGACGTAATTGTGTCAGACAACAGCACGCAGTTTACGACTGGAAGTTTTAAAGAATTTTGTAATAGCGGTGGCATTGGGCACATCCGTACCGCACCATTTCACCCGCAGTCAAATGGACAGGCAGAGAAGTTCGTCGACACATTTAAACGGTCAATGAAGAAGTTAGAAAAGGAGGAGATCATCAGTATGACTCTACAAACATTTATGCAAAGCTATAGGTCAACACCAAATGCGCAACTTCTCAAAAACATCACAACAGCTGAAGTCATGCTTGGACGAAAGATGAAAATACAAGTTGATTTACTTAAACCATCGGTTGTTGAAGCTGGTCAAAGAAATAACAAGATGGAACAGCTGTTTAACTGTAAACATAAAGTCAAGCGAAAGCCATTTCAACCAAATGATTTAGTTTTCTCAAAAAATTACAACAGCAACCAAAATCAGTGGTTTCCAGGGGTTATACTTACAAGCATTGGAAAGGTTATGTAAGCAGTTCAAGTAGAGAACAAAACTTGGAGACGTCATCTGAATCAATTGAAGTCTTGAAATTCGGTAAATCAGAATTCCAGTTCTAACTACCTTTTAAACTTTCAGCAATGCGAGATGCCGGTTTTACAACTCACCAAAACCCTCAAGAGACGATAGCTTTCCGAGTTCATCAGACAACCCCGTAGAATCGACAAGGCAAGAACGCCTAGCCAACCTAAGTATCCATCGAATCATCAATTACACCCAGATGACCAACGAACCCAAAACATTCGTAATGAAACCCAGCGTCCAGTGCAAAATCGAGCTCCACCAAAAAGATTTGGATTTCCAGATTTCCATACTAACGTACAGAAATCTTGAAGGGAGATGTTGTATGCACCCAAAATGCGACACAAAGAACACAGCCACAGCTGTCACTTCTTGCTTAACCGCTGGCAAACGTCATTTTGTAAATTCATTCATCATACAGCAGCCAACTAATAAGGTCTTTTCTATAGTAAAAGTTCTCTGGTTTGATTTTGCATACACAACAGTTAGAAAACTTCCAACATTCCTAAATTGAATTGAATTCCTATGCCTTACCGCCAGAAAAGAAAGTCGCCGAGGTGATAAAAACCTTATCTTTGAAAATAGCTTTCGATTTTTAATAGTCGTGATTATTGGAATGATGGGGTAAGTACCCATGGCTGCACCGATTTCTTCACCATGATGGTTCCTGGTGCCGTATCCAAATGTATCCAAAATGCATCTTTTTCCACCTTCTCACATCTTGTTTGGAGAGAATATTCGTATACATTTTCTTCTACAGTCAATTGAAGGGACAGAAAACGGTCACTTGATTTCAAAATGGTCAACAAGCTGCCAAAAATCTCTTTCGCAAGGATAAAACCAAATCGGTTCATATCCCGATAACTTCCAAAGCAATAATTTTTTTGCGATTTTGTCTTTGCATCAGAAAAAATGGCCTGTATTCCGAAAATTTGATTCTTGAACGTACAAAACGCACAAAATGTCTACTTGTCACCATACATCATTCTTAATCGAGTACGAAGCCTATATTGACCCTCTTACATCCGATGTTCTAAATCGTGACTATTAAATTATATCCAATTCGTAGCATTTTTTTTTTGCTGGCGCATGTAATCTATGTAGCTGTGCCCCTGCATTTCAGGGTTAATGATCAGCGTCATACTTAGAAGAGTCAAAAATATTTGGAAGAATTTCCATAGTACTTGAAATTTTAGGAAATGTATTTGTGTTCTGGTGCCCCATTTTTTGAGTATTTTTTCTCATGTACTTCATTGGTGATTATCTTCGCTTTCTTCATCCCTTACCGCGCCACGATCATCGTCATCGCGGATGGATAACAACTCTCCTCACTGATCTGCTTGCGATACGACAGCCCAATTTCTGAGTTTTGGTGCTTACAAACACATGTTGGTAATTTGAAGAAATGTCCGTGTCATTTGACATCCCCGTGTGTAACCTGAACGCGCCTATCAAAAACCTACTTTTACTTTAGGGCGAGTTGATAGGAGATGCTGGACTCAAAAAATACTCCGACTCATATCAAGGGTAAGTTAAGGTTTTTCTAAATCACATTTTGGCTACCTCAAAGCAGCCCCTCTGCTTGAACGAACGAACTTATTAATGCACTTCCTTCATCATGCGATGAGAATCCTGTTTTGTACATAAATTTCATTTTTGAGAACCAAAAATTTAAAATTGTGTTTTTCTTTTTTCGATCGTTTGAAAAATGACAAAATGGAGTAATACCATATAACCGAGTGAAAAAACAATAGTTTTGTCTTAAATGATCAAACTGGCAATCGTGACCACAAAACTCCCACGTTACCACCAGGCAAGCTAACGTAACGTGTTTATTTTGGGATGGGCAAGCACCATTGCGGAAAAGTCTTTAGTCTATTCACTGACGTCGTTAGACTCACTTTGATGTTAATTGTTGATTACTACTTTAATCGCCTCTAGCGACAAGCGGACAAACACTGCTGCATTGATTTTCTGACTCGTCCCTTCATACACGAAGCTCTTTTACAAATCAATTTATCAACAAGACAAAATGCCTGAACTCTCAATATTAAGGTTTTAGTTGAACTTTACCCAGGGTTACCTAGGACAACCCTGAAAAGTAAAGGTAATGACAAAATGAGATGCAAAAAACAGGTTTTTATTTCCAAAAATGCTAAACTCCGAAATCAACAAATACCAATTTAATTTGATGAAAAATACTTTCAATTTGATAGCCTTGCTCGTTATCTAAACTTGCACCAGCAAAAACCACTATAGAATGAGTTAAGGACCAACCAAGAGCTCAAAAAACACTCAATTGTTGGGTAAGTTGGGGTTTTTCAAAAAACAATTTCTGAGGACCACACGGACAAAGTGTGTGCTTCAAAGAAAAAACCTATTCTCTCATCAATGAATTTTAAATTATTTGTGGCATGTCAACCATTCGTTTATTGCAATAAAAAAAAACCTTGGATATTAAATTTCAAACAATTTTAAATTTAATAAACAAAAATACATAAAGTGCCACAATGAACCATCATCGTTTATTTGTCATATGAATCCTCTCATATTTTTCTGCTAAATATTTGTGCATTCTATACTGGCCTTTGAAAATGCAATTATCAATGTCGTTTGGACAAATTCCAAATACCTGAATACCCGGATATTGATTTTAAAATTGACTTTGAAAAACAACTGGTTGTCAGACTGTTGACAGTAAAAAAACAGCAGTAACCATGCACAGTGCATATTGCACATATTGTTGAAATAAAAAAAGGCAAAACTGTTGCCAGTGTAATATGTCATCCCGATATTATCGTTTCTTTTCGAACGAATAAAAAACAAAAATAAATAAATAAATAAATACAAAAAAAAGTGCGCTCCTCCAATCAGAATACAATATAAGCTCATAGATACATCAAGGGATTCATTCAATGGAATCCATTTGGAATTGATATACGACCGCTGCCGCTGCAACTGAAGCTGCCACCAAAACAATATCATTTCAATCGCAGTTCAATGAATGGTGCCACCACATATGTCAACTCGTTCCGCTGATTCCCATATTGAAGGCACTTCCGCTCTGTCGGTATGGGGAGGTCATGCAACGTCCTCACAGGTGGATTTCCGGGGACATTTTTATTTTTTGTGTTTTTTATGTTTGGTTGGTCATCGTTCACATCAGGCTGCGCGTTTGATCTTATATCGCGCAATATGTCAATTCGAATTGTTCAAGGTTTTTTTTTCTATACATACGAATTTTTGTGAATGTCCATGTCGATGTCGTTGTTTTTGTTTTTTCTTTGATTGTTGTTTCAGTATCCGGTGCAAAACAACTTCCGTTCAACAATTGATGAGAAAAGTCGAAAACAAATAAAAGACACAAACATGTATGTTCGGACATCATGGATATGATTTTATTCTGAAATGCAGAATAAATTTATTTGGAAGTATTGTTGTTTTATGCAGAATGCCAAATCAAATTGAAAATTCCTGAAAAACTCTATATGTTCGAAAGAAGAGAGCCAGGGGCTTGGCTAGATAGTTTTGAATCCATACAAGCGTTAAGGTTTTTATTCATACTATTGAAGAATGTTAATTGATTTAAGCCGAGGTCGCTGTGGGCTACTTCAAGGTTCACATGTTACTACCCTCATTGTGAACATATGAAATTGTTGAAGAGGATGTGCAAGGCAAAGTCTATTATGTAAGTTCTTTTATATTATAAAATGAATTTCATTGTTTTCGAGATGTCTTTACAGGTAAATAAAAATAAACATCATCATTTTCTGTGATACAAACGACAAGAGAAGTTTTATTCCGTAAAAGTGGTTCAACTACTGACTTCAGTCTGCAAAATTATATGAAAAAATCAAATTTAAATATTGCTATCAGAAAACAACTTTAAAGTAATGCTTTTTTCAAAAGAAAGGTCGAAAAGGAGTTGTGTGGCGTTCTGATTTTATGCACATAGAATGATCCTAATTTGGTAAAATGTTTTTCAATTTGGCCCAGAATGCGACAACGCGTTTGGTGTAACATTATTAACCGGACGGCTGGCTCATTCAGTTCAAAAACAGAGGTGACGTGACATTGTGCCAATCGACATTATCCCAAATGTAGAAATTTGGCACAATGACGCTTTTGCAAAGTGACATTGGGCCAAACATTAGGGTTTTGTATAATGACGCTTTATAGAAGTGCCATAGAGCCAAATTAGCTAGTGACATTGGGCCAAATGTAGAAATTTGCATCATCTTTGTCATCTGTTTTTACAGTCCTTTGCGGCATGACTAAAAGGATTATTGGCTTAATGACATCTATGAAACTCCCACGCTTATCATTTATAGAGTGAAGGTCTGATGTTTTCAAATGTTTTGTTTTTGAGCATAAGATAAAGTAATAGTAAAAAATTCGCCTGTGTGTGTAAAAGATGTGTTCTTACTTAGTTAAATTTTAAGATATTAGTGATGAACTCAAAAAAAACCTGCAGCGGTCGCCTTAAGTCTGAAAATTAAAAATTCGCGCGAATTTTTAATTTTCAGAACACAAACCCATACTCCCCTTGCCAAATTTTTTTCTGCTTCGCTTTTAGCTTTCTTTTCTGTACTTAGGGTGGCAGCTGCATATTTTTTTTTAAGTTCATCACTAATATCTTAAAATTGAACTAAGTAAGAACACATCTTTTACACACACAGGGGCGAATTTCTTACTATTACTTTATCTTATGCTCAAAACCTTTGCATTCGATTGTTTCAAATGATTTTGTAGTTTCTTAATCAAGTCCTTAGTTTATGATTAGTCAGTTATTTACTATTTTTTATTAACAAGAGTTCTGAATTTTTATAGATGTCACGGCACCAAAAACAGATATTAAAATTTCTGATGGAGATGACTAGTAAACAGTTGACTAGTTGGCTGAATGCAGAATGGAAAATGAAACACAAGCTAGCATTTGAAGCACTTGTTCTTAATAATGCGTGGCGCTATGGAGACGGAATGATACTAGTGTCCATTGATTTTCACGAGCAATACCACGACTGAAACCTTCAGACAAGTTCCACGCCTGCCGAAGGAAGATGTTGGTTAAAAAATTGCTTTGCAGAGGCTACTATCCATAGATGATTTTTTAAAGAAACTGTTGGGCCTGATTTCATTTCTACCAAATTTTTGTGAATATTATCAAAGAATATATCGTCAGTAAGGTGTGCCAGAATTCTTAATTAGGGTCAAGGGGGGTAATTCTGAACAGGGGTAGTTGTAAACACACTTAATTTTTCCAAAACTACTATTCCATCAAGGTATGCCATAATATAAATCGAAAATACGGTATATTTCCGATATACAGACACGTGCCAGCTGCAATCTGTAAATTAGTTAGAGCTGCGTTTTGATCATTGACGTGGTCGATTCATTTTTTGTGTTTTAAATTTTTTAAGAATTAACTAAAATTGATTGCAGCCTTATTTTAAATGATCAAACTAAGTAACTTTTTATTTCTAGACATGTAAAATATAAAAATAAAAAACAAAAAAATGTAAAATATAAGTGTTTAACGCATATGATGTGTTTTTTTTTTGTTTTTCATACCAAAATATGGAGTTATTTACTGTTTACAATCACCCCACGTTTTTAAGATCATGGGGTAAATGTGAACAACAAAATGGGGTAATTGTAAACATGCATTGTTAATGAACTCAGCATTGATCTATTGCGATTTTAATTCACTAAGATGCCACTTTCTTATAATTAAAAAACGGTACCTTCATATTGTAACGTGCGCTTAGTTCGCAAAATAAAACTTCACCTTTCAATCTATTTCTATCACTTTTATTCCGTATCTATGCTTAATTCGATCTCAACTCGACTTTTGGACTATCACTGTATTTACTCTTAACTTTATCACTCTATAAACCAAACTGCCCTCTGGTTGCCTCGGGCGGGCTATTTATATCGAATGACATGCCATCTAGAACTCTCCAGTAACTTCCACATTGTCTCCACATTTGCTGTCAAGCATCTCTACACTCACACACACAACGCCTGTCATTTATATCATTCCATTATAGTGTTGCCAGTTGTGTTTTCGGTTGAACGTTTTTCGATTAGGAAATTGGTATAAAATGTTGGGTTCACGTTACAATATTATACGTCAGAAAATATCTCACGAGCAGTAGAAGACGTGAGAAACAAAAATAAGATATACCGACAAGCCGAAGAGACGTACTGGGTTCCAAAGGTAGTTATGTATTTTTAATAGAATCGGTGGTAGGAAAAATGCTCCATCCATCCGTTATTTGGATTAATTTTCTTCAAAAAATGTTTTCGTTTTGGTTTAGATACCGTTTGCTCTTAAGTGTGTATGTCAGTGCCTAGTTTTCATCTACCCCATTTTTCTCTTTTTTCAAAAAAATATCGGGGTAAATGTAAACATGAAACTTACATATTTGACAATATTATTTTCTAAAAGGCAAAACACTTCAAGCTTAAGTTCAATCAACATCAATTCACAGTTTCACATAGCTTCGCCGGAAAAAAAATATTAGAAGTTAAAAAAAAAAAACATAAAATGCCAAATCGTTTACAATTACCCCCCTTGACCCTATATGTATGAACGAAGATGGGTATGCGCTGTTGATGAAATATCCTTAATGGCTGATCCGAACGAAATAAAAGGTAATTTAAGATTTTGTAGGTAAATGGTCACACGACATTTTTTTAAATAAAAAAAAAAACTAGCAATTTATCCTTACACTGCAAAAAAAAGTTTTTTTTGTATTTTTTGGCAAAAAAATTGTATTATCCAAAATTTTATAATTCTTATGATATTCTTTATAGCCATAAAGAACATGTGGTAAGACTTTGGTGTGGTTCGGTTGATTAGTTTCGAAGATTTTATCAACAAGCTGTCCTAAAACGTCGTTCCGAAAAAATCTCGTTTGAGCTAACGAAAAATCGTGATATATGAAGACACAGCTAGCTACGTAAGCGGCACTCAAAAGTACACCTATCCTGAAAAAATTTACCCGTAAAAACACGCCCGCAAGGAATGCTCATAAAATTTACCTTGAGTCTAAATTCGGATATAGGTATATAGTCAAGTAAGAGATTCATATTTTAGTCGATATACCCGAATGGGGAATACTTTGCCATATTCTATTTTTCCCCAGCATTAAGATTCACAAAAACTGAAAAGTAATGTACATCGGGGTCTGCTTTTAAGTCCTCTTTTATTTTCCTAAATGCTCGCACTGTGTCTTATAATATTATAAAGGTATTCTCTATCTCTATCTTTACCTCTATCTGTGTCTCTACCACTACCTCTCTATCTCTATTTCTATCCGCGGATATCGCCTCTTACTTGGACAGTTCTTCGAAAGCCATTATTCTGCCATAAGAGCTTATTAGTTTAACAGGTCGAAATCAGAAAAAAAAATTGAGGTACCGTGAAACGCGTATGGCTATAGGCCCTTAGGTTCCCGAGCTTTGATGCGCCAATTTGTTATTTTCATTTACTTTGAACTTATCATATTTATGTATATGCCAGTGTAATTCTACCTTAACTACCCGCTATTAAGTGAATGAAAATTCACATCACCGCAAAAAAAGTCTAAAAGCACTTGTAACTCTTAACAGCAGTCCACTTCAGCTCTTCATAATTTGCAATCACAATTATTCCACTCGATAAATCCACTCGCAGTCGATTCTTCACACCTTTCATATTATTAAGGTCTCTTACGGACACACAATCCTTTACACACTATATATTTTTTATATTCCTTTGCTGTTTTTGATTTTAATTTTAATGTCTGCATTATATTTCGAGTTGAAATTAAAAATGAATTTAAATTTTTTACTAGGACGAGAACGAGTATCTCTCTACCTACCAATATACACTGCAAGTAGAATAAATAATGCATGTATGTATATGCTTTGCAGTCGTATATGCAGATATGGAAACGAAAAACGAATACTATATGAAAGAATATTTTCCACAGTGTTTGATGTTGGAGGTTAAGTGAAGCAATACCTCTACTTATGCACACAAAAATAAAAATCAGAATCACAGAGAAAAAGATTGGATATTCGATTGCAATGGCATATTATGGAGTGGCATAAATTAAATGCACGGAATTAATAACCCCAATTGAGAATGAAGCCTTGAAAAGTTTTAATGTTAAATGAACTGGAATTAAAAATGACATTTTCAATCGATAGAGAACGAGAATATATTATTAGCAAGCAATCAGTGAGATGATTAAAATTTAATCGATGTAGGTATGTAGCTATCTGAGTTATCCATTGTGAAAAATAAATAATGATGGCGGATTATCCTGAGTGTTTTCTGTTTGTTTATTTTGTTTGAGTGGGCTTTGACCCTATACCTATGGTAATTCATTTCAATCGAAGATAAAAATCCACCCTTCATTGGCCACGAGTGTGTTTTTGACGTGCTTACTTTAAGCGATACGAAAAGTATCAACCTCCAGGGATTTGGCCCTTTTCTCTGTTTTTAATGGTTCGAAATGCGCGTGGCTGGTCATTCTTAGTTTGAATCGAGACCATAGAGAACATCGTATTGCCCCATGCTCTATGCTCGTAGAATCCTCCCAAAACAGATGGCAATAATCAGTTAAAACTGTCAAATAGTGACATTTTGGTGTAATTCCTTGGGGGATGCATGTTTTGAGAGAATTAAGGGTATCATGTTATGGATCTGCATCTGTTGTATACGTGGTCTGCAAGGCTGCTGTTGATATAATTGGCGTTAGATTGTTAATGGCGTACGACACACTTCCTCTTGATAATGACTAATTGGAGTAATTTTGATGTTCTACATCCGTAAGCTCAAACTAGTGGCAGCGAATAATGCACAGAACAAATTAAATTTTGATGAGATATCCTGTGACTTTGTGACTTGTGTGTCTTGGAAAAGGTGGATTCATTTGCTTAATGAATAATCAGCTGCAATTTTTAAAGTGGTTTTTTATTGTTATTGTAATTAGTTTGATGTTACTATCGTTTTCACTCTCGCTGTAGCTGTCGTTGTCACTATCGTTGTCACTATCGTTGTCACTATCGTTGTCACTATCGTTGTCACTATCGTTGTCACTACCGTTGTCACTATCGTTGTCACTATGGTTGTCACCATCGTTGTCACTATCGATTTCACTATCGTTGTCACTATCGTTATCACTATCGTTGTCACTATCGTTGTCACTATCGTTGTCACTATCGTTGTCACTACCGTTGTCACTATCGTTGTCACTATCGTTGTCACTATCGTTGTCACTATCGTTGTCACTATCGTTGTCACTATCGTTGTCACTATCGTTGTAACTATCGTTGTCACTAACATTGTCACTGTCGTTACCACTATCGTTGTCACTATCGTTGTCACTAACATTGTCACTGTCGTTGACACTATCGTTGTCACTATCGTTGTCACTATCGTTGTCACTATCGTTGTCACTATCGTTGTCACTATCGTTGTCACTATCGTTGTCACTATCGTTGTCACTATCGTTGTCACTTTCGTTGTCTCTATCGTTGTCACTATCGTTGTCACTCTCGTTGTCACTATCGTTGTCACTATCGTTGTCACTATCGTTGTCACTATCGTTGTCACTATCGTTGTCACTATCGTTATCACTATCGTTGTCATTATCGTTGTCACTATCATTGTCACTATCGTGGACACTATCGTTGTCACTATCGTTGTCACAATCGTTGTCACTACCGTTGTCACTATCGTTGTCACTATTGTTGTCACCATCGTTGTCACTATCGATTTCACTATCGTTGTCACTATCGTTGTCACTATCGTTGTCACTATCGTTGTCACTACCGTTGTCACTATCGTTGTCACTATCGTTGTCACTATCGTTGTCACTATCGTTGTCACTATCGTTGTCACTATCGTTGCAACTATCGTTGTCACTAACATTGTCACTGTCGTTACCACTATCGTTGTCACTATCGTTGTCACTATCGTTGTCACTAAAATTGTCACTGTCGTTGACACTATCGTTGTCACTATCGTTGTCACTATCGTTGTCACTATCGTTGTCACTATCGGTGTCACTTTCGTTGTCTCTATCGTTGTCACTATCGTTGTCACTATCGTTGTCACTATCGTTGTCACTATCGTTGTCACTATCGTTGTCACTATCGTTGTCACTATCGTTATCACTATCGTTGTCATTATCGTTGTCACTATCATTGTCACTATCGTGGACACTATCGTTGTCACTATCGTTGTCACTATCGTTGCCACTATCGTTGTCACAATCGTTGTCACAATCGTTGTCACTATCGTTGTCACTATCGGTGTCACTATCGTTGTCACTATCGTTGTCATTATCGTTGTCACTATCATTGTCACTGTCGTGGACACTATCGTTGTCACTATCGTTGTCACTATCGTTGTCACTATCGTTGTCACTATCGCTGTCACTATCGTTGTCATTGTCACTATTGTCACAGCGATAGCAATATGGAATTTCTGCTTTACATTACATACAGTCAATTGAATGAGTAAATAAAAATAAATAGGGTGGTGCAACAGAGCGAAGAGCCCCTGGGCCTTGTGCTTTTCTCACAACAATGCCTTGTGAGTGAATGGACCTACAATTTTCTGCCGATTCCAAACGGCTAATTGAGAAAGCGCTTTTCATCGCAATGAATTTACTAACGGAGGACTTGCCAATTCGTCGCGAAATGCGATACCCGTGGAAAAACATTTTCGCTTATGCCAAAATTCAAACCTCGAACCTCTGGGTTTGCAGGTGGACATGGTAGCCATCACGCCACGTGTTCCACAGCGATTTATTTAGACGCGTTGACTATGAACTATCTGAGCTGTGAAGAACATGCTGCCACTGCGGCTACGGCTATCATTGTGAGTATCGCAGTTTCTATTGCTTACGCTATTGACGATTACTATGGCTATTGCTGCGTCTATCGGTGGCTGTAGAGAGGTTATAACTTTCACTGTCATTGAACAAAATAATATTACATTCTCACTTTATTATCATACTTAAGAAATCAAACAAATGATCCCACTCAACAAATTGCTTAACGAACCAAAACTTTTTTACGATAAACATCATTTTCGGCACCTAATACCACTTAATGCCATTTATTATCCCTTCTCAACGCAAACTCTATTCCCAAGTTATCGATGTGTGTAGATACGTGTAAGAGTGGAGTATATATGTATGTTGTTGAAGGATCAAAAAAAGAAACACGCATAAAACCAATCGAAAATCATTTATCTGAATCTATGGAAGATATAAAAATTAATATCCTCTCATCATTTGGATCATTAATAACAAATACCACCATCGCGATTCTAACACTATCTCACACAGACTTACAAACTCAGAAGGCTTTCAATCCCCTAAGACTAATTAGCACTCGCTAATAACTCCCTCCACGTTGTAGTCGAGATGTTGGTATTTAGTGGCGGTTCCGTAAGCTGGCGAAAGCCTTTCAGACAGAAACACACATAAATGGTGGCAGTGGTTTTCTCCTTTCACGCATCTAACCGAATCAATCAATCGAACGCCCAAGCTTTACGGCCAACATGCAATAACACTCGCTGAAGCTGCTGGAAGGAGGTCACCTACACACACATACACCACAAGCACACTATATGGGCTCAAGCAGTTGCGACCGAGGCCGCCTCCCAAGGAATTAATAAGGAATTTGTTTTTTGTGGCCACATGTTTGAATTGGGAAAACCATCAATCCATGGCAAAGGCCCACATGTTTGGAATTTAGGTGTCGTCGGTAAGCTGAAAATGACTGACATATGGATTTGTGATTTGATAAATGCGGGTCCTCGGTGTATAGAATTAATTGTCAACCACCCGAGGTCCTTTGCGTAGTTTGATGATGTTCAAGTACTAGGTATATAGCCAATGGGGTTAACCTCATTTTCACTTCTTTTGACGAAGGTATTTTGCTTTGATAAAATGAAAGCTAGAGAGTAAGAAATTGAAATTCTGATAGCCATCATCATAGACAAATATCACAGCAATGCACCTGCACCATCAGTCTGAAAATGGTGCACCTCATCACCAACCGCTTTGAATATTCCATTCAGCCGTTGACATTTCCTGCAGTCATAAGAATTCTCTCGGTTAGCCTCTAATCGGAGAAGGAAACTATTTCATATCCCTCTTTGCTATCAAACACAGTCAGTCCTTTGAATACCAATTAAGAAACGTTCGACTTGGTAAGAGCTTATTTCAGATGATGTTTCACCTAAAATGTTTTCATTTCAACTTGATAGGTATACTTTTAGACAGGAAGAGGACAAGAGTGTTTGGGCGATGATAATGATCTTTCCTTTGAAGACTACGAACTACAGGAAGGAGTTTGAAATTGGTATTCGATGGAAAGCTCTTGGCTGTAAGGGTACGCATTGAATAATTGAAATTTGAACTGGTACAGCCTCCTTTTTGAATGCAATGAGTGTAGGCAGATACAAGTGTAAACTTAAACTAGGGGTTAGAGACCGTAGTTTAGTGAGGTAATGAACTTTTATTTTCCAATCGCCAAATTGAATTGCTAGTGGATAGATAGGCAGATGGGTGGCATTTAGTTGGATATAAAGTACTGTTGCTAAAGCATTTATACGCTTAAGTGGAAAGTTTTTTATTTACAGAAAGCACAAATGATTACATCTTCAAATCGTGTCTGTTCACTGAACTATGTACAAAATAGAGGGTTGTCTCTTCTTTTTAGATACGAGATTGAGAATTTTAGTCTTTGTCAAAGCAAAAATTGTATCGTCATTTGATGAAAGTCTAAACATTCAGAAACGAGCTTCAAGTTGTAATAACTTGAGTTTTGTGAAGGAATCTTTGTTTAACTTGCTGATTTGAGTATGCTGGTTTCGAGTTTTGCACCCATTTTTTTTTTAGAAATGAGAACCACTGCCTTCTGAGTAAGTTTACAAAATTAGGTTAGTTACTTTTTTTTGTGCATTTACTAAATACATAAGTTAACCACAACCGCTTTCCATAATCGACCGGTATTTAATGCGCAGTTATTGAAGGGGTTAGCGAATTGAAATTTGGAAAGAAGACCTCATCAAACTTATAAAATGCCCTAAGAACATAAAGGTGGAATTAGACAGCAAAATGGAGTATATAAGGTGAATGAGTGCATTCGCCCGAATTACGAACTTGAGAACATCAGAGCCTTCGCTTGACACTTTTATCTCAGAGACGAGATATCGCATTGGCGATCTGGTTTCACTAGGTCCGATGACGACCGACTTGCAAATGCAGTTATCGCCCAGCGAAACGGGGATAACACCTTGTTCGTGTCGAAGATGCACCTCGAGGACATCTTTCAACATGCTTCATGGTAGAACGTTCGTTGTTAAAAGTTGCAATATTACTTCTACCAGTTTTTTTAATATACAGAACGGTCTGCAACAGGGAGCGGTGAATTCGCCTATTTTGTTTAGCATTTTCACCGGCGATCTATCTGGTTCTCTTCACCATGCTTTAGCGTACGCCGATGACCTCATTGCGTTCAGAGCAGGTCCAAAGATCGAAGACATCAGAAGTCTCTTGCAGCGTCACTTCGATAAGATTCAGCAATATTGCGAAAATCAACTTTCAGAAATCGGAAGCAATTGTATTTAGAGCCCCGTTGTCTCGAGCCTCATGGGATACGAGAAAAAACTGGCGAAAGCTGGTGATCATGGCCACCCACTGCCAAGCCAAGTAGTAGTCAATTACCTCGGCATCTGGCTAGATCAGTATCTATATTTTAACAAACATATGGATGCGGCTCTGAACAGGGCTAGAGGAGCTTTTGTTCTGACAAAGCGACTGTTTCACAGCAGACAACTTGACAGCAGGGTGAAAGTGATTTGCTATATACATGGCCCTCATAAGGCCAATGATTGTCTATGGGTGCCCTGTGTGGTTCAATGTTACAGCGCCTCAGATGGAAAAGATTCGGGTGTTTGCGAGACACTTCATAATAAATCTGACTCGTGGTCACACTGCAAGGGCGATGACCTCGACCAATGGCCTGATAATTGGGACTTACCACCCCAACATAGAATATATGGAGAGAACACGTTTCAGTGGATTTGTCCCACCGGAGGCTTTCCTCTATTTTGACATGATAGGTTTGATTCAGGATAGGTAGGTGGTTCCGTTAATCTACCACGTCTGCCGTAAGTCCGTAGAACGACGGCTCCTTTACAACCGAAACGTCGCCACAGTAGGCGGAGAAGTTCAAGATCTCCTCCGGTTCAGTAGGGGGCAGTCTCAGATCGCGATCGTCGTAACGTTGTTAAAACGTCAGATATGTTCTGGTGGGGCAACCACAACAAATTGGTGGAGCAACAAATTGATATTGATGATGATATTCAGTCGCCAATGGCTGGCTTACACAGGTCTAGCGTGTAAGTCTTAGGGTAGGGGCTGGGCAAAGTGGCAAAAAAAAAATCAGATACAAATTACAAAAAAAAAAAATACAAAAAAAGTGTAAAACCAAAAAAAAAAAGAATCATAAGAAACCAAAAAAAAAAAAAAAAAAATTACAAAACACAAAAACCCAAAAAAAGAAAAAAAATATATATATTACAAAATAAAAAAGCTGCTGTGGCTACTCTAGTCTTAAATAGATTTAAGTAGTTTTAAAATTAAAAAAAAAAAAAATGATCTAGAATAATCAGTTTTTCAATTTTTCTTAGTCTTAACCATATCTATAAGTTTTAAATTAATAAGTTATCCTTAGAGCGAAAGTCATTAGATATTGTTAAATTTAGAGTATCTGATTAGGGTCAGTAAGTTAGTTAAGATGTTATATAAGCTAGTTTTATACATTTTTGTTAGCATGTAAGTAGTTATAAGTGAATGAATAAAAAATGAATTAAAAATGAAATGAGACGGCAATGAATTGGCCCGAATCTGAAGATATGGACTTGGACCACATGCGGTTTCAACAGGATCGTAGCTCAAGTCAATCAGCTCACGTTACCATCGATTAATTTAAGAGTAAGTTTGATGAGCGTGTTATCTCTAGAAATGGGTAAGTCAATTGGCTGCCTCACTAATGGCTTCGTTAATTCATTCAATTCAATTCAATTCGAATTTTATTAAAACTTTACAACATTGCTTAAATTAAGATTACATTATTTTGAATTCTGGATAACCGACTTTAAACTTTATCTGGTTAGACTTATTTGTTTTCTTTTGGAAAAGCTTATCTAAGAGCGTTTACACTATGAAGTTTTGATAATTAACAAAATTAGAGCTGCTTTATTGTCGTATGTTTGCTCCCGACATACGTTCCATTTATGGCTCCAAGCGGCCAAATTAAAAATAAATGACTAGAAAAACTTACACACTAAACAAAATAATATAAAAATATTATAATACCAAATAATGAGAACATCAAAAGAAATTACCAAAACTACTAACTTAAGTATATAATATATTATATAGTAAAAAGTAGAATTAGTAACTATGAATCAATTGATCTTTCAAATAAATTGAGATTTTTTTTTTTTTTGGCGAAAGGCTATGAAGTATTAAAGCATACATTGCGATGTTACCCTCTTTTGTGATAACCACTTTTCTTCAATTACCCTCTGAGAACAGGTAGTGAAGCCTTTTCGTAAAAGGGCAACTTTGGTATTGAGGTGAGGCTAGGTTCGAATTGAGTTTTTGATCGTGTGTGCATTACATTGAAAGGTGATAGATAAAACTGATCAAATACGCTCTCAATACTGTTTTTTCCCAAATATTTTTTATAAGAGGATTTTAATCATTTGAGAAGGAATTTAATCTCTTTTTCATCGAATTTACCAGATATACTGTAAGAGGTTCAATATTTGTTTCTCTGTATAGTATTTCGTTTGAATACCACTTTTTGTTTGGGCGTCTGTATTTTCCACAACAGCATCTTAACATTTTTCTTTCAAAATTTTCTAATTCGTTCATTACCGTTGGCGAAACAGTGAACCAACACCCGAAGCCATAAGTTAATATGGGTCTCACAATTGTCTTATATATAAGTATTTTGGTATTCTTGGAAATGAAGGTTGATGACAGAAGCTGTTTAAGCATACCAGATGCCATTTTAGCTTTATTCAATACATATCTACCGTGCTTATTAAATTTAAATTTATGATCGTATTGAATTCCAAGATATTTCGATTCGGTTTTCAGTGGAATCGGAATATTATTTATGTCTAAGGCGAGATTTTTGCTCTCCTGGACTGCTTTGCGATGCCCTTTTCCGTAGACATTCCTAAAACACGTTAATCCACTTTTTTCGGCTTTTAAAATAAGACCCCATGAGCTAAGGTAAGATGTCAATATCGAGAGCCTTTAATTGTATTTAATGCATCGTTGGGTCTCACTGCGCTTGCTAATATTTTCGTGTCATCTGCGTACATAATAGCACTAGGTTCAGAAAAGTCATTGAAAGGAAAATCTGATAAATATATGTTAAAAAGCTTTGGTCCAAGTAAAGATCCCTGAGCAACATCCCTTTGCACTACACCATCGCTGTTCTTGATCGCAGATATCACTAGATATCATTCGTACAAGAGGAATTGGAAAGTTAAGCGTTATCAATTTAAAAATAATCCCTTTATGCCAGATTGAGTCGAAAGCTGCTTGTAGATCTATGTCAAGGACAACTGTACACATTTTGCTTCTTAAATTTTGTAAAATTCTGTCATTAAGAACAAGCAACGAGTGTTCAGTTGAATGATTTTTTCTGAAACCAAATTGATTGTTTGGTATAACATCATTTTCTTCGCAAAAATTGTCTAGGCTTTCGGCCAAAATCCTCTCAAAAAGCTTTCCAACATTAGAAATCATCGCTATTTGACGGAAGTCTTTGACTTCTTTTGCGCTTTTCTTTTTAGCAATAGGGAGTAACTTACACTTTTTCCATATTGTGGGAAAGTATCCATTGTTGATACAATGATTGAACACGCAAGAAAGTGCAACATCAAGTGAATGTGGGCATTTTTTCAACACGTAGTTTGATATCTTATCAATACCACAAGATTTTTTATTATTTATATTCATTCTTTGAATATTGACTTTATTTGGGGACGTAAATGGTGGATTCAAGTAATTTGTATTTGCGTTTGATGAAGAAAACAACGTTAGTGCACTGTTTGCATGTCTATTTTCAAACTCATCTACTTGAGAAAGAATATTATTTGTTAGGTTGCTATCAACATTTGGGGTTTTTTTCCCAATATAGATCTGAATAAATAGACTTAAAGGCAATAAGTTTGCTTTCAATATCTATAAGTTCATCTCCATTCACTGTGAGAATGTCCTTGGAAATATTCGTACCAAAATACTTTCTACCGCTAATCCTGTCAATTTCTTTGAATGCTTGTGGAAATGGCTTAGTTTGTTGTAAACGCATCCTGAGTTCACTGTCAAGGTCTAATTTGATTCTTCCTTCTATGATTTTGCTAAGACATTTGATCCTAGAGGAGAGTTCTTGGTATTCAGAGTTAATTCTGTTCAGATGTTTATGAAAAACTATTTTTAGTTTCCGTAGCCAAATACTTTGAATTTTTTTGAGATTTTTAGTTAATGGAGAAATATTTTTGTATTTTGAACGCTTTACCACTGTAGTCACTGAATGATTCTCTACTTTCAGTTATTTTACTATTGATGTTTACTATGAGTTCATCAATATCAGTGTTGGGGATGTTTGAGTTTATTGGTAGACTTATTCTAGAAAGCGTGTTGTGCAAATCAGTTCCAAAATGGTCCCAATTTGTTCTTTCAAAACTTGTGAAGCAAGTAGGAGGTACCAATATTGGGTGGACATCAAAGACGTTTAGGTTTATTTCGATCCCAAAGTGAGTTAATTCATTGGCTTATGCAAACAAGCAAAGAACTTTGAAAACGAAATAGCAATCGTTTCTCCCGAAATGTGTGGCTGAGTAATCGAAAATTTGGTCCAACGAATGGACCGCTGCAGACCAGCCCGCCATTGTCACATAAACGAAGTAGATTCTCATTCATAAATGTTTTGATTATTCTAAATTTAAATTTTGATTTTTTAAATAAAAGCTGTTACTGGACACGTTCTATTATAACACGTCAAAAGAGATATGTTGAAGAAGCTTTGACAAAGCCAAATTGTACGGAATGTTGGTTTAGCGATTTTATGATCAGGAAGCCTTTGAAGAATACTTCGAGATTTTCGTGCACTGCAATAATCCTTGCTGCCGTAAAACCTTTGGTAGGTCTTATTTCTCAAAAACACCATATTGCCATCTACAGGCTTTATTTTTACCTTGAAGAATCAATTAAATTGTTCGTAATTTGTTCGAATAGAGCGGAAGTATCATATTCATGCATTCATGCGGCGTCGACACTCATGCATGCAGGTTCACGGTGAAGCTGATTGTTGGCAAAAAAGGACTACCAATTTTAAATTGTTTTCCTTAAACCTTTTTTTGAATTGACGTCACCCGAGCTTTAAAATTTTTTTGTTTATCAAATGCTTACCTGTGATATCATAAAACAAAAAAGTGAAGGAACACCCTCTATAAGCTGAAGTGAAAAGTTGACATTGATAAAGTCTTCACAGCTAGGTGTTGTCACAGACTTTTAAACACCGAAAATAATAATAATGTGGAAGAGAAAGATCTCACCATCAGAAGAAGTCCTAAATTGAAACCGTATTCCTCAAATATAATATATCAAAAAGCAGAAGTGAATTCAATGTCAAGGAAAACATAAAGCTTATTGCTAAGAAGGTAAACAAGAATATTGCTTTCAAACATTAAAAGTAACCTCTAGATTTGATGTTCATCTTTTTGGGGGGGAAATTAAATTTATTCGTAAAATATGTACACAGCAAGAAAAGACACGCACACCAAACGCGATTCTAGAAGCAGCTAATACAGAAAAAAATTCGTTATTAACTGTTTATGTGGCACTTGTACATCTGATTTTAATAAGACTTAGTGTAGCGTTAAATGTGAGAAAGCAAATCGTCAGCAACGTGAAATTTTTATTAAAAAATTCTTTTCCAAATCCACACCTAGTCCGTTCTTTAATACGTCCCTACAATAATAACAACAACAAGAGAAAAGACATTCACCATCCTCTTTAATGTTCATGTGGCTTGTGGCTCATCCAATGATATGGCACAAAGAAGGCAAAAAAAAGTTGCGTTAGACCGACCGACATTTCAATGTGGAAACTCATATTATAGCTGTCATGGTAGAACGCAAGACCACTTTTGCAAATCATAATATTCCTTCCGGTGCGTTTTGCTGTGGAAATTGGCCAGAAGGATGGGTGTGATAATATAAAACGCTTATCATGATATTCCAGAAAAGGCAAAGCTGTGTGATTTGTATATATGTATGTATGAGAAAGGAGATGGTCTTTTTTTGCTTAAAGGCTGTGTGAAAGATTGTGTGTTATTGAATCCGTTTTGCCATAAGAATTCGTTTCTTGTGTGTTGAATCCAACCTTGGGTAAGGATGAGACGCAATTTCAATTGCGCGTGGGTGGCTTCACAGGGATCCTGTATATTTGTTCAGATTTTGCTTTCATTTCTCACGCATGGTTTAAATGACAGATTTCACAAAAATGTGTGAATAAACTTGAATGGTGGTATAACTGGTGTCATGC
Source organism: Melanostoma mellinum (assembly GCA_914767635.1). Classification (NCBI taxonomy): domain Eukaryota; kingdom Metazoa; phylum Arthropoda; class Insecta; order Diptera; family Syrphidae; genus Melanostoma; species Melanostoma mellinum. Next base: position 245,381,909 of record OU612058.1, on the reverse strand, counting down.
CATGGCATGACAAAAACGATGATGTGATGAATTATGATTTTTCTTTGCATAGCACAGAACATCGATGGGGAAATGTGAACTCGACTTTTATTTAAGGTTGAGAGTTGAATGTGAAATCAGTCAGTGAGACTACGGTTTGGAATCGGTTTAGACACAGACAGCAGAATTGGAGGCGGTGTTGTCACTGACACTAGAGAATACTATCAAATGTGAATTGTGCTTTTAATATGCAAATGATTCGGTGTCTGGTTTTGTTGGTTCACGCACGAGTTGTTTAGAAGGTGAAAGGCCTTACCAATTTCACACAATCAAAATCGATTATAATTCAGCTTTTTTTTCTTCCTCAGAAGTCATAGAAAGGCTTCCAGGCTGATGATCTTGTTTTTGTTGTGTCAACATAAAGTGCTTTTAACATTTAAATTGGTTTCTCGAAGGAGTAAAGCTTATTATTTTTGAATTTCTGCTTCGGATTACTAACGGTTTGATGCTTTTGCATGTGCGTTGTCATTTATGTTCACTTGAAGTTCAGTAAAATTTTGACAAGCACGTAGGTGAGGTATTGAATGCGTTCATGAATCTTGATAACTAAGCGACACTTACATATTCCAAAAATGTCTTTAACAAGAAGACCACAGCTCCCTATACGCCAGACATACTGAGGTTAATGCTATGTCCCCACTTGAAGTTAAGATAGGTTTCATTCCATGGTTTGAGTTAACCTAGTTGTGTGGATAATTCGTGCGGTGAGATAGTAGTCTCTTTTTCAGTACAGCTTAAATCGAGGATCTAAGAGATATCTAGGAGATGATATACAAAAAATTCACTCCAAAGCTGATAAACTTTGTGGAAAGTTCATTTTTCAGAGTCATGAAAGCCTATAGGATCGAATCAAACTTATGTGATCTTGTAAAATAGTCGTCAACTTTGTTACACACAATTGCGTTATTGGAATAGAAGTATACAAGTGTGAGAGCAGCTCAGTTTCAGTGCCGCTTCCTCAAAAGGTCTCAGTCATTCAGTAAAACTATGAATGACGTTCCATTCTTCTTGGAAAATAAGGTTCATCTCATGTCATTGATGGAATGAATTAGGGCATTTTTTAACTTTAAAAACCGTTGAACGTGTAAAACGTACTGTTGCATCGTGTGACACAATCTTGGCACACTTTGAGATGTGGTTAATCCAGTCTGTTTGCAGTTGTATTTGAGTTATGGTAGATTGGGAACCTAGAAAGCTGTGGATAGAAAAGTTTGTCATGTGAAAAATGCAGTCGATGGCTATGGCTGCAAACAGTATCTTGCTTGTCTTGCCTTGTTTTGCATCCACATCCGCATGAAATGCCGCATTGATTATAACTGATGCGAATGTTTAAAATGATCGCAAAATGATCGTCTACGATTTGCGAATGCAGATGCAAATATTTACAGCATCCCTAAGCTAAACATCTACATAAGTACAAGCAGTCGAGGATTTTTCCCACCCAAAGAAACCCACCCAATTCCTTTGCAGCTCTCTCTGATCCAACATTTCTTCTACCTTACTTAATTAGTTGGGCATTAGAGTTCAGGGTGAACCTGATCCTCAACAAACATCTTACACCAAAAATTTCGATATCGGGCGAGTTCTGTCCAATTTTGCACTCTAAGTGGGATGAGGTCTTCCCCTTCCGCGATCTCCCAAAAATGTGCTTTCGAAAACCTATCAAGTCGGAACTTTAGGTCCATACACTGTACATGGCCCAGTCATCGTAACCTCGCTATTCGTACTCTTCTAGCTATGCCCATGTCGTGGTACCAAAGATCATTAAGAGTATTTTGCTTTCGAAACGACCACATCTGCTTTCAATAAAGTCCACGCTTTTGCGCCATAAAGCAAACTGAATTGATTAAGGACATAAAAATTGGTTTTTCTTTAAAGGGTTTTGTTTCCAAGTTGTAAGAAGCAACGGTTGGCAAGAGCTGTTCTCCGTTTGATCTCTGCACTGATGTTGTTTTCTGTGTCTGTAGCGGATCCAAGGTAGACGAAGTCTTTACTACCTCGAAGTTATGTCTGTCTATTGTGACGTTTTGTCCATTTTGTCGATGTTGAAAAATTGTTGGTGTTGGCGTTTCAGTTTTGTACAATCTTTTCAAGTATGATGTTAAAGAAATCGCATGACAGTTTGTCGCCAAGCCTTAACCCATTTCTGACATCAAAGGTCTCGGTGAGTTCTTTACTTACCTTGACGGAGTAGCGTGGGTTTCCCAAAATCATCCTGCATATTCATATTTGTTTTGCAAGGTTGCCAAAACTAGACATGGGTTTCTAAGGCTCGTCTCTGTAAATACTGTTATATGCGGCTTTGAAATCGATAAAAAGATTGTGTTCATCGATATTATACTCTCGGGTTCTTGTCAAGATGAAAATTCGGTCTATTGCTGACTTTTCTGATTTAAAACCACATTGATAAGGACCAATCAAATTGTTGGCTTCGGGTTTCAGAAGTTCACATATTAAAGCCAAAAGTTCACCTGCGGAGAAATGTCGAACGTGTTCTTTTTCTGGCCAAGTATGGAATGGCGAAGAGTTGTCAGGGTGGTTTAAAACAGGATCAGGAGTCATACAATGTTGTACAATGAGTCCTAGCCTGTAGTATGCTCTACTTATTGAAGACCTAGTAGACTTTCTACCCTGTGGGACATTACTATTCGCGGATGATATCGTACTTTTGGCACCATCACCTCAATCGTTGCAGCTAATGATAAGCCGGATAAGGTCATATGGACCTGTAGCCCATAAACAAACAAATTAAAATACTCAATAAAGGTCAAAAACACATACTGATAAGCCGGATATCACAATACTGTCTGCTTTGGAGTCTGGTTGTGAATTTGGATAAATCCAAAATTATGATCTTCGGGGAAAAAGGAGGAAGATATTGAAATTGCAAGCATTTTAAATAGTTGGGAGTATTTCACGAGAAATTAAAGTATATCCTTTTTTTCTTATTTTATTTATAAAATAAAACAGTAGTCGTGCTAACGACAAGACATTATTATTATAATTTTGTTTGAATCTGCAAACAACCATTAGTTTAACATGATTTCTGTACTTGAAACAGATTAGGGCCTCAGTGGTTGATGATAATACCGACCGTTGTATTGGAAAAAGATTTAAGCGGTTTTGAAAAAATTTATTAAATATTAACGAACAATTTGTTTTTAACATTTTTATGCTTTTTTTATACTCTGTATTGATTCGTAAAATACATTGCTAGGAGGAATCCTAACTAATATTATAAATGTGTAATGTGTAATTTTGTCTGTCCAGCTTTCTGTGTTACCGTCTCCCGCCCAAACTACTCAGCCGATTTGAATGAAATTTGGTACATAGATAGCCTAGAACCTGAGAAAGGACATAGGCTATGCATTTTATCCCTTTATTCTAATGAGAACGAGAACGTATACAGGAACCTAGAAACTACAGCACCGATTTTAATAATTCTTCCTCCGCTGGAACGCCTCACTATCCTCAAGTAACATAAACTTCAACTCATCCTCATATTCCTACAGGAACAAGAGTCCTTACTACTATAACAAGTACGAAAGAATCTGCCGCCCAAACCACTGAGTCGATTTAAGTAAAATTTTATACAGAGATGATCTAGAAGGACATAGACTTCAATTCATCCGAATATTCCCACGGGAACCGGTCCTTACTAATATTATAAATGCAAAAGTAGCTCTGTCTGGTCGTCCCGCCCAAACAACTGAACCAATTCAAATGAAATTTTGTACAGAGGTAGTCTAAGACCTGAGGAAAGACATAGACATTATGTTTTATCCCAATTTCTACGGGAACGTAAACGAGAACTTAGAAACTACTGCACCGATTTTAATAATTCTTCCACCTTTAGAATGCCCACACTATCCCCGAGCGAGTAACATAAGCTTTAACTCATTCCCATATTCCTATGAGAACAATCACCATATTCCCTCGGGAACGGGAGTCGTTACTAATATTCCAAAAAGTCCAAAATTAAATCTGTCTGTTTTTTTTTCTTTGTTCCATTATTCCCATGGGACTTATACTTGTACTTACTACTTGTAAGTAAACAATTCTATTTGTCAAAATATGAAAAAAGTAGGAAGATAGGTTACTGAAAAATTCAAATTGCTGCCGAAAGTCAGCTAGTATTTTATAAAATTAAACCAATGCGGCTTGGAACTCTTGCCATTTTTATATTTATAAAGTCCTCATATACTTTTATAGATGTTCAGCAACATCAAACCGTTCAGTTGCTCCTCGCTGGTTCTTCCTCGCAGAAAAGTTTTTAATCTGCGCAGATATGAAAAAGATTGCTCGCTTTAAGCCACGGATTTTGGAAGTGTGGCACCGATCTGCATAAAATAATGAACTGTTTTATATAGGGACGAATCGCACACATTTAAGGTGTCTATAAAGTTGTTGGGCTGTTTTTATTTTGGCATACTCAATGTTCTTTGGTATGCATATGCTTATTCATACATAAGTATACCCTTTCCTGGTTGCCATTGTCGATCCCATTCTTATACAAAGCCAGAGCGACTGGTTTTTAGTATGTGTGATGAAAATTTTAATTTTCGTTAGTTTTGACGACCAATGCGATGTGTTTGTACTTTGCAAATATAAGTAGGAAAGTGAATTTTCATATATTTCTATCGCAGGTCCCATTTTATACGACCCAATACTACCTCCACATCAACATATGAAATTTACTTACACTAGAAAAGGGTGATCATGCTAAAAACATACCAAAACCAAAAAGTAATTCCAAAACATATGAACTACCTGCAAATTAACTTATCGATAGAAATGGATTTCGCATTTGGAAGGATTTTTTCAAAAATTTTTGACAGAATGAAATTTTCAGATGAATTTTATGCTTCCATGTTTTATATTTTGATTTTTGTTTTAAAAAACTAGTGGTTATTTTTTTATTTAAAAAATTTCGGGGGGGGGGGGGGGGGGGGGGTTCAACCCCCAAAACCCCCCCTGCGTTCGCCCCTGGTCGATGTTGATTTACTGGTGGAAACTGTTTTGCTACTTTTGGAACGCTTGCTACGTTTTGATTTTGCTGTGGGTTCTGGAAGTTGTCGTCGAGATTTTCGACTACTGGTGGCGGTGGTGCTCATCTTTCGGTGGCGGGAACGTTTTAATGACTGCTTATTGCTTTTGCGTCTTGACTTTGACCATGATGTGTGTGAATCGGAGTCCGTATTCGAACCATTTGTTGTAAAACTTGAGTCTGAAGTCGATGATCTGGTGTCTTCGAGCTCCTCGCTGTAGCTGGTGTCAGTGTTGTCTCTGTAGGTACGCACACGAATATTATGAGGCCGCGTTCCACGATACCGACTCTGTATTCCTGTCGAGGTCGATGCTCCTTGATTGAACTCTTCATTGACTTTGGGCACCTGTTCGTTTTCGGACTTTGTCTTGCAGTCACCATTGGCATTTGTTGCATTTGGTTGCTGACTGCTTCGCCTACTTGTGCTTGCTTCGGGCAGTAAATCGTTGTAGACACTCTCAACATCTGAACCAGCTGATGATGTTGAAGATAACTCTATGACAATCTCTTCGGCACTGCTAGCCGAATATTGAACAACTCGGTCGTAGCCGATCATATCAAATGGACTTCGAGCAAAATTGTTCAGCTCGTGTATAAAATGCACAGTCTTTGTGCCCAGGAATGGTTGTAAACGGCGTCTAAAATCTGGCGAAAGAGTGTTATACATCATAAGCATGCCACTGATTATGTCCAATACAATATTGCTAACGTTATGATCAATATTGCGTAGCAGGCAAACAATGTCACGATTAATCCATGGCACAAGTCGACGAGTTTGTGACGGGTTTTCCCTGTAATAACGGGCACTGCTCTCGCGCAATCTTCCAGTTATGTCTGGCATTGGTAGTGCATACAATTTCATATCATATACATATCTTCGCCGTAGTTGACTCAAACTGCCACTGCCCGTTTCTCCTTGCAAAGATTCTTGACTATACATCTCTATCAACTGAGCTGGGCCTGGCATAATTGCAGGACGGGATGCTCCAGTATTGGCATTAGACGTTGACGAAGAAGTTCCCGTAAGATCCAGTGTATTCATTGCTAAGTCATCCATGTAAATGTGCACTGGTCTGTTATACAATGACGGCAGTCTTGGATAGAGGTGCGCTGGTATTGTGAATGGAGGAAATGCATCTGGGTTTGGTGATACTGGTACCGGTTGTTGCACTACATACTCCTCAAATTGATCCATTGACTTTACATTGTGTATGATTGATTTAAAAGTTTGCTTACACAGAGGACATTCTGGTTTGACCTTGCTCCATTCAAGAAGACACTTGAAACAAAATTGATGCATACACGAATAAGTGAAGCATTTGTTTCTGCATCTTCCCAGGCAAATTGCACATTTTGGTGGTGGCGATTGGGTGCCATCACCTCGATCGACTTCAGTTTCTTCAGCGCTACTAGCTGTGGTTACATCTGGAGATTTTATACTAAGCTGAGGTCCTGGTGTTGACGGACACTGTACACTGATTGTTATTTCGGGAATTGTGGGACTATAGTCAGTACGAAAATCTACATCTGGAGATTCGGCCATAATTGAACACTATGAACACAGCAACGATACAAACGAAAATTTTGACACTTATAATTTTTTGTTTTTTGATGTAAGCTTCTGCAAAAAGTCTATCGCACACTACAGATGAAAAATCAATCAAAGGCTAAGTATTTTAAAAGCAAAAAATTCCACACAGAAAATCTGGAAAATCGTAATTCACTCGCGAGAAAAACTCCACAAAATGTCTACACAGCTGCTGCTGCTCATGATTACGATAATTGCTGATTCTGGCTGGTTGATGGCTGGTTGGTTCGATGACAGCGATGTCACCTTTCTTGCAAAAATGTTGAGACAGTCGATTGTGAAACTTTGAATAAACTTTTTATACAGATAACCCGAGCTGTTGCAGCTAACCTATGAGTATTTTTGATAATAAATTATTAAACTTGATTGTTTCGCGTTGAAAATTTAACTTTTTCACAGATGAATGCTAAAAAAAATTCTTTTCGTGAGTTGTAATTCAGGGAATTGTTTCTTTTCTTGGGGTGGAATGAAATAACTGACTCTCACTCTCTCAATATGGAGAGGCATTTAAAGGAAAAGCTCACAAAAGCAAAAGGCGCAATCAGAGCATCATGGACTGCCTCTCATCATTATCAATGGATAATCACCGGCTCCCGAAGATAACAGCTTTACAAGATATACGAACCTGATCAATTTGGCATGCAGATTGGATGGACCTTTTTGAATACTGTGAGATAATCCTAAATCTTAATAGTCAGGACTATGATGAGATTAATCCTAGTAAATATTTACTTTCCAAAAATTCAACCTTTAAATACTAAAAAAATTGAAACTCGAAATCCACATTATTTGCAGCTAGTCATTATCCACTTATAAAACTGTGTCACGTGTTTATACGAAAAGCACATGAAATCCTTTGGAAGTTGTGTTATGTTTCCCACTCTCAACTTGCTTGAATCAATCCACTTCAGACGAGCTTTTATGTTGATTAAAAAATCTACCAGAATATAACGCTTAACTTGAAAGAGACGATCCAATTGCAAGTTAACTTGTGAGAACCACTTTAGCATTAACCATCCCAATGAGCTGAAGATTACGTCTTCTTTTCAAAATCCACAGTCGAATTCTTTTTTCCTTTATATTTTCTCAGTTCTACAGATTGGCTTCATATAGTAGAAAGTAGATATCCATTACCCTAGTCAGTTTTGATGCTCCAATGCAACCTGGCCAAGTATTTCTCAACATCTGTGGCGTCATCTCAATTCAAAATTACTTCACGTACTGTGTAGCATCACACGAATGCGCCAGATCACATAGACGGCATGTTCAAGATACGGGGCTTGGAGAAAATAATTTTTCTCCTTAGCAGTGTACCTTGAAATAAAGATAGGAGACAGGATACACTTCCAACCAATTGCAACTGCAACACATCTCACCTTGCCAGACAAGTGTACACTGCACGTATGTGTAACACAACCCCGCAGAGTGGAGAATGTCCTTGATGATATCCTTGAATCACCTGAAATCTAAAATGAACCTCTGTGTCTACAACGACGAAGCGACGTGTAGTACTAAATTCACCTCATTTCGCCTAAGTGGTGCGACATCAGTTATACAATCGTTTTAATCCCATCACATGGAGTTCGTAAAAAGGATATAGGTACAACAGATACCTACATACTTACCAACCCGCATCCCGCACCACTTAGCAATTTCAGTCGCATGGAAGGGGCAACTCGGTGCCAAATGGAAAAATCTCCTTCAAGTGACAGTTTGTGAATGTCTTTAATTTGCAGTAATGACTGCCGATATGAAAAGGTTAAAGGCTCCTCGAACCAAAAAGAGGACGAAATACACTCGATATGTGGCATGTCTGATGATGATGACGACGAGGACGACGACGACGATGGCAATCTCGAATAGGGGTACTTATTTTGTTCTTTTCTGTGTGTGGAAACCCCTTTCGCTCGCAAATCGATTAAATTAACACAAAAGAGGACATAACAGTTAGGGTTCAGGTTTGGGGAGCAGGTGTTTTTCTGAGGCGGACTACCTCCATTACGTTTTCGTGTACCTACCTATTTCAGCGCCAACAATCCATTAGGTGACAATTTAATTAGGTAATCATGTTTCTCTTTTGAGAGCGAGCTAGTCTGATGAGCTAATGGAGATATCCTCAATTGGGAACGAGGTCACCTCTTTTTTTTCTCTATAGCTCTACAAGGATAAGAGTGTGAATTTAATTTTGTGTGCTATTTAAATTGCCATCGGAGGTATGAAATAAAATTGTGACAAGTTTCAGTCATAATAATTTTAAATTAAGTGCATGAGTTTGGTGTGTGGGGATTCGAAATGTTCACATTTATTATAATTATGAGTCTTTCAGAGATCGAGATTGTTGAGACGGCGGCGGGACGCACTAGGGCATGGATTTTTAATACGGATGAACTTAAATTCACGATAATTAAACAATAAATTAAAGTAGGTAATTACATATATGAGCTTTTCCAAAAATAAACAAAGATAAAAATATGTATGTATATTGATTGAGTGACTTTAATTGTGACTGTGAAAGGTGTATTGAATTCTTTTGTAATGTCCTTTTCCAAGATCCATAGTCAGGTACACAAAATCCAAAAACAAAAATGTTGATGAATGTGTAGCTTATCGTTAAAGAGGAGTGTCTACCTAACTCAGCAACAGTACAAACACATAACTACAAATAACTTTTTACTAGCCTTGTCTTTCTATAATAATTGTTATACCCAATCATTTTCAAGCAATACTACGTAGCAATAATTTTACTTAGAGCTTTCCAATATTGAAATTCTTTGAGACACTCTTATAAAAGGATATGGAAATGGAAATGAGTGTCTCTTTAAGAGTATCGGAGAGAGTTTTCACTTAGAAGCTTGGCAAAATAGAAATTTATCTAAATATAAAAATAATAAAACAATAACAAAAAATTTTTGTTATTTTTTTTTACTAGGAGTTGAACTAGATATTGTTAAGAAGTCATAAAAACATGGAGGGTCTAGAGAAACATTGACCTCAACTCCAAAAATGGCGTTTCGTTACTGTTATTGTTTTATTATTTTTACATTTATTTAAAATAATGCCAACAGACCATGGCAAAAACATTTTTCTGAGCATTATCAATGTTTACATTGGCTTAGAAATATTATATTCACATCATGTTAATGTTGTGAATTCAATAAGTGTCGGTACAATCCGACCAAAAATTCGCGTTTAGAAAGGTACGACAGAATCTACCTAACTGATGTGCCCACTGTGGCAGTGTCGTACCAGAGCGAACGGCCAATTTTTGGAGTTGAAGTCAATGAAGCTCTAGACCCTCCATGTCTTTATGACTTTTTAATAAGTTTATCGTTAGAACACCAAGTGAGTAGTCGTTCACGTTGCAACTTGTTATACAGATACTTTCACATACGTTACGACTCGGTCCATGAATGGCCTTCTGTCTTCTGACGTATTTTCTGCTTCTCGATCAATAGACTCCATCACAATTTTTTATGTGAATAGCATAGGGTTATGATTGGTTGTAGTAGTGACTCTCACCTGGTATCTATTTTTTTCTCTCTTTTAGCACCTATATGGAAAATAGCTGTTAGAATTTTATCATATATCCTCTGATCCCAGTAACTGGCACCATAGCCCAAGGAACTGAACAAACAACAAAGGTTCCTTTTTAAATTAATAGAGAGCCGGTAGTGCCCTACTATTTTGCGATGAAATCCAAGAAATTTTACTATCCTTTGCTTAATGATTTGATTTTGACGCTTTAAAACTCAAATGATTTGCACTTTTTCTGATAAAAACACTGGAGTTGGTTTATTCGGAAACGATGTTGATTGATCAAAAACAGATTTAGTCTTTAGTGAATTAAGTGACAAAAAGATGCTGGAAACATGAACTTCAACTATAGACCTAAATCTCAATAACCAGAGTAAATTTCACTAACAGTTGATATTGAGAAAACTGAATAAGTATTTTGGCGATAATTGCCACATCGCTGATATGCAGCGACTCCTCTTTAGACGGCACAATTGGGAAACTCAAAAGCTTGATTGGCATTCTCTTTGGTCAACTCATTGGGTACCCACATGATGAGAATAGGCGTCAGCACATCTGAATAAAGGAGTCCAAGACGTCCAAGGATTCAGAAGATGGATCATTCCGTTTTCCTCTGAGAGTATCCTAGTTTTGGCCCACACTTGGAAAAAAGCACTCGGAAAATAATTCTTCAACGAACAAAGTGACATCTCAAACTCAACAGCTTCCTAAAACTTGTTCAGGGCTTCAAATAATTCAGTGAGAGCTCCCAACCTTAACAGTCCAGTCACCAACCCAATGATCTGTCATTCATCACTTCCCACTCCCTCTTCTTCAAATCCTCATCACCTTTTATTCGTTAACACAATGAATCCATGTGATCGGAGTAAGGTGTTGCAAACATTTGCAAACGCAGAGATTTCCACAGTATGTGACATATCCATACAAACGCAGCCATATTATAGCATTTAGCAAAGTGACAGATGCAATTGATTCACTGGAAGCCGCAAAGCATCTTGGTAAGCTTTTTCCAGAGGTTTTTTTTTTTAAATACTAAATAGAGCACTCAGACATAAATACCGCATCATTTTACAACCAGACAGCAAACTTTTTTTATAGTTTCCAGATGTTGGGAGAAAGCCAAAAAAACGCTGCCATGATAAGGAGCCTTGGTTACCAGCTCTCACCATATCTGCGCGGAGTATCTGCAACCTGATATATGAGAAAGCGCAGGACATTCACAGAGGAAGTACTCTGCCTATGTCATCATCTCCACAGTATTCACAGACTGTGGTATCACTTAAGCCTAAGACGATCGAATGCTGTTCAAAAGAGAAATCTCAGTTCTTTTATTTACATTAGGAACACGCGTTTAGTCTGTCAGTATCTAACGGTGGCATGTAATCTATGCCCTTATTCTGCCAAGGTTGATTGCAGCCTTCACTTAGGATACCGGCGAACAAGCGCTGGCTCAGGTCATCAGAAAACTTTAATGCCTGGAATCCAAAATAAACTTAAAGAATTTAGTCTTCCGACTGCATTCAGAGGAAACCAAAAGATAAACTTAAGTTCCTCGGAGTTAACTTGTTGTCATTCAAGCCTCAACAAAAAACTATTCTCCGAAAACTAGTATTGCTTTTCACTGGCCCTACTGGACTAAGCCAGTGGATGAAAGCCCAAGTGTACTAACAACATTTCAGATCCATCATCAGTTACAGGGTCAAAGCCTGGTTCGTCATCACTTAAACAGCGGCGAAAGAACTTCAAATATTAGAGAATCCTCAGGATATGACTTTAATCGTCATGCTAAAGTAAATCCTCTGAATACGGATATGTATATCGGGATGGGTGCAAAAAAGCTAATGAAGAAAAACAAATACGATCTCATGCTATCATGGCTCATGGGTATAATAATGAACCAAATAAGATATCTTAAACGAAGAGACCTCAGCGCTATTAGAATTCTGAAAGAGAGAACTATGCCAAAAGCGAATGACGCTACAAAGTAGCATGTATTTATACTCATCTTCTATCTCTATAACCAAAATGTCGTCCAAACCATCAATTGAAAACCAGGACGGAGCACCCCGGTTAGTTAGTTTTCTATCAACGGGTTTTTAAAGCACTAAAAGAATGTCAAATTTAATATTTAAAATAGTTAGTCACAATTTCTACTTTAGTCACTAAATTTTATATTTGAATACAAAGCTTATACTGCCGCAATCCCCTACCAGTGGTAAGGCTGCCATAGAAATCAGAATATGCATGCAATGGCTTTGAAGCATTGTGTTTTTGGTTTTTTTTTTTAGTAATTTTAAACGCGTTTATTGAAAAGAGTTTTAGTAGTTATTTGAAAGCTTAAAAATGCGAGAATTTGATGACCAAAGCGTAAAAACGATTGCTATAAGCATAATAAATGTGACTACCTTTTAAGAACTCCGCTGCATGTTGGCTAAGTTCACTCACTGAAAATTCACTTTACTCTATGAACAGTCAATTCATTGTACCTCATTCCAAGATACCAAGAATTCATAACTTTGTTAAAAAAATTGAATAGTAATGAAACTACCTGTTTTTTCGATTGCAAAACACCCGCAACTACGTAAAACAAATTTCCTGGAGTTGTGTTTCATCAAAAGTTAGTGAATTTCCAACATCATGCTTCACAGATCAAGTTTTTAGCTCAAAGCAACCTGAAATTATATAATATTTTGAATAATTCAACTATGAATTACTATTCCAGACCAATCTGATTACAGTGTGCCAACTTCCTGGATATTAATTAAATAACTATTTAAATTTATCCACCCTTCAACGAAGTATAACCTTGTTACCTTGTCAATGGTATTCATGAAATTTCATCAAAATCCCGAACGAGAGGAAATCGATAATTTTACTACACTTTTGCCATTATCCTTCTGCTTCATGTTTCACCGTTAAACAACCACAATTTTCACAATTTGAAATTCAAAACCCATCCAAAGGACGACGTTCATTTTGCATTCATAATCCGTTTCAATCTGTTGTCTGTTGGATATAGCAGAGCAGGAGCATCAGGCAGCATAGCATCAGAGACCCCCTGCAGGAGTGGTACTTCCTGTTTCAAATAATTTCCAATCCACCGAATCACCACCACCTGCAGTAGTATACAGTGTAGTTCATCGTGCATAGAAACGTCGGCGTCGCGTCATCGTCGTTTCGTTGGTCTCTAGCTTAAGGGTGTAAGAATTTCGCCCTGCTGCTGTCAATATTCTATGTGAAGAGAATTTTTATCCCCGTTTTCTCGTTCAAAAACAGCTAAAGCAACGGATTCATTTGTAATGATTGATAATGCAATTATATTTCCAATAATTGAAGTTTGAGATATAAATGGGGTGCATCCGTTTTGAAGGAAGAGCACATTTTTCGATGATTGATCGTTCTTTGGCTAACTAAGGACGAATGCAAACACTTTTGACAGCGTTTTAAATAAAATTTGGAGCTTTGTTTACTGTTGGTGTTAAATGAAATGTAAATGAATAATTCAGTAGGATGTGCTTCTTGGTGGTGTTTTCATAGTGGGGGACAAAATGAATAATACTACTGCAATTTTGTGCTGTGAAAAAAAAGAAAACATGAGAATCTAATAAAATTAAAACGATCTGTCATTTGCGATTTAATTTGGGACCAATTTGTTTTTTCCTTTTGACTATAAATCGTTAGCCGGTACCTGCAATGGACTGGAACCAAAATATGGGGCAAGGATAATTGAGTAGGTCCGTCCATTATATGGACATGTGCGGTTTTGAGAAATTCGTCCCAAAATGGTACCCAAAAGCTTTGTGTGAAGATAGCTGATCCAATTCTAAATGAAGTTAAATACCATCCAGCCCTCGAGTTTCAGTTCGAAATATCAGCTCCTAAGCACGACTTCACAACTAACAATTTTAAACTTATATTTGATTTTAAATCAGCTGACTTCACTGGGTTAGATAATAAACGTTAAGCTCCAAAATATGGACTTAAAATCCATGGTGGATACCTTTTATTCAACCTTGTTTGAGTGTATTGCTTTACACATTCCACAAAAGCGGATTAGACCGAAAATATACTCTTTTAGCCCGTGGTTCTTAGCTGAATTGCGGAAACTAAAAAACTATAAAACCTCTCTACATGAAGAATTGAAAAGGAGATTCTGTATAAATACTTACAATAGCTTCACAGTAGCCAGGAAAGAGTTGGCAAGAAAAACATCGATTGCTTATGAAAGGTATATCTGCACGGTTAAATCTAATTTAAAAACGAGTTCCTCATTTTTTTGGAACTTTATTAAAAGTAAACGGAAACATACATCAGATCCTGCTGCCCTCTCTCATGAAAACAAATTATTCACGAGTGACTCCGAGATTTGCAACTCGTTTACAGAATACTTTAAAACAGTTTACAAATCCAGTGAGGATAATGAGGATGATATTTTCCTGACAACAATCAACACAAATATTTTACAAGCTCCGCCTTTTATTGAAAGTTTTGTAGAAGCCGCTTGTCGGAAAGTCAAAGACTCTTTTTTACCTGGCTATGATGAAATTCCTGGATGCATACTGCGAAGATGTTCCAAATTTTTGTGTGGAGTCGTATACTCTCTTTTCAACAAGTCCATGCATGATTCAATTTATCCCGATATTTGGAAGAAATCATTCATTTTACCCCTTTACCAATCTGGATCTCGATCTATTGCTTCCACCTATAGAAGGATTGCAAAACTGAGCTGTATTCCAAAACTCTTTGAATTACTCATGGTAAACTTTATGTTTTTTTATTTAAAACCATATATTTCACCACATCAACATGGGTTTTTCGGTGGAAGATCCATTGTTTCAAATTTAATGGAGGTAATATCAAACATTTCTAAAGGATTCGCGAATAGCCAACAAACTGATGTTGGTTGCTTTGATTTCTGAAAAGCATTTGATTGCTTTGGTTCTCTTCAGAAATGTTTTTTTCATATTTGAATGGCCGAACCCAATACGTGGAATTTAAAACTTGTTTTTCAACAGCGACGGATGTTACATCTGGTGTACCACAAGGAAGTCATTTAGGACCCAACCTTTTTTTTATTATGCATTAAAGACTTGCCTGATGTGCTTCATCACTCAAAGATTCTCCTCTACGCCGACGATGCCAAGATATTTTTATCGTATTCAAATCCTACGGATTCTTCGTACTTACAAAACGACTTTGATGCTCTTCTGAAATGGACTGCGATTAATAAATTATCACTGAACAATTCAAAGTGCAAGATTATGACTTTCTCTCGTACGTCTTTGGATCACCAAGTGAATTTTGTATTGAACGGGCAGTTACTAGAACGATGCGAAAAGTTCAATGATCTCGTAGTGCTCTTTGACCGAAAGCTTACTTTTATTGACCCATATGTTATAAAGTCTCTTTATGTTGGACTCGTACGAAGCCGCTTAGAGTTCGGTTGTCAAATTTGGTCACCTACATATGCTACCCATTTTTAAAGGATAGAATCAGTCCAAAAACAGTTTCTACTATTTGCGCTTCGCGATTTAAACTGGAATGATCGCTTTTTGTTTCACCCATATCGTCATAGAATGTTGTTATTACAAATGAACACACTAGAAGACAGGAGGAAAGTTTTCAATTACTTAACAACGTTGAAAATCATCAATGGAGAAATATCGTCACCATATTTACTTTCCCTAATCAAATCCAACGTACCTGCCCGTCGGACTCGAAACTATACACCTTTACACGTCAGCTTCCAAAGATGTAATTATTTAGCCAACGAGCCTCTGACAAGATGCTGCAGAACTTTTAATGATTACTATTCTATTTTTGATGTTTCAACTAGTGATCTTTCAAAACTACATTTGCTAAATTATTTCATATTAAATTTCATTTAGTTAGTTTAAGTTTAACCATGACTGTTAGTTTTTAAACTGTAGTTAATACAAAATAATAAATAAATAAACAAAAGCATATGATAGCGCCATCATGGACACCTGTTTTGCAGCATTTGTAACTGCCAAGATCTCGGCTAGGAAGACGCTGCAGTGATTTGGAAGTCTGAAAGAACTGGCTAGGTTTAGACTTTCTGAAAAGAAACCTGCACCTGTTCCAACTTCCATTTTTAAGCCGGCGGTATAGATTGATAAAGACGTCTCGTTCAGGTAAGGTGTTTCATTCTCCCAATCCTGTCTATTGGGGAAGCTGGTTGAGAAGGATTTTTGAAAGTCCAGGTATGGAGTTATGTAATCCGTGCAGATATTGTTATCTGCGTATCGTGATAAAATCTGTGCGTGTCCTGTTTGGCTGGACATTACACTGATTTAGTCTAAGTGCGCTGTTTGCTGCCGCTTCTTGAACATAGAGATCAAGGGGTGTGAGATTTAGGATTACCTCCAAGCTCGCGGTTGGTGTAGTTCTGATTGCACCAGTTACGCAAATAATGGCTGATATGTTTACTTTGGTTAGCGTTTTTAAATGCGTGGATTTTTCCAGCGCCTTCCATCAGACCAAATTGTCATAAGATAGAAAAGGTCTAACAATGGCAGTATACATCCACAAGATGTAAGATGTAAGTAAGGCTTCGCCTAACGTATTCACATGTCGATAAGAAAATAAAACCTTCATTAGTTGATTGCGAAACGTTGACATAAAAAGCAGGATCCTTTTTTTAAGATATGTACACCCCACGACGCCTTGGAGGTGTTGAACGCTACCAAGCCCGACTTCCTTCTAAAACCCTATCAACGTTAGTCAAATTAAATCTACCATTACACTCTAAAGCTCTGTTCAAAACCCCCCATTCATTTAAATTACTCAACAAATAATTCTAACTTCTTTACGCAGATACTTTTCAACCGCACAAATCGTTATAAGAACTTTGTTCTTAAGCTCACTTACCTTACAACTTACACACCTACAACTAATGTTAGCTTCTTTACAAACGGATGTAGAAGCGCACTTTATCACAAGTTCAACTTGTTAGTTGAAATCCCTTCGATTGCGAGTGCCTCCTTAGCCAAGTATATATCTTCCGGAACCCATATATAATTTTGTTCATACTGCGAAGCCCACTCAGCCAGCCAGTCAGCCAGCCAGCCCACAGAAAAAAAAGCGAAAGTGTTTCCTGTGTGCGAAATTATTGCCAAATAAATAAGCAAATCCTTTTCGAACTATAAATTTTTCGGCTAAAACTCTTTGCTAGCTCCGGCTGGGTGGGTGGGAAAATGGGGTATTTTTCTTTCAATAGGTAAATTCTATGTAATGGGGTACACCATTGCAAAAATAACAGACTCTTGGGTGTATCATCTCGATTTGTTTTCCTTTCATTTTTTATTTGCTCGCTGGTTACTCTTTTACTAAGGATTTGCGATTTCAAAGGTTTTTCAACCCATAAAGTGATACCTTTCGTTTACTGTTCTTTTCTGTTTTTATTTGCGGTGTACTTACTACTGTTTTGAATACGAGCAGTCAGTGTATCCGGAACAGAGAAAACAACCATTGAAGATGGCTTGTCTGACAGTTAACCAGTGAGTTTAGTACCACGCCTCTGCTGCTACACTCGAAGGACTCTCATTTATTTGTAAGGCTGAGCAATCCTCTGTCTCTGTGGCAGTATAGTATAAGGAGGAACAAGCGAACGACTTTATTTATTATGCAGATAAATTTCAAAGGATATGCGCTTGTAAATGTAGACATTACGAGTGAAATCCTTAAATAAACTACACACTTCGTAAATTCTTTCTTTTTTTTTTCTTTTCATGGTTTCTTTGTACGTTTCACGCTTTTTTGTGCTCCATCACTTTCAAAGATGACGGAGTATGAGGTGGAGCTCTTCCTACTATGGCTGCCGGTTTGTGTTTCTATACAATCCGAACTAGAAGATTGATGAGACAAGGAGGGAGATCTTATGCGTTATGTCTTTTGGGTGTTTTTCACCTTTTGTTTTTGTGTAAAAGGAAGGGCGATTATCAATTGCGAAATGAAATTATACTCCAAGAAAATGGAGAGCTCCTTCGGGGGAACGTGTAATGTTGTAATTGATGCTCTTCTCGCACTCACGTAGGGCATGAAAACCAATTACTTTCAATGGTAGGTAAGTGAGGTGTAAAATTAGGGATTATATTGCAAAGTAAAGCATATTTTATCTACGAAGGATTTATTTGTCAAGCTTACGAATTGGCGGTTCAGAAAATGGTGGTTTTGTATCGAATCTAAGAGTTTGATTGGATTCAATGTGTGAAAACGATTTGCATGTAATTTACGTCGATTTTGATCACATCTGATTGATCTGGTTGGAGTTCTGGTTGAGCTGAGCATAGGTACAGAAATTTCATGCCTATACTATATTTTATTTACAACTATATATGTAAGTCTACACAATTTCATGTCCCCTTATCTATACTTGAGACTTGCTTTACATAGCCTCCTCCTTGGTATAATCATAGCACTTTGAGAACCAAGAGAAACAAATTGTGGCAGTTTTCCTTTGCTCTCGCTCACTGACTATTCGAATTACCTAACCTTTTGTGTACTACAAAATCCTTTACAAACGCTATTTAATCGAAATGTAAATCAACTTAACAACGACCCTAAGCCAACTTAAAAAAAGAAGCACTCCGGGAGTGCCGACGGAAGTGAAAACAGAATTGAATTTTCAGTAAATATTTTAATGTACAGGAAAATCTTTTATAATATATGTATGTAGATGTACATATAGAAGAACATCAATGAAACTTATGAGTTTTCATTCACAATTTCATATCTTTTATCATTATCATCTCTACAATCATCGTATTCCAATACTGAAATAATAGGTCTAAGGTAACTTAAATAGGAAACGAACTGTTTTGTCTCGAATCTATTTAAATATATCTCAAAGACTGCATCAATCGTCGCTTTATATTTCGTTGTACTAAGGCTCCGGTCATTCGTCATTGTAAATTAGTGTTCTTTTAAAAATAAAAAAAGTTGCCGAAGTTGATGTTAAAATCACCACTCAAAATCATTGGGAAATCATCAAATCTCTCCCCAATTTTATCGTGAAGGTATGCAGAAGCGTCTTCAGACTAAATAAATAAATTTTTATATAAAAACTGTCGTATTGAACTTGAAGACGTAGTCGGTGAATTATAAACCCCTACTGTTATAACTTGCTGTCCATTTCCAGAGTGGCAACGACAAACACACAAATCGCCGATATCAAAAACTAGTGTACCTCGTATGCAAATCCATATGATTTGAGCAAAATATGACAGTTGTATCAGACAACCTTTTACAGATAGCTGCTCCTGCTGCTGGACGATCGTGCCTTCTGAAACTAGCAACTAAATCGAAATCTGGAATATCATATCTATATTTCTTCGTCACCCTTGTGAAATTCTGTTAAAATCAATACATTCAATTCTTTAACGATAGTGTCTACAGATTTTGTAACTGCGCTCGTAAACTTTGACAATAAAATGAAAGGACAATGCATTAAGTTAAGAAACGAAATTAGTGAATATTTGAGTAATGGTTTTTCAAACTATTTTTATGCAACCATTTCAATTCCATCGATAAATCATCGCGATGAGTTGTTGATCTCTTTTAATTTGTTGTAAAGTTCGAATCATCGACCAGTGCGTCTCCTACTCTGCCATGATTCCAGCTTCGCTAATCCACTTCATTGAAATTTTAGTAAAATATTTGGTGGTTTTTATTTATTCTGCGTTGCATAAATTTTTCTCTGTCCTTCAATTCCTTTCTTTCTTCTCTGAATTTCTCTGAGTCGGTAATATGACTAGGTAATGTTGCTAATTGCTATTACATTCATTAAGATATTTCTTGGTTCAATGGTCGAGTCTTTGCTTTGCAAATGACTACTACCTACACACTACACTACAAATACTAAATAATCTGCATTCATTGCTCTCTGATCTGCTTAGTGGTGTATCGTGTATTGTATGTGTGGCCAGCCATTTCGGAATGAAGCCGAAAAATATGCAACAAAAAAAATGGTGTCGGTCGCGAATTCATTGCTTTACCCCCATCGCAAAAGTGCCAAACGCGCCTAAAGAAGTTTTCACTTCAAAAAAAAATCTGACGGACAACTTTAATAAAGTAACATCAACTTTTCTTTTGTCAATGACGATGTTTATTTTGAGTATTTTTCTAAATTTCTCAGTTGACCCATTTTTTTCCTGGGGCTATCGAACCTTCTCTTATTGAAAATGAAATTAACTTACTGATGACTTAATGTCTGATCCTGATAATATCCCCTCCATACACCCAATGAAATATTCTTCCTCCCTCTTTCCATAGAGACAGAACAGCAACTACTCCCAAAATTAACATGGAATGAAAAATGTATTCAAAGATACGAAATGAAGCTGGACAGAGCTTTAAATAGGATTGCCATCCAAGATGAACAAACCAATCATGGAATAGATACTCTATTTTCTATTGTCCTGCATCGCTGTTGCGGCTACATCTTTTCAGACACAAGGGAGAAGAAACACCATTTCAGTCCAACCTTGGTATGATGCGGATTGCTTAAGGGCGAGAAACAAATCTATTCGCTGTCTTCGTGACGCTAAAAAATCAGCAACTCTGTCCTCCAAAGTAGCCTACCAACAAGTCAATCCAGAGTATAAAAATATGTGCAAGGGAAAACAAAAGAAATACTGGCAAAATCTTTCACGAAAAGCAACGGACTACTTCAAAAATTTGTTGAACCCTATTAGCACCCCAAACTTTGTTGAGTACCTAGATGATGTGATTACTTTAATGGAGGTAAAAAAAGCTATCAAAGCAGCGAAGCTCAATTTAAGACCTGGAGAAGACCGTATACCTAACGAGTTTTATAAGCATCCCACTCAAAAGTGTCAACAAGGTCTCACAAAATGTTTCAACCACATTTTCAACGAAGGAGTGGTAAACGAAAACTTCAGAAAAAGTATTATTTTTCCAATATTTAAAAAAGGTAATGCAGAAATCGCTAACAACTTTCGCGGAATTTCGTTCTTGAATTCAGTGATGAAAATCTTCTCAGCAGTACTTCTCAATCGCTTGACGAATTGCGTAACGGATAACAAGCTCCTCAGTGAGTTCCAAGCAGGCTTTGGAAGAGAATACTCAACCGTGGATAACATTTTCACTTTCAAAAGTATTGCGAAAACGTATCTGGATAAAGTAAGGAAGTTATACGCCTTCTTCGTAGATTTTAAAGCGGCCTTCGATTCAGAAGACAAAAATGCTCTTTTCCTTAAACTTAGCAATATAGATGCCTCAACTAAGTACCTAAAAACTATTCAAAGCCTGTATGAAAACAACCAAACCTGTTTGAAGGAGTCAATATCAAGTGTTTGATGTATGCTGATGATATTGTGCTGCTAGCAGAAACACCGAATATGATGCAACTTATGGCCAACAAATTGCAGCAATACTGTTGCCAACGAAATTTAAAGGATGATACCTCCAAATCAAAAATTATGATTTTCAGAAACGGTTTAGGGCGATATACACGGGAAGGCGAGGAACTTGAAAAGGTAAAAGAGAACAAATATCTAGGAGTTATTTTGACACCCAAACTCTCTCTTGAGAAGCACTTCCATTCCAAACCCAGAAATCTAAAATTGATATAAACTGCAACTGGAAAGAAATTCTGGGAAAAAAAACAATGCAGGAAGTGTAAAATACAAATTGTTTCGAGCCGTAGTAAGAACTATTTTGTGTTATTCAGCATAAATTTGGGGTATTTTAGAACACGAGGATGTAGAAAAACTACTGAGATACTTCTTAAAAAAATTTTTCGCTTGCCAGAAATCACACCTACGTACTTGCTTTACTTGGAAACTGGACTTCCGCCACTATATTTGCACACACAAAAACTGCATTTCAACTACATAAGAAAAGTATTGGAGTATGACCAACATAGACTACCCAAAATTGTGGCTTCGCATATAATGCATCGCAAGACCCAACTCTTTGGAGGATGGTTAAGGTTATGCACAGAAAACAATGTGGATCAAGCTAACTACATGGAAAAAATCGTTGGAATTTTTGTGGAGCACAATCAAAGAGAGGCGGTTTAAAATTTATTACGAAAGCGCAAAGCGGAGAGAATCCAGAATCCTCTACCGAACATTAGAACATGAGAGATGTGAAACATTTTATTGGAGTCTGCCCAATACTAATTGGCATCAGACGCTTCCACTTTGGTAAAACAACGCTCACTACCAAGGAATTGCAAAGCATTCTAAATGGTAGCAACGGGTCAACGCTAGTTAGTTTTGTAAAAACCGCTTTAAGGTATCGTAGACAGATTATAAACGAAAGCTTTTGAATAAAACAGAATAATAATAATAATAATAATACTAATTAAACAATACTATTTTACTGATTTATATTTGTATCTCTACTTATAAGATCGTCTGATATTTGATTATTTTCTTTCTCTTTCGGCTGACGGCAAATGTCATGCTCTTTTTGTGAATTTTGTAAAACTATGTTGAAAAAAAACTTTTGCATGGTATAATATAATCAGACATTTACTTACTACTTACTTTACTATTCTTCCTCCCTTACTCTACCCCTCTCAAAAATGTTCACCTTGTCCTCACGAAAATTTTTATACCCCTACTCCCTGTTCACAAAAAAGGTTAGGTTAATTCTAAGATTAAAAATTAAGATAGCAAAAAATTTTGCATGTACCCAATGTCTTTGTATGAAATTTTGAGTTTTGATAACAAATCTCTCATTACCACTAGACAATAAGGCTTTCTCAAAGGGAGATCAGCAACCACTGATCTTATTGAATTCGTCCCATTCACCCTTTCTGCCTTGGAAAAAGAAAAAGAAGTCAATGTAGTTTTAAAGAATTTTAGTTATGCCTTTAAAAATTTCCCACTGACTAGTTTTCTTTAAACTGTATTGCCTCGGGTTGGAGCCCATCTTTATGAAATTGATTTCCTCTTTTTTGGGATAGCCACTTTTGCAGTGTTCGTTTTGGGTATTAACTTTCCCTTTACCTCCGGTGCCGGCGCGGCGGCGCGGCGTTCCCCAGGGTAGTCATTTAAGTCCTCATTTTTCGTACTTACTATTAATGACCTCGAATTGATCATTAACCATTCCGATATCTCACTGTACACAGATAACACGAAGTTTTACAATAAAATCTCTTCACCTACCGATTATCTTCATTTTCAGCGGGACCTCGGCAACTTTTTAATGCTTACTTAGGTGGGCATTACAGTTCGGGGTGAACCTGGGCCCCCTCCAGTTTTGCGCTCTAAGTCGGTTGAAGTCTTCATCCACTTGAATGCGCCACCTAAGACGAGGTCTTCCCCTTCCGCGATTTCCCTGCAATGTGCTTTCGAAAACCCGTCGAGCCGGAGCTTTTGGGTCCATCCGCTCTACATGGTCCAACCATCGTAGCCTTGCGGTGCCTACTCTTCTGGCTGTGCCCATTTTGCCGTACAGCTCATACGCATCAGCTGGTTGTTGTATCTTCTTCTCCACACATTGTTTTCGCATACGGGACCAAAGATTATTCGGAGAATTTTTCTTTCGAAACGACCAAGGTTTTCCAGTTTCCTCATTCGCTTTCGATAAGGTCCATCTTTCCGCGCCGTAAAGCAGGACTGGGATGATCGGTCTTACACCGGGTCACCTTGGTTTTTCTGAAGAGGGTTTTGCTTCTCAATTGCCTTTTTAACCCAAAGAAGCAACGGTTGGCTAGAGTTATTCTCCGTTTGATCTCCGCACTGATGTTGTTTTGCGTGTCTATAGTGGATCCTAGGTAGACGAAGTCCTGTACTACCTCGAAGTTGTGTCTGTCTATTGTGCCGTTTTGTCCAATTCTTCTTTTTTCTGTGTCCTTGTTTGATGACAACATATACTTCATTTTGCCCTCAGTAACTATCACACATATTTTTGCAGCTTTTGTTGCAATACTCGCAAATGACATCACAAACTTTTATATGCGGTGCTTTAAAATCTGTTTGGAATTAAGCATTTCCAAGTGCCAATATATCTATCACCTTTTCCCGTAAGCTCTTCAAATCTCCTTCCCGCTGCTATCTTCTTCATTACCAAACAATTTCACCAGTTGAGGCGATTCGCTATCACGGGAGCATTAGCAACCAGGAACTCAACTTCATCTCATGACATTATTCTGAAAGCCAATGCAGGACTTAGTTTCACTAAGCGATGGTCAAAGGAATTCTCCGAACCATACGTAACCGGATCGTTGTTCATTACCTTTGTTCGCCCTCTCCATGAATACATCTGCAAAGTGTGGTATCCATACCAACAAGTTCACATTCTTGGAATTGAAAATATTAAGCGCTGTTCTCTACCATATTGAATCTGACAGGTCTTGCTTGGAATTCGTACCCCTTTATCAAGATTGCATCATCAAGTTTCTAAGCATGAATACTTCGAAGGATGGAAGGTAATTATTCGACAATCTCTTCATTCATCGATTCTTTTCTGGAACTGTTGATTGAAAAACCCTTTGCAACTTTATCTTCCTGCTCGCAACATTCGAAGTCCTCGCTCCTGTTAAGAGCGTTCCTACCGCTGTCGCGACTTCCAAACTTCTTTGGTTGGGAGATCCTTAAACATGAAATCTGAAATACGGCAGCCTTCTTTTTTGACAAAAAAAAAAAAAAACCAAAACTTTTGATTTTGGTATCTCAAAAGTGAGAATTTCCAGGAAACAATTTCAACGCTGTTTTAAAGTCGGTTGGAGACGAAAACGCTGAAAATCGTGGTTAATGTCTGTAGTAGTTTGAAAAAATGTCTCGACGCCTGATGAAGTTGTCCTCCTCTTAGAGCTCTAAGAACATGTAAAATAGAATTTTTAGGTATCTGCTATATCAATGTATCAAAAGAAATTGTCACAACTCAACTACATACACACGTAACCGCAAAACATTCTCTAAACATTTGATAAATGAAACAAAGGTAACTAGGTGATGATATGTGGTTACTTACACCAAAAATTTCCCATCCCTCGAATCTCTTTAGCAAAACCACAAGCACCATTAATCTTCAAATGCTGTCACATATTATTATACTAACAATCTTAGCAGAAGCTTCTTCTGTTTCCATCACATCGACCTGAAAAAAAAGAGAAAAAAAAAAAAAAAAAAATAGAAAAACAAAAATCCATATTTTGTTGTAATTGCTTTTCGAGCAAACACACAATGAGACAGACAGTCACAAAAAACCTCTCCTAAAAAAGAAAACAAAAACATAGAAATTGAAAAATGAAAGAGAACTATTTGGTTAGCAAAAGAAATAACGAAGAATAAGGAGAAACGAAAAGAGAACTACCCGCCAGAAGCGAAATGAAAAATTGTACATTACACCTGTCAGACGATATTAACACATTTTCCATTCATCTTCTTTCCCGAAGGGAGGAAAACAAAAAAATAGAACCACACCAACCCCCTAAAGGCATGGAATTGCCACACAAAGAAAACTACCCCAGCCACCATTAGGAACAAAAATCTACAAATCTCCAAAGCAAAACAAACAAAATCCGGGACAGGCTGTAGACAGCAATAACAAATGGTCCACAGACTGACCAGGAGTGTCTTTTACAAAGCTTGAGAATGCGCGTGTAAGGCTAAAGTGTTCATCACAGTACCATGGACTTACTTGAATTTGCATTTAAATCCAGTAGCACCCATGAAGTGAGAATTGGTCTGGCTTCAAATTTGTATATCATAAGAAACAGAACATCGAAATTATTCACTGACCCAGTTGAAGCAAAAATTGCTTTGTCTGTGAACAGTTTTGTCAAGGAGAACTCTCGAGATCTATTCGCAGCGCCGATGAAAGTAGTCGCCTCTTGCCTGGAGTATAGCGAACAATGTTATCTTTCATTAGAACCATAGATTCGATGTTGCAAGCACATGCTAATTGAGATAGGCATTCAAAATACCATATCGACATCGAGACAAAATTTTTACTGACCAAAATAAGTTCCCTTAAGATCGAATGAAATTGAACGACTCGACCGACGACGCACAATGCGATGACTCGAATTCAGCGGATGGTTGTCTGAAGTCAGAACTATGAACCCTGACCAAAGTCAGTTTTGACTATGTCTTCGAATCACCATACCATAAGGAACCTAAGGGTGGCAGAATAGCCCAGCATCACACATCTTACATCGTCGCCGACGACCAATGACGTGTGTGCATTCAAGTGATATTGATAAGGACATTAGTGTCAGAAGAAGTCCGACCCTTCCGGGCTGCACTTTGGCGTACGATGATATATTGGATTTATGGAAATTAATATAAGAAAGTCTCAAAATGATTGAAAGGACATTCGAAACGGGCCAAAGAATGAGGAAATAAAGTGCGTACAATAATAACAACCCCTAATCCCAAGCCACCGCTTGGGAAGATTATTATCTAAGAAAGAAGATAACACGATTACGTCTGTGAATATTACATTCGATGCACCCCCTCCAAAGACACACCATAACCGCATCGTTGAAAAGAAATTGATTATCCCAAAGAAAGGACTTACCATTTGACAGGCATTGTTGTTTGCATCCTTTTATTCAATCTGTCTTGCTGTGTCTGCGCGTTCTTTTTTATTCTTTTTTAGTTTTTTTTTTTTTTTGCATACAACATTCATACCATTAAGCAATGATGCTCCTTTTGTTTGTGTTTGCCTTGTGAAGGCTGCTGTATAAGCTAATGGAAGTTTGGGGGTGATGGGATGCTTTGTGGGGTGGATGTCCTTTGTGTTACTCCCGGTTTTGTGTATATATGGCAATTCATGAAATTACTCGGGTGCTACATATGCTATTGCCATCGTCGATGTATCTGATGATGTTTTTATGGTTGTGGCTTGTGGTTATGATAAATGATAATATGGTGTGGGTGATGTTTGTTTTGTCACTCGCTTCTTCTCTTTCTAATAGAATATCCTTCTTTGCCGATTTCCACGAATATCTTTAATAAGGATATTTTTCATTGACGGTTTGACGTTTTTCGTATTTTTCTCACTTCGTTCTCTTCATCATTTCGCTTAATATTCGTGGAATATGAGGATAATGTTTGTTCTTCATTCGAAAGGAAAAAGGAAGTGAATTTCACAGTTGGGGGTTGAATAAATAAAATAAAAAAAAGGAACACCGTGCGTCGGTCGGAACAACGCAGAGATAAAAGGTCGAAAGAAAAGAAATATGAATAAGGAAATTACGGGGCCGATTAGAAGATAATGGAGGGATAAGATGATGTGTTTTATGAAATTGCAAAATTATGAGGTGTTTAGAGGGAAAGATACATTGCGAAAATAATGTAATAAGGATATATTACAATTTAAGGGTATTTAAGCTGATAACAATGTTTTAAATTGTGAAGAATGAACGGTGTTTACATTAACCGAAATCATGCTTCATAATGTCTTATCTTAATGCCTCACTAAAAATTTACCACTGAGGAAGAAATTTAAAGGATCAAATTTTGGCTTTTTCTGATGTGATGATGGTGTGGGAGAGTTGATGGGATTGTGTTTCAAAAATGGATGTTACTTCAGTGAGTTTGGTTTTACGTATGTGAAGAGCCACTAGTGATTTGGATGAGTTTGGAAAGACAATTTGTGTTCAATTTTTAAGTGATGAGCCCACAACTGTGTTTTATCGATACGCGCATTGGAGTTGATTCAAATCAAGTTACAGTGTCAATGGGTTTCTAGTTTAAGCATTTCAGCAAATAGGCTTTTCTGTAGTGGTTAATTGATTAATCTAACAAGTCCTTTAAATGTTGCGATTTAACCCATAGACATTGTTTTTTATTTTGCTGTGAAGCAACGCTGCAAGAGGTTGAACCAAAGTCTTACTTCAAAATCCCGTCTTAAAGT
Source organism: Melanostoma mellinum (assembly GCA_914767635.1). Classification (NCBI taxonomy): domain Eukaryota; kingdom Metazoa; phylum Arthropoda; class Insecta; order Diptera; family Syrphidae; genus Melanostoma; species Melanostoma mellinum. Next base: position 245,353,839 of record OU612058.1, on the reverse strand, counting down.
AGAGACCTTCACAAGCCTGTACGAGGTACGAATGAAATTGAAGGGAACTTCGCTTGAACGGCATTGCTTGGCCTTGCAATAGAAACCTATGAATATTTGAAATCGACAGATACCAGCAACGTAAGGAGGATGGAGGATGAACAGGTAAATTCCCAAATGAAGACAACTTAACTTGAAGCAATTTCGAATAGCTAAGAAAGCATTTTTCATGGCAGTGTAATTATTCTCGGAGGACTTACCAATTCCTTGCGAAAGGCGATACCCATGGAAAAAATTCGAACTTTTACGTAATAGGTAGACAAGCTAATCATGGCACAGGCACCACTAACATGACTCAGAAAACATGTACAAAAACGCAACGGACAAGTATCGTAGGAAACTTACAAGCAAAACAACTATCTCCAGTCAAGACTCAAACTCTGACTGATATTATTTAGAAATGGCGTATTCGAGGAAGTAAATGAGGTGAACGAAGCATTTGTCTTAGATACAAACTAAAGGGCAGGGATTTTGTCAAACAGTTCAATAGTGATCTGAGAATCATGCGATTTACCTAGGTTTCATAACGGCCGACTTACAAAAAGAATTGGAAGATGGCAGTGGTTTACCATTTCCTTAAAAGAGGAAAGGATGATGATGATCAGTCCGATGAATTTCTGGTCAGTCAGTCGTTCTAGCCAGAAAGCTTTTAATGGGGCATAGAGCACAGTTCACATGGACTGAGTACGGAAACTGCATTTCTGCTTGGTGCAGGATCAGTGAGTACAATGCATCAATGTTTGGAATTATTACTAAAGCACCTAACTTTTTACGAAATTTTGTGAAACGCATTTTCGACACAAGCACAAGTGTACTCTATTTTTACTTCCGATTAATAGGTAAGGCAAGTTTAGCATTAGTGTAGATCAAAAATTATGATACGACAATGGTTCCTGCAATTCTGTTTGTCAGTCAGTCCGTATATGAATCTGGCAGTTTGAACCACTTGACGGGTTTTCTTCAAAATTTGCGGTAAGGGTCTTCGGAGTAGCAAACCTATATAGAGGGGTTTTTGGAATCGGGTCTAAATAATATGATTTGACTTCTCCTTTTTTAATTTTGTTTAGTGTGGTTTTTTAGATTCGTAGTTTTTAATCTGGCAATATTTTTTCGGAGTTGGTCTTTTAGACAGTTGTCAATTTATTTATGCTTAGTTTGGTTTGTCATATTATTGTAGAAGAATTGAAGCTGCAAGACTACTGGGTACTGCGCTCGTTCGGTAAATTGTCTCGAAATGATATAGCTCTTCACGAAGTTTTTAAAAAACTTTGAGCTGTACAACTGTAAGCTGCCTCAAAGACCAGGCTACTTATTGTGGAGTAATATGAATTTGTTTCTCTACACAAATAAGCAATAAACGATTAACGCCTTAAAAGAGAATATTCTTGTTGACTTACGGCCCCAAATGCTGCAAAAATTTGATGGAAATAAGGTGGCTGGAATTCATTTGTTGCTGAATTCTTGGAAGCCTGTCCATTCCTGAAATTGATCGCAACAAATAAAACAAAACAACAAATCAGCTGCAGTCGAAAATAAAGCGAACTTCTTCGGAGACTTCTTAATGCGGCACTTTTCCAATATGCTGAGTACTGGAATAGTACTTCTAGACTCGGCCGAGGATAAGTACCATCCAGCAGTAATACCGCCTGCGGGTAAGTGCCAATAGTAATATGGCTCTACCCTAAGTACTCCTATCCAATCTAGAGTCGTGTATAATCCTTGGGATCAGTAAGCTGCCATATGGAAAAATTTTAGATTTGACTGTTGACGTTAGAGTCTAACGGTTAGACACAGTTTAAAGCTGATTGTGTTTATGTGATTAATCCTTCAAATGAAATAAATGAGTATCAGATTGCGGACACGATTGTTTTTAGAACCATTTTGATTCAGGCCTCTGGAAATAGAAGAGTGAGCTGTAGATAGATGGTAATGGCCAATAGTTCTCTGGTAAGATAAGTACATACACGGTTTAAGTGCCTGTCATGGATTGCACAAAACACAGTCCTTCTACATTCTACTTCATTACAAACTCTAGTCGCTGTCGCAATGCAAAGAACCTTAATCTAAAAATATTAAAAACAAAAAATAAAAACAGCAGCAAAAAAAAAAAAAAAAAACAATAGAATGCTGGTGCTTGAAGAGTTCGTTAGAAAAGCAAACAAGTATCCAAAAAATAAGTTTGTTAAAAAGATTTTCTTAGTTTAATGCAAGCTTATTAACTTATATGTTATCTTTAGGCCGAAGGGTATAAATACATATTGAGTTAGTCTCCATATTCTTCTTTTTTTCGGCTATACATCCATTGTTATCTCAAAGGCATCATCAGTATCCCACTTTTCTGCTTCACCTTATAGTGATCCGTCCGTAGGTCAGTAAGTTGACTTAACTATGTTTGTAAGATTCAAAGATTTCTGTTGGCACGTTAGAAAATAAAGAAAAGAGTTTAAAAAGAAAGCAATCGAACGGGAAACACCTGGTTATAGAAGTTCGAAATTATTTCACTCCTTAAAGTACATTTTTTCTTCTTCAACTCTCTATGGTTGTTTTACCCTTTAGCACTGAAGTCTTGTCTTTCTTTTCCTTCGAGTACGCTTATTCATTGACCTGGTCTACAAAGTTGTGGTCATATCAGGATTGAATTTGAAAAGCAATTAACTATGCCATCAAGTCCTTATGTTTTGACCAACTTTTATTCACTCAAAGTAGCAACGAAATGATGAGCACAAAGATAAGTCCCAATTCACTGAAGACCTATAAGCAAAAAGGTAAAATAATTTTCTTTCTGTCTTCTCTTATGGAAACAATTGAAAAATCTGGGTTAAGTCCTTTTTGAGTCATCTTTCTAAAAATAAAATTACTATGCAATGCTTCACGCTCGATCCACTTCATTAGCGCAACAATTGCTGAAGTGCCTCTCCGTCTCCAAACGAAGCCACAAACAGTTGGTAGACGGAACTTTGCAACCGCAAATGAGCAAGCCATTTGGTTCAAGCACTTCATTTTTTATGCATGCACATCCCTCCTTCTTGACGATGTTTGCATGTTTCTTATCAAAAGGAGCACATATTCTTACAAAAACCTGTTGTCTCCGCCCATCATAAGGACCTATTCCTATACCAAACCAAGTCAATGCACTGAAAATTACATACAAATTGCATACGCTCCTTATTGTAATCACATCCACAAGTGGCTTCACTAGCACCATAGTGCTATTAGAGTCCTCTTCTTTACCACCAGGTGTGTGAACGGAGTGGTACTCATACAGTCCACCACCCATCAAACAAGCCTTATAAAAAACTATTCAAAAGGATTCTATTATTATCATTCAGCGAGGCATTCTGTTTTCTTTTTTCCATTTTTTTGCTTCCTTGTGGATCTTAATGATGATGGCGATGGCGTCACATCACCCACACTGTATGGGAAGAGCACTGCTCTCCGTCATAGTTTTCAGTTTGTTTCAGGATCGGCCAAAATGAAGCTATCTTCATTTCGCCAGTGTGTACACTTTGCACACTGTGTATACATCTCATTAACGGTGGCTCAGGGGCGCATATAGTGGTTGTACATGAAGTTTGCTCTGGCATAGTGGGACGTATCCTCAGGGAATACTATGTACACGGATTTAAAAAAAGAAGTATAAAAAAAAGAAATAATAATTCAGTTCACCCGCTGATGCCACAAAAACTTCCTTTCACAATTTTCCCGAGCGTCAACGGACAAGTATCAAGGATTAATTATGTCTCTGTGGTATTCAAGAGGCTATTGCGTTCAAGAGAGATAAACGACAGAAAGGAATGGAATTAAAAAAACACAAAATATTCAGTTGAACTACTCACATTACGGTCTTCTCTACTAGATTCGGTCGGTACTTATATGCTGCTCTCATACATTTTAACCTGACTTCAAAGCGTTAAAAGTCAATGTCTGATCTAGAATGCACAAACCTCTATTCCACTGGTTTGGGGTTGTTTTTATTTTAATTGAAGATTTATGTCATTGTGTGCGGGATGGGGTTGTGATATAGTTGGACAGAATATTCACATTCCCAGGACCGCAATGGAAGTTTTATGTCAATTTGCGGTTTCTGAGTTTGGAATTTAGTATGGCTGCTGCTGCTTCTGCTGGTTTGTTTTGGCAAAGGCCAAAATGGTTTTCATATTTAATTTTTTTTAATTTTTTTTATTTCCTAGAAGGATGAGGTTATGGTTGCGTTTATGTGTTAGAAAGCCATAATTAGTGTTCCGCTTTTCGTTTCGTTTCACTGTGTGGTTTGATATACAAAGAAACATGAATTTTTTGAGTATTTTGTGCGTTTTATTCTGTAAGTACAAGTTTAGTGTTGACCCATATATACCTAAGAAATCGCTAGAAATAGTTTTCATTAGTCTTGAAGATAAATGAAAATGCAACAGTACCAACCATGTATGTACATTTGTCCATACATACTTCGAGCTCAAATCATTATTAGCTTGATGTTGGGCTTCTACATATCATTGATAAAATGACTTGCTGTCTGCTGTGTCTATTAATTTTCTTGTCATTTATTTTAAAAATTGTGAGCCAATTTTCATTAACGTCATTAAATGTTAACAAGAGTGCTTGCCATTTCTTTGACAGTTTTTTATGAGTTCAATGACAGCTATTTTAGCTGGAGCTGTAACTTAGGTAATTTTAATTCTAAAATTCTAATTAGCATCCATGAATTTCTCTTCGCCTTCGAAAAATTTTGTTCAATATAACTGACCAACAACAAAAACAGACAAAAAGAAAATGCTACGAGTTGTAATTTTATCCATAAAACGTTCACCGTTATGCCATAAATAATAGGATACGAGTATCAATGAGTGAAGATAGGACTTTTCAAAATTCACCTCAGTCCAAGTTGAGTTAAATGAGCGTTAATTTTTCATTTAAATTTTTTTCAATGTCGAGGTATTTGGTCAGTTGTAGTTTGGAAAATAGCAAGTGGAAACCCACAAAGTAGATGTAACAAAGAGTCAACTCATAGCGTTTTTGCCTGAAAACCCCTCAAATTGTTTTTGTGTGGAATTCAAAGATCTTGCAAAATTTGCAAGAAAGAAAAAATTTAAACGACAATTTAATATTACTTTGCGATGGTAGAAACACGGAAAAGTGGGTCCATGCAACTCTGTCTATTTTTCTAGCTAGAATAGGGTCTCCTTGTCATGAAACAATTGTACCTGGCATGCAACCGGTATGATAATTCTTTTGAGTGAGTGATTATTTCTGAATTGTCTTTTTTATGATGTGAAAGAATTTTTTTTAAAAAGTCTAAAAACAGTACCTCCCACAGTACCCTTTTTTCAAAACTGACTTTCTCGTTAATGGCTATAACGATTTAGACGAAAATCTATAATTAAGAAGTCGTAGGTTATTTAAAAAAGATTAAAACCAACATTTGGAAAATTTTATTTCTTAATATTAATTTTGACTTTTTTTTAGTTTTCAAAATTTTATCTTTGACTTTTTTCCAATTTTTCGTGAAAACATTTTTTTGCAAAAACTTCATTAACGATGTTGATTAAATTTTAAGGGTTTATATGCATTAGCAACTTCAAATAGTGGCGTTATTAGTCTTTCACTTGAAACATTTGGTAGGTTTAATTTAATTTTAATCAATATTTTTTGTGGTGTTATTCAATTTTCATAATTTATGTGAAGTTGGCAGCCCTGTATCACAAATAATATACAATGAAGGGCGTGTAAATAAAACCTTAGAACAACACAATCGCGACACAGTTGGAACATTTTTTAAATTGTAATTTTTAAATGGAAAGATTAATAAAATTTTAAACCTTTAAAACACTTTTATATTTCCTCAGATTTACATTGGTAGTTGTTTACTTTGATGGTAAATAATGTTTATTGCAGCAGTTTTGAATGAAACTTTCTTGACTCTAACAAACCCAAAAATATCAAAAAATTTTAAAATTTATTTCACACCAACCGACAGAAACATAGACAAGATAATCTCTTATCTTATCTGGGCAGTGTGTGCAGTCAATGAGGCTGTGCGTTTGTTAGGCGGATAGTCAATCAACGGTGTCGATCCCGTTGGTGAACTAAAGTCAAGTTGCTAGCTGGGCATAACACCGCTAGTAATTTGATTTTGTTTTCTAATAGGATATACACTTGTTGATTCGACTTAGTTAGCGTCTACGGTTGATATTTTGTTTTATGTATTTTTGTGAATTGTAATGTCGGGTAGATTTCGGGTCGATTTTAGCAACATTCGGGGGCTAAGATCGAATTTCTTTGCTGTGTACGCTCACACTGCAAAATGCAGGCCAGCTGTTTTGGCACTGAGTGAAACACAGGTGGGTGTTGATTCTGATCCCTCAGAGTTCAACCTGCCTGGATATAGCTTAGTGCCATTATTATTTTCATCTCATGGCCTCGCCGTATACGTTCGGAATGATATTGCTTACCAGATTCTACCACAATACGGCCTCTGTTCTAATACGAACTTTAATTTCATGTGGTTAAAATTCACCGTCCGTAAGCAAATCATTCATTACTGTTTTATCTATAGAAGCCCCAATTTAGATAGCAATTCGACCTCTAACGAGTTTGATGCGCTATCTGACTCCATAGTAAGAATTGTTTCCCTATATCCTCACACTGAAATCGCAATTGCGGGCGATTTCAATGTACACAATTCTCATTGGCTTCGACATTCTGGCCAGACAACACCCGAAGGAGAATATGTTGAGATCTTTGCTGAGTTAAACCAATTAACTCAACTTGTTGATGAGCCCACTCGGGTTCCAGATATTGAAGGCCATGCGGCCAACACTCTTGACCTATTTCTCACTTCTCATCCCGAAAAATATAGGGTTATAGTATCATCTCCTTTAGGCAAATCGGACCATTGTGTCATATCGGTAGATTTTTCTACTTCCGTCACGGTAAAAAAAGATAAAGTCCCCAAAAGAACTGTGTGGCAATATGAGAAAGCCAATTGGGACGGCCTGAATAATTTCTTTCGAAATTTTAATTGGTCATTGTGCTTTCTCGACGGAAACGTTGATGCATCAGCTGATATGATATCTAACGTAATTCTTATCGGCATGAGAAATTTTGTTCCTCACAGAACAAAAAGTATCATCCCCAAAGAGAATTCGTGGTTTGATTCAAGCTGTAAAGAGGCGATTAGGGATAGAGAAAGTAGTTTTCGGAAATTTAAAGATAACCCTACTGTAGAAAACCGAAATTTGTTCAAACGGGCCAGAAATATCTGTAATGCTCATATACAGAAAGCCAAGTTTTTGCATGACCAAAAAGTAAGGCAAAAAATACTGTTGTGTCCAAAAGGAAGCAAAAATTTTTGGTCATTTGTTAAGAACGTTAAGAACTCGACCACGTCATCAGTTCCTACGCTCGTTTTCAATGACTCTCCGTATGTCAGTTCCATCGATAAAGCCAATTTGCTTGCAGCTCAATTTGCTGCAAACTCAACACTACCTGATAGCATATTGGCTCCACCTGAGCTTGAGTCTGTAGATTCTGTGATGAAGCAGATATTTTTTCGAACTCGCTCGGTTGCGAGAGTCCTCAAAGATCTCAATATACATAAATCCGCTGGTCCAGATGGTATCCCCGCTGTTATTCTGAAGAGGTGTTCTTCTACGCTGGCAAAACCACTGCGTAAACTTTTCCATCTTTCCTATTCTGCTGGGATTTTTCCGAGCAGATGGAAAACTGCATTTGTCCAGCCGGTCCCTAAAAAAGGCGAATCTTCCTCCCCGTCCAATTACCGTCCAATTGCACTAACATCCCTTCTTTCCAAGGTCATGGAAACGTTGATAAACCGTCAACTCATGAAATATCTTGAAGAACGAAAGTTTCTTAATGACCGTCAGTACGGCTTTCGTAGCAAACGGTCCACTGGTGATTTGATGGCATATCTCACCGAAAAGTGGAACCAATCTTTACATTGTTTTGGAGAAAGTAAGATTATTGCACTTGATATTTCTAAAGCATTTGATAGAGTTTGGCATCAGGCTCTTTTATCGAAAATGCGTGCTTTTGGTATCGATGAGTCTCTTCTTCGTTGGATTAGAAATTACCTTTCCGACCGTTCAATACAAGTTGTATTGGATGGCTTCAAGTCTGATACCCATTTCATAAATGCTGGTGTGCCCCAGGGCTCCGTTTTGTCTCCGACTCTCTTCCTCATTTTCATTAATGATCTCTTGTCTGAAACTTCTAATCCACTTAACTGTTTTGCTGACGACTCGACCCTCAGCTTTTCATATTCGTTTCCAAATTCACGTCCCTGCTCTTCGGATGTGGAACTGGAACGGTTGCGTATGATTAGCTCATTGAATTCTGACCTTGACAGCATTGTTGCATGGGGTCTTATGAACCGAGTAGAATTCAATGCTTCGAAAACTCAATGCTGTCTCTTGTCGTTAAAGCTTAACATTCCCTCATTGCCATTATCCATGAATGGTACCTGCATCGAAGAAACCGAAAAGCTGTCAGTACTTGGTATGTGTGTAAACGATGATCTTCGTTGGAATGACCACATATTTGAAGTCGCCAAAAACGCTGCTAAATGCTTAGGTTTCTTGAGACGATGCAGGAAGTTCTTTACCCCATCTGATCTGGCTACCATTTATAAGGCCTTCATCCGCCCAAAACTGGAGTATAACTCCCATATCTGGTCAGGTGCTTCTCAAACATCTTTGCGCCTACTTAGGTGATAGTTCAATCGTAGAATCGATTGATTCTCTGGAACATCGTCGAAACGTCACCTGTCTCTCTCTTTTTTATCGCTTTTTTCATAAACAGTGCTCTAGTGAAGTAGCCAGTTGCATTCCTCCCCTGAAACAATTTAGCCGCAATACCCGCCTCGCTAGGAATGTTCATCAGTTTTACCTTGAGCCCAACTTCGGACGTACAGTCAAGTATAGAGATTCGTATTTCAGCCGCACCACCCGAATGTGGAATGCTTTACCTGGCTCTGTATTTCCCCAACATTACGATTCACAAAAGTTCAAAAGCAACGTGCATCGATGTCTCCTTTCAAATCCTCTCCTATTTTCCTAAATGCTCGCACTGTGTTTAACAACATTATAAGGGTAGTCATAACCCCTTGATGTGCGCGTTTATTATAAAAAAAAAAAAAAAAAAAAAAAAAAAACATAGCAACGTGGGTTCCTGGTCAACGGTTCCGACCTAATTGATTGTTTGCAAAATGCCACCAATTTGTCGTAGTTGACTCTCTGGTTCTACTCTATGGCAGAACTCTTACTTCGATAGTCAATTTGATAAGATGAAAACACATAGGTACTTGTAAGTACCTACATATGCTTTTCATGTGATACTGAAGTAGAAGTGCAGTATTAGTGCAGTCAATGAAGCGAAAAATAGGGCCTTACCTCTGAATTTTTTTACTGTGAACCGATTTGTATGAAATTTTGGAATAAGGCTCATCTTACCCTTAACTTCAAAAGTGAAAATGATTTGAACACCGCCACCACCCTGGGGGCGGTTGCCACGCCTTCTCGGGGGTGAATTTTTTTTTCTTCAAAATAACCTCGGATATCGATAGAAGGTCTAATTTAAAGCAAAAAATCGTTTTTCGTTTTTCGCTAAGTCCAATACTTTTCGAGTTATTGGCAATTGAAAATTCGCAATTTTTTCACGTTTTTCATCTATTTATTGCAAATATCTCCAAAAACGTATAGTGTCTTATCGAAAATTTTGTAAAATACAAAATTGTAGCACGTAAAACAATGAACAATTTGGTGTTTAAAAAAAAAAATAATTTGAATTTTGAAAAATAGTCTTGCACACATATTTTTAAATAATTAAACTTTATATATATGTATTCGATATGTAAACAAAATCGATATTTTTTTCAACAGAATACCCCCTTAAACGATTAAAACACCGGTCAAACGACTTCTTTCTCCCCTTTTGAATTACTCAAAAGCTCGAGTTTAGATAACCTTTTTTCAACTCAAATTACACAAAAAAAAAAAAAACACAAAAATTACAAGAAACCAACTCAGCCCACCCCTTGGTTATATAGACAACTAGCTGTGCCCGCGAGTTTGTCCGAGTGGAATAGTGACTTTCGGCATCATTTTTAATTTTTTAGGACACTTATTTTACAAATTCACACATTCATGCGTTTTAGTAAACTATTGTTACATATATTATTTTATTTCAGTACATTTTTGCACACGACATTTTTACTTCTTCCATTCTTTGTTAAATAAAAAGATTTTGCGAGTTTGATACACTCTTAACTAAAATGACAAATCAGGCGGAATTAAAATTAATTATTAAAATTACGCTGAATCTATAGTTTTCTCCTTTCGATTTTCTAGTCATAATTAAAACTTTTATAATTCTGCATCCCAGATATGTAATTTGTAGCTGTGTACAATTCTTGATTACTCATTATTGCCACTGGAACACCAACTTGCAGGCATAGGAATATTACGATATTTAAAAAATACAGCCATGTCCATCTTCAGGCTCAAGAATATCTCTGCACCAAAATTCATATAAATAGGTTTAATAGTTTGGGAGGTTTTTGATGCCCTTTTTAAAATTTAAACTATCTCTGTACAAAATTTCATTTAAATCTGTTCATTAGTTTGGGCGGGAGATGGTAACATAGAAAAGCGAACAGTCAGAGCTATTTTTGCATTTTAATATTAGTCAAGACCGGTTCCCGTGAGAATATTCGAATGAAATGTATCCTATGTCCTTCTCCAGGTTCTATCTCCGTATAAAATTTCATTTAAATCGGTTCTGTAGCTTGGGCGAGAGATGGAAACAAAGAAAGACGAACAGACAAAGCTTCTTTTTCACTTATTATATTAGTAAGGAATCCCTTTCCCTCAGTAACATGGGGATGAATTAATGCTTATGTTATTCGGGGATATTGTAGCATTCTAACGGTGGAAGAATCTTCAAAATCGGTGCTGTTTCTATGTTCCCAAATACGTTCCAGTTTCTGAAGTATGTTGTATGTTGTATGTATGTAGCCTATGTCCTTCCTTAGCTTCTAGACTATCTCTGTACAAAATTTCATTTAAATCAATTCAGTAGTTTGGGTGGGAGGCGGTAACATAGAAAGCCGGACAGACATAGTTACTTTCACATTTATAATATTAGCTAGGATTCCGATAATAATTTGACGTAGTCTTATCTGTCGTCTGTCGCCTTTCGTCTTTCTTCCATAGTCTGCCGTCCATCCTCTGCCATTTTTTTAGAAGGATTTAATAGGCGGATCAATACTTGAGTTCAAATCCTGAGTTGGACTCACTGTTAAACTAATGAGATTTTCTAACAAGGCGGGTGCTGCAGCTAAATTTTTTTAGAGCAATGTTTGTAAAAAAGCGAAAAAGATAGTCAGGCTGTTTCTACGATGTTGAAGAGAGTCAATCGATCCAACAATTGAACTATAACCTCAGTTTTAACGCTCTGTCTCAAATAGGCGCAATGATAAGGAGCAACTGACCAGATATGAGAATTAAACTCTAATTTTGGATGGATTCAAGCTTTATAGACAGTAGCCATATCAGAAAATAGTGAAGAATTTCCTGCATCGTTTTAAGAAATCTAAGTATTTGGCATTTCGGTGTCTTCAAAAAGGTGGTCGTTCCAACGAAGATCATCGTTTGCAATCATTCCAAGTACTGACAACTTTTCGATTTTTCATGCAGGTACCATCCACGGATAATGGCAGTGGGGTAATGTTAAGCTTTAACAACAAAAGACAGCATTGCTTTTCAAAGCGTTTAATTCTACTTCGTAGCCAAACGAACTACTCATGTATACCCATTGATATAATAGAGGAAAAAAAGAAAAAAAGAAAACAAAATCATTTTATTTCCCATTCCATTACTATACCTCTCCACATTTTAATTGAAGACTCAATAAACCAACTCTGTCTAGATTGAAACATCCAACGTATTGTTTAGCGCAGTCAAATTTAATCACTAGTTAATGGACCAAGTTTCGGCTGGCAATCAACAATTAAAATTAACTACTTCACTATCGTCTTATCTCAAAGTAATTATTTCAATTAATGTACTGCCTTTTTCGAGGAGAAACTTTTTAATCTCCATCCAAACAGTATTGCCAAAACCTCGCCGCCGCCGTGGCGATAAGTCGTCCCCTCCAAACTAAGCTACTCTTAAGGACCAAATCCAATGAAAACTCACACAAAACAACAAATAACAAACATGAATCAGATCGCAGTGCCCCCTTTTCTGCTTGCAGTTTTAACCCCCACAACAATAGACAATTACGTTGGCAAGACTTTATACACACAATCATCCAGCTTCTCTCCTTTAAGGGAAACAAATTCAAAACTTTCCAAGACTCTCATTAATCTTGTAAAATGTCTGTTTTCCTTTTTGATGTTATCGGCTCAAACACACACACACACACATAGACCCAAACAACGCAGCCAAACACAATCAGACACACACTCATACACTTTTGTACACATTACAGTACATTGAGCAGGAGAAGAAAATCTAAAATTGAATCGTTTCCAAAAATCGGTTTTGATTGTCCAAAAAAGCTACTAAAGTCCTGTTGCCTGCGCCCCCTTGAAACCGTCTGCACATAGTTTAATGGTCGAAGTACCCTTCGACCCTCTTGAGTGAGAATTACAAAACAGGTCGATTGTGGCCAACTAAATTGTAGATTTTCATCATTTTCATTCCCCCCAATTCTCCTGGCAAACGGTGGCCCTGCTCTCCAAGATTATTGGGACATTGTGCTACTCTAGTCTTTAGTGGTGGCCAGAATCAGATATGGCAAGAGAAGCTTATTTCCTCATTTTGATTTTTCTTTACTTCAGCCAAAAACGTTTCTATGTTTTTTTTTTCTTCTTGGATTTACGGATGAAATGGCCACTGGCGAAGGTAAATAAGTAACCTATAATGGGGCCATCGATTGAATGCAATTAAATCTCAGTGATGTTAGTTTTATTCGATTTCGCTGGTCGTTTACTAGGAGAAAATGTAAGTCAATGGGTAATTAAGATCTTTCGTGAGGAAGAGGTTTTTTTTATGGTTTTTGAGGCTAGCAAACGTAAGACTTTTTTAATTAAGTTTGGATAAAGTGTTTGGAAAAGTGAGATGGCTTTATTTATCATTTGGGCAAGATTTATATTTGGTAAAGGAGGGAGTTTAAAAGAAAAACAACTGCGAGGGATTTTTATAGAAAGTAATCGCTATATTACTTTAGGAACAACGAGATTGATCAAGGTCTGCATGTATCGATTTGACTAAAAGAAAGTCTTGAACTGGTACAGCCTTATTCATAATAAAAAGATAATACACTGATGATCGGCTGACTAGATACACACTGACTATCTTTTTAATCAGCTTCCTATTCATAATGCTTTTTCCCCTCCGAAATAGTTGGCACATACTTGTGTCAGAAAAAGTACCAAAAATTGTAAATCTATTCCATTTTTTTGACACAGCACAACCCAGCTGCTTGAAAAAAAAAGAAAAAAACTGTTTTGATTCTGTTTGTTGATTGATTCCTAAAGCGAAAAATAAATATTTTTTTTGGCCATCGCTAAGCGTCCATGGATTGAATCTGGACTTATATACTTTTCTCCTTCTTGGTCTTCCATTGAATGCATTTATAGCATTCAGGTCAGAAACGAAAGTGGAAAAAGAAAATGGCATTTTGATTTTTCCTATGGTATTTGAATTTTCGAAAGAAATTTTGAATTTAAAATTTAATTTTATCTATCAATTCAGATGCCAAAATGACAATTCACTTCAAAAACAGTTACTCAGAGGATAATCAACCTCCAACCGTTGCGTTGATTATCTTTATTTGCCATATTATCAGGCTGATTATCTATTATGAATAAGAATTTCTGTTTTATCATCTGATTATCTTTAAAATGCGATTATGAATAAGGCTGGTAGTATATATCTGGCCTTTTCTATGTAATAATAGTTACATGATGTGAATACTGTAATCGTTGTCCTGATGCTGTTGATTTGGAAACTTTGTCAGTTTAACATCACTAAGGCACTTCAGCTAAAGCGATCCAAATAATGGAATCACTAAAAAAAATTGAGACGAAAGGAAAATATTATTTCTTCATTAAAAAAGAAAAATTAGTTGATAGGCCTCAAGCAGATGGCTATGTCTAAATATGGTTGTCGACTGTCATTTTCTTCCCGACTTATTTTGTAGTAATAATATTAATAAATGCCCGAGCTTCATAGTTCTTAAGTGAACTAAGCTTGAATGGTATTCATATTTTGTGAGTGATCTAAACGCCCGGTTCAGCAGCTTTCAGATATTACGCTCCATAATTGTTTAATTAGAGAAGGGTTTTGGAAAGTGGACAAAGCTTTAAACGATTATTGTAGACGTCTCCTTGAGTTTTTGAAAGTTTTGGATTTCTGGCTTTCAGAAAAGTAACCTTGCTGACTTTTATCTCTTCATTAAGGTCTTCTTCAGCGTTCTACTCAGACGGGTCACAAGTGTGAAACAGATAAGTCGGAGGGCACTGACATGTTCCAGGACACGATGCTCATAACGTCGTAAACGGAATAAGAGAAAGACGTAAAGCTTTTCAACAATGGACTATTTTGTCGCTAATCATAGATGGTTAAGCATTAGCCAAGACTTTTAAATTCTATGCACTAACTACTGCTCTGATTTGCCAAACGTCGCCGCCGTCACCGTCGCTTCGTTCTAGTTCTATAATTCGCAAAGTAGAGCTTCGTAATAGCTGAAAACGGCGGAACATCGGGTTCATCAATATGGAGAATTCATCTTGTGAACAGGTAATGAAAAGTTTCATATAGTTAAATAATCTGTGGCTTCAAAATACTTTAAAAAAAAGACGTTCGAGGAACGACTGGCCCTAATATTTGGAATCTAAATTGTATCTCTCAGTAATTTGTTTCCAGAAGAAATTATTAAAAAAATTGCGCTGTAGTTCGGGTCCTAAACAGATGCAAATGAATTGTGATTCAGGGCCCAAATACGTTCCACTTCTGATTACCTAAACAGGAAGACCATATAAAATCGCTTGAGTAGAAAACAATTTTTCGAATAATGAAAAATGAGAATGCTTCTAGGATAATTGGGACTTCTGAGAATTTTTCCTAGTACTTAACTTCTGGGTTTAGCAGAAGTTATTACAAATCTTTTCTAAAAGTTATACTTTGTATAGTTTTTTAAAGAGATAGTATTTTTTCAGAAAGTTACAGAGGTATCTTTATTTACTAACGTCTTCTAACGATCCTTGCCTTAGATAAGCTAAGTGGGTGGAAACTATTAAGCCTTTTCTAACTGGACATAGAAGTGGACTATTTACCACAGATCAAATTTTGGCTTTAAAGATCACAATTTAGCGCTATGTGAACAACACAAGGCTTTCCGCTTTCTTTGTAGAGTTTATTTTTTTCCCACCTCGGTTAGAAGTTCTTAAGAATATAGAAACAGTTTGAAAACATCTGCTTGCATACATCTGCAGTTTTAAATAATATACCATCATATCTCATTTTCTTGAATCATACTCAGGTTGTACAAAGGTGTGCCTCAAGTCCGGCATTTATCTGCTCGTTGGATAATGTGTCAAATACCTTTCCGGGTGAGTGAAGGTAGAAAATGAGTAAATATAAATTACATCTTTTGATGATATGGTTTTGTAAGCAAATAACTAGTCATTACTGCATCTCCTCATTTTGAAATAATCTCCACCAAATCAAAGCTCTTGCTCTTGAATTCATCAAAAGGAGGATATTTTCACAAAGCAATCGATTCCTATGATCGCGAACTCTATTGAAATTGGTGAGCAATACAAATATATAAATAAATATAAAGTTCCCTTTTTAAGCATTCTTAAGCATGAACTTAATATGGGCAGTCATTTTGGAAAGAAATCAATCAATCAATAGAAACGTCCTCCAACTTCACAGGACTAAATAGTCACACACGGCGTATACTTGACATTTTTTTTTGTCTTTTTATACAGTTTTTTTTGCACTTCCATTTCCAACCTCATCGTATCTAAACTGTGACCAAGACCATACAATACTAATAGAGCCTGGATGTGAAATATTAAATAGACGCTAGCAAATGTTTGCCTCAGTTGCAGATATGCAGAGTCGAAACACAAACATAGTATAGACGCAAGACGGCGCGGCGCTTTAGGATACTAGAGGCAAATTTAAATTGAGTAAAATAAATGAAAATAACCAAAAATTGCTTTCGTATCATTATCTAGATATTCTGCGGGTAAGAATCGGGGCTCAGTGATTTTTTTCAAAGCGGAAACTTTCGGAAACTATTTATGGTTTGCATGCGAAATTAGAAATTCCTGAATAGCCTGAAAACAAATGCCATTTGGGTCATTCCACGGTAACACCCGAAACGAACACTTTTCGACTCATAATCCTGTTAATCCTTTTGCTAAATTCTACAAATCTTACAATTCCGATAAAGCTACTAAAAAAGTGAAAAATAAAAAAAAAATTAAAACGACAAAATATTAGCGAAATTTCACTATCAGAGTAACGCGGAGGCCCAAAATTACATTTAAAAACATGAAATACAATATGCGTTTCCAATCTTACTCACTTCGTTCTGAGTAGTGAAATATCGAATGAATGGATTGAGCAGTTTGATAGTTGTGTGGCCAAAGGGGGACAAAATATTTTATTTGCAACCCATAAAAAGTGTCAAATCGTCCTCAAGTTGACTTTTGCAACTAAATATTTTTGTAATTTGAACCCATCTTTCAAATACGTTTGGTTTTTAAGGCAACAGTTGAGATTTTGAACTTCAATAACATATTGATGAATAAAATGGGATTCAATGCCGCGTTCTACAATCTGTTATTGTTTTTGATCATATCTATCCACCCACACACACAAAAAAAAAGAAGCACTCCGGGAGTGCCGACAGAAGTGAAAACAGAATTGAATCTTAGTAAATATTTTAATGTACAGGAAAATCTTTTATAATATATGTAGATGTACATATAGAAGAAAATCAATGAAACTTATTAGTTGTCATTCACAATTTCATATCTTCTATTATCATCTCTAAAATCATCGTATTCTATTACTGAAATAATAGGTCTATGGGAATGGGAACTTAAATAGGAAACGAACAATTTTGTCTCAAATCTATTTAAATATATCGCAAAGATTGCATCAATTGTCGCTTTATATTTCGTTGTACTAAGGCTGCGGTCTTTCATCATTGTTAAATAGTATTTTTCTTTTAAAAATTGAAAAAGTGGCAAATTTGTAGCATCGGCGAAGTTGATATTAAAATCACCACTCAAAATCTTTAGGAAATCATCAAATCTCTCCCCAATTTTATCGTAAAGGTATGCAGAAGCGTCTTCAGACTAAATAAATAAATTTTTATAAAAAAACGGTCGTATTACACTTGAACACGTATTCGGTGAATTATAAACGCCTACTGTTATAACTAGCTGTCCATTTCCAGAGTAACAACGACAAACACACAAATCGCCGATATCAAAAACATTATAGTACTAAACATACTATTTTACCTCGTATGCAAATCCATATGATTTGAGCAAAATATGGCAGTTGTATCAGACAACCTTTTATAGATAGCTACTCCTGCTGCTGGACGATCGTGCCTTCTGAAACTTGCAACTAAATTGAAATTTGGAATATCATACCTATATTTCTTCGTCACCCTTGTGAAACTCTGTTAAAATCAATACATTAAATTTTTTAACGATAGTGTCTACAGATCTCGTAAACTTTAACAATGAAAAGAAAAAAACGACAATGCATTAAGTTTAGAAACGAAATTAATAAATATTTGAGTAATGGTTTTCAAACTATTTTCATGCAACCATTTCAACTCCATCGATAAATCATCGCAATTAGTTGTCGATCTCTTTTAATTTGTTGTAAAGTTCCAATCATCGACCAGTGCGTCTCCTACTCTGCCATGATGAAATTTCCAGCTTCACTCATCCACTTCATTGTAATGGTAGTAAAATATTTGCTGGTTTTTATTTTTTCTGCGTTGCATAAATTTTTCTCTCTCCTTTAATTCCTTTCTTTCTTCTCTGTATTTCTCCGAGTCGGTAAGTATACTAGGTAATGTTGCTATTCCATTCTTTTAAGTCATTTAGCAGCTCAAAATTAATGTGTTTCTTGGCTCAATGGTAGAGTTGTTGGCTATTAAACTCAGGGTCTCCGGTTCGAATCCCAGCCGTGGCGACAATTTTTATTTATGTTTTCACTTTAAATAAATAAAAAAATGCAAGTCATGGCTGGGAATCGAACCTGAGACGCTGGGCTATGAAGATTTTACATACGAATTACGATGAGCCAAAAAATGGTGTCGGTCGCGAATTCATTGCTTTACCCCCATAGCAAAAGTGCCAAACGCGCCTAAAGAAGTTTTCACTTCAAAAACTTGAGAGGTGTCAAGGGACACCCGGTTCCTTTCTTTCCTTTCGATTAATTAGTGAAGGAATTGTAATAAAATTTTATTGTTTTTAAGTTATAATAATATTTTTTTATTATTAACAAATATAATGTTATATAAACTTAATCAGTAGGCTCAATTTTTTTTATTATTTATTATTTACAAAAACCCTGTATACACTCAACAAAAATAATCGTCGCAACACCAAACTGTTCAATTCGAAATAGAAATGCAAATATCTGGCTTGCTTTCTATAAGAGAGAGAGAGAGAGAGAGACAGAGACAGAGACAGAGACAGAGAGAGAGAGAGAGAGAGAGAGAGAGAGAGAGAGAGAGAGAGAGAGAGAGAGAGAGAGAGAGAGAGAGAGAGAGAGAGAGAGAGAGAGAGAGAGAGAGACAGACAGACAGACAGACAGAGAAACATACGACGCCGCACAGCTTACAATAGCTTACTATAGCAAAAAGTGTCGTGACAACTTTTCGTAAGATTTTTTTCCGTTCACAGCGCGCGATAAGGAACTTCGTTCCAAAATCAATCACCGTTGTTTGACCTCGTTTACTTTCATTCATCTTCTTTTCTTTCGATTTCTAAGACTCTGTAGAAAGTTTTCATAATAGCAAATTATGAACATTTTTCAAAAAGGGCATATTTGCAAATAAAAATTGAAATGATCGGCCATGTTCTGCATTACATATTGTAAATTCACTTGGCGAAATTGAATTTGGGTATTATTGTACAATTCGTTACTGTGAATTGGAATTTCGAAAATGAAAATGTATGTGTATATGTCTTGTATTTCGATTCGTTCTATTTTCTAAACGCATTCAAACTACTTTCCTTAAGTCTGTGAACTGTCAGTGAAATTAGTACAGATGCAGTTAGTTTATGCTTATTTCTTCATCTTTCTGCAAAATGTAAACTCAATCCAAAACTACCATGAAAACTTGAACAAGATAACTTTATTTCTGAGAACAATTCACATACCTACATATTCACACACTAACATTGTGTCAGGTAAATCTAGTATATTTGATTTGTAAAATTTGTCTTCTTATTTTTTCTTGTGAATTCTTCTGTTTAAACAGTTCAAAGCTTTCGAAATTGATCAAAATGTAGAACATACAATTTCATTTAACGTGAAATTGAAAAGTTATTTCAATACAATTTCGATCGAATTGTGGAACACGGGCGAATATGTTGGGCTGCGTATGGATTCGATCCAAATGCTTATTCACTATCGTATATTTACATTGGCTATGCAATATGCATATGAAAAACACTTCACAATGTTTTACTTTGATGTAGATTTCAAAACCAGTCGAAGAGTGTACTTTACAGTGAAGAACGTATTACAATATGTTGAGAGCTGAAATTTGCCACAAAGATGACTCTCTACAAACGATGCTTTACTCGAAAGTACCAAGATATTTTCCCTGGAATAAACTGGCGAAAAAATCCCTGACGGAAACAAAGACTGTCGTTTTTGGGTTTTACTTAGGTATTAGTATTTTGCAACGATGAACGTTTTTGAGCAGTACATCCCAACTTTCAGCTTCTGATTTGGCAACTTAAAAAAGCAGAAAATGTTGACATAAGTTTATGCCTTCGTTCTTTTAAAGATAAAAAAAAGGTGAACACGGAATTGCATAAATGTAAGTACTTTTGTTTACAGAAGAAATTTTGTTTTATTGGTGGCTCCCGGTAGGTACTTATTGGTGTTACGTTCTGCCGTGCTTTAAAAGGAAGAGCAGGTGACGGAGAGTCGAAACAAAAGATAATACTTTGTTTAAATTCTTTTTATTTGAATATATTTGAATGTAGTAGAAGGCCCGCTATCTCAATGCATTTGGCTGCAACCTTTACTATATAAACTCAAATTTCAACTCTGCCCTTCTTCCTTCTTCTCTATTTATTGGTTTTTATTCATTACTATTACTTAGCTAGTCGTTTACCATCGTCAGAACCATGTTACCTCATTTAGTTCATCCGAACTAGGCCACACACCATGGTCACAATTCTTCATTGGTCATTACATAGAACACGCTTAAACCTATATGCCGATCGTATGGTGACCCACTCAAGTACTTCTGGGTGTGTCTTCATCGATCGCAGTTTGTAGGTCTCGTCTCGTATTGCACATTGCACTTGACATACTCTATTGCATAGCAGTTGTCTACTCATCTGTTTTCGTTGCTATAGAGGCGCGCATATGGCTTGAGTCATAGTGACGTGCATACGTTGTTCTACATGACGAAAATGAAAACTTTGCCCTGTGGTTGGTGTTTTTCTGAATGAGTTGGTTCTGAATGAATGTTGGAGGTTGGGAATAGTTGTGGTTCTCGGATCACAACATTAGTTATTGGTAGGTACTTCTTGAGTAATTACTTATTCAAAATAAGTATTGTCAAGGGTTATGGATATGCCTACACTGTTGTATATTAAGGGTATACTGGGGGTTTCGCACAACATTCGATAAAAACTCAGGACGTATTGTTTGGATCAATACAAGAAAACGATGGAGGCCGACCCCCCTCCGTGTAGGGGAGAGGGGCTGTTTATATAAAAATTTACTTAATTTTTTGAAAACTATTAAAAATCATCTAAGCCATATACAAGCTGTACAACGCGGGAATGTCTTTATTGTTTGGAAGGGTCATAGAAAACCTGTACGATGAAAATAAGGCAGAGGTATGGAACGGGGAAGACTTGTCTGATCATTTCGATACAACAATGGGAGTTAAACAAGGATGCCTCCTGAGCCCAAATCTTTTTGCTCTTTTCATCAATGACCTAAGCGACTACATTCCAGGAGAGAAGTAGCAAAAGCAGATGAAAAACTCAGATTGGAATGTATCAACCAGAGGCGACTACTTTTGTGCATAGAGCAACCTATAGTGTACTGCAACACAATCTCTGTGAAAGAAATTATTTTCGGTCTGACAATAGCCAGAAGCTAATTTCAGCTTCGCTTAGAATGAGAGGTGAGCTGCTTCAATTAAATTTTATTCCGAACCGGGAGGATCTACCATTAGTTTGCAGTCTTTGCAATCTTTCCGTAAGAGAAGACGTCATGCATTTCATAGGAATATGGCCGATACTAAAAGAAATAAAAAGACCTTCCCTTGGAAGTAACCTGTTAACGGAAGGAAAAGTACTATTAATTCTTAATTGCGAAAAGGACGTAAGCTAGATTTACAACTATTATAGGAAAGCAATTTCATATGGAAATCAAATTATAAATGAATCCTTTTAAAAGCAAGTTAAATAAAATAAAATAAAATGAAAGTTTTAAGTCATCCAAAAGCAATTTCATATAAAACGCTTTCTCAAGGTCCTCGTAATACGAGGTTCTCTGAGATTTTTTACGACCTTGGGATAAAAATGCGTCTTAGTATAAGATACGTGCTAAAACCATGAAAGAGTTAAGAGTAATAGAGTCTCAAAAGACTGAATACAGCATTCACATAAATATGATTTTGAAAACGGAACCTTTTTGAATATAGAAAACCGAATTTTAAACAAAACTTCTTTGGAAATAGATACTGAATGTAACAACCGCTCTTCTACAGCAGAAACCAAAGCAAGAAATTTCGTTTGAAAAAATCTGTTAAAAATTATTTATTTCCAACTAAATACTCTTTATGAGTTTTACAAAATCCACGCTCAAAAGTATTCATAAAAGTAAATATGTTGGTGAAGGCTCATCAAACAGCCCCAAACACATAGAAACGTTGAAAACTAATCACCTTAATGGAAACCACTGTAGCCTGCAATTCTCGCATCTATTCAAATCCAAGCTTCTTTTATTCCTGCTCACCACTTGTACAAAATGTAAACAAAAATCACATAGAAAAAAAAAAGCAAAAACCCAGAAACCCCAAACACAAAATCCCAACTGCAAACACACACCTCACATGCACACGGCACAAAAAGGAAACCCTCTTTGGCTGGCAGAACCTCATTAGGCAGCAGAATGCTGACTGAGACTGACTATGACTAACCAGCAATATCAGCGGTGCTTGCCTAACACCTTCAATTTTCCAAGTAACTTGACGAAATGAAATGAAAACATTATTCGCATCCATAATAAGTTTTCTAAATAAAACTTTTCGTGTTCACAAAAAAGGATTTTCTCGTAGCTACTGTACTCCTCTGTTGAAACACAGACACCTACACCTAAATACGCGTATCGCTCTTACAAAGGATCTGTTGGGGTTTTCTGCGGGCAGAAATGCTGGGGCTCCTAAATCAACACTTCAATGAAAGAACTCATTTTGTTTCGACGGCAAAAAGTTATGAACGTTGACCGTGTGCGCGCAATCATAACAAACCGGATATCCTTACACAATGACGTTGACGTTAACTGTGAGAAGTCAAGTCAGTACCTTTCCAACACCATACCTCCGTGTTCCCACTTACCGGCCGTGTAGCCACCGTTGCCGTCGTTTCTAATGAAGACATTGTATGTGAATGAAAAAAATTCAAGGGATTATCCTTTCTACTACCAGCAGCAAAAAAGGAACTCCTTTTGTAAGTGAGTGTATAATAAATTTTTTTTTCCTTAGTTCTTAGCTTTTAATGTTGGGAAAAAAGGGAGACTTTAATTTTTTATCGCTTCCCCTCTGATAACCACGGTTTGTTTATCTTTTCGCTTTGCTTTTTATGATACTTCTTTCGCAAGGAACCTCGTGTTTTTCATCCTTCTAATGATGTTAGTGTTTCGCCAAACAAAAGGATTAATATTTGAATTTTAAGCCCATTCAAAGCGGAAAGGACAAAAAAAAGAAAACATTAAACAAAACAAGGAAGAGAAAAAAAAACTCGCGTCAGGATCATCATTCACAAATATTAATTAGTTGTGTCTGGACGTAAGAGTTGACTTTAGACAACCTCTCCCTCCTAGACTTGAATAAAGGTCAGGTCGGAGAGATAGGGTGCCTAAAATATAATAATAAGGAAACGAAATGAAAAGGAAAACATTTTGATAAGGGATAATTTATTAAGGTATAAGGCTTTCGCGCGATTAGCTGAAATGGAATACAATGGCAGTAGCCGTATATGCTCATTTAGGTATATGCAAGACAAGACCCTTTGGCCTTTTTATATTCTTTGCGTGGATGTGGAATTTATGGCAGTTTTTTGAGGTAGCGCAGCCAGCAACATCCGAAGAGTGATAGCCCGTTTCAATTTCATGGCGATAAAAATTGCAAATTATTCCTTAAATGGGAGAATAATGGCTGAGGTAGGTGTGAGTAATTATTTTGAATTTTTTTTTTTTGTGCTGAGTATTTGAGGATTTGAAACCTAAGCCAAAAAAGGGTATTCTTTGTTGTTATTTTGAGGATTTAATTTTCCTGGTGTAGCATTCAATTATAAAAGCCATTATTTAAAATTACATTCTTAGGGGATTCTTTTTTAACAATTTAAGACAGTAAAGGTTATTCAAATTTTCATCGAATTTTTATCATTTTTAACCCAATGAAACTGTTGAAGCTTGGGAAAAGAAATTCTATTAATGACTTTCTTCAACACTTCGCAAGTCTCTAATACTTAAGATTCCGAAAACCGTCAGCATCATTCATCACCCACCCCCATTGAACTCTAACGAGCTAAGCCTATTTAGTAGCAGATTATGGATGTCAGCTCTCACGCGTATCTGATTGGTAAGTGTTCTCCAACATGCAAAAATTTGAGATTACACAGGTCGTCCTTGAAATTGTAAAGCTTGGTCTTAAGTATTGTTTCTAAAGTGATTCTATGGTAACTTAAGACTCGCTATCATTAATGCTATTGTTAGTGGTAAGTAAATAACGCCAACACATGCACAAAGAGAACTAATATGAGGCAAAATAAAACAAAATATTTAGAAAGAAAAAAATTTAATTAAATAAAAACTAACATTAACATTAACAACAACATTAATAGAAAAAAATAAACTAGCGAAACATTATTAAGCAAAATGTATAAATGAAAAATGAAACTAGATTACAGTAATAAGATATCAGCAAAACATGAATCATGCAGATGTTATTATTTGGTGTTAGTTTTAATTTTAAACTATAGTTTTAATTTTAAACTAATTTTGCTGATGTAGAAATCGGAAATAAAAGGGTTGGAGTTGAATAGCCTACTCATGCGAGCTAATGGCTCATGCATACCATAGTTAGTTCTGTTGTGGGAGCGATGTATAAACTCTAAATTACGTAGTTGGTGAGTTTTTCCGCGATAGTTGAATCCTATATGGGAGAGCATGTTGAAGCATCAATGGTACCGGTTATTAATTCATGAAAAAATACGAAATCATTGCTGATTCTACTCAGATAGAGGACTTAGGTTAGGTTGAATGGGGGGTGCAGCCACAAGTGGCAACACCTCACTCGGATCTCGAGGATCCATTGTGCTCCCAGATAGAGGACTTGAAGATTCAATATAGGCGAACACGATTTTCATAAAGAGGGAGAATGAAAGGATCTTTCCAAGGAACCAAGGGCCAAGGACTTTTCAGAGGGAAATGTATGAATCTATACTGTATTGCTAGGATTCAAGATTTATGAATATTATAAAATGGTGACCACAATTGAGGAGCATACTCTAGACGGCGATTCATGCAATTGATGGCATTTTTCAATACCAGGAGTGGTTTGATAGACCGTGGTTCTCTTTATCTCTCCTTTGCAGTTGACAATACCAACTGAGCTGGTCTTGTTCTCATTTTTCCATGATGATTGATTACTGACAAAAAGACTCTCATGCTGTATTCTTCTCTCTCATACTTTTTGTACACTGTTCAATATTGTATACCATATGTGAGTGCTGGACGCACAACCGCGGTGTTATATCTTTCCTTAAGCTTGCTGAAAACTTTCCTATCACAAAAAATGGCGGATTTTTCTCCCCACTTCAACCAATTCGACGCTTACTAGATGATTGATGTCCGTCATCACAAGTTGCGTTATTATTGATCGCAATTTCGTCGTCTATCTCCGTGTAACTTCGTTTAGTATCGGCACAAGACAAATTTGCTTCGATTGCTTAGGCAGACGGTCATATTCTATAAGCTTGGAGATGAGAATCGTGGGCCATCTTAGCCCAATATATTGCATTAAAATACTTATATGGTATATCGTCTTGCTCAGCAGCCTCGTTTCTTTTAGAGCTTTCTGCTCCCTTACAAACTTCTTGAATTGTGATGTCAGGTGTTTCCATTCAGTTTGGTTCAGATTCTGGAAAGTGCTCTCTGGGAAGCTGTTCATTCAAAAGAGTATATTTTGGACAGCCGAACAGTATTTTTGTTTTGTTATTTACCTTGAGTTCCAGTTGATTCTAGTTGTTTTGTCGTATATCTTGAATAGCTTGGTTTGAAATCTCTTTCAGCAAACGATTCTTTTTGCTTGGTGCTGGACGCCATTCTTGGCTTCTTTCTTACATCTTCTCTGCTCTCTTTCCAGGCAAGCCTTTTCATTATTATTATTTTAGAGGGACCTAGACTTTGACCTGAAAGCTGTTTTGATGTTTCCATTTGTTTGCAGTGTCATTTTGAAAATCCTTTCAGAGATTTGGCTCTATATCTAGGGTTTGTTGCCGATAATTCCAAATACTTTGTGCAGTGCGTTTACAGGTCTTTCGACCTAAAAAACCTAACATGACGACTGCCTTAAACGATAAACATGAGGAGCTTACATGGACTTAAGATTGTAAAGAGATGCTAAAAGTAAAATTGAAATTGTGGTAGAAGGTAGAAGGTATCAGTTTCAGCGATTTCATAAATGAGACTTTATTCTATTTTATTTTTTGAAAAATTAAGTGTCTTCACCCTTCGGAAGTCATCATACAATCCTTTTTACTTGAAGGCATGTTGGTGCGATGAGCATTGCGGTTGCGCGAATTTTTACTTTTACACCACACATCCATACTCCCTTGAGAAAATTTTTTCCGCTTTGCTTTTAGCTTCATTATGAGTAAAAAGCGAAGCGAACAAAATTTGCCTACGGGTAAAACGGGCTTGTGGTTGAACTTAAAAAATTCGCGCGAACTGACCGCACTAGACACATAGTATATGATGTATAGTTCCATAGATATTTCTTATGGACGTGTGTTCCTCTTTGGTATGTCATAATCTACAATCAAAGCTTGAACTTATGTCATTGGAGTTGCGTCCCTGTGCCAGCTTATTTACATTAAAAATAAATTAAAGTGCAAATGGTGTGGCTTCTTTCCAATACGAAATGATATTAGAGTTCGAAGGAAAAGGAACTAAGGCCCGCGGCTCTTACTGCCATTTCATCATGAAAGTAACCCCCTTGGGCCCTATTTCCAAAACAAAGAGGAATTAAGACCCACGGGTCTTATTGTCTCGGGCCTTAATGCATTGCACCATGCTAGATGCCATGTCCTCAGAAGTCGAGTTTGAATTTTTTAACGAATTTATGATTTTATGAATTTCATGGGAGGTAAAATCATTAAAAAAGGAAAATTTCTGAATTCATACTTTTATCTTTCAAAATATTGTCAGATGAGGGTATTTGCAGGAAGGAATAATCTTCATATCTACGCCACTTAAAAAATGCATAAAATGTTGGCTTTGAATATCAGAATGAGCAACTCTGTTGTCATGAGCACGCCACTTTCAGAATTGAATAAGTGTGTAGGTGTGTTTTTCCGTTTTTCTGATTATTTATTTTTTTTAATGATAACTTTTCTGTGAAGCTTAATGTGCAACATTTTTTAATGATTCCTGAAGTTGGTCTGCTAATGATAAAACCAGCAACTTTATTTAATTTCATTTAATTCTTTCCGTCACATAAAAAATATAAAGTCACAGTCACACACACACGCGAATCCGTAATTTGGTAGCACAAGAAGTTTCTAGCAGGTTGTATAGCAGCTAACAACGCACCATATGCGAGAACACTCCATGCAAAATAGATTCATAATGGAGAAAAACAAAAATTTTAGAAATTGTAGTTTGAATGAAACTTTTATTTTAATTTAAAAAATCAGGAAATAAACTGCGAGAAGTTCCTGAGAGTAAAATTAATTTTAGCCCCTACGTAATTAAAATGAGTTTGTTGGTGTATTGCACAAAGACATCTGAGCTTATTAAAGAGCATTCCATTGCATTAAAGTCGAATATACGAATCACCTCTACTGCCGTATGTACTTTTGAAAACCGATTAATTTAAAGCGAATATATGCTGTGATGTGGCTTGTTATAAAACAAAATTACCATCTCTTTCCTCTGTGAAGCCTGACGAATGATTAAAATCCTTTAATTGCAAGCCACACACACATAGCACCGCACAAAGAACACATACCTACAATGTGAGGGGTTGTTCATGTTTGTTTTGCAATTATTTACTTTTAATTAAAACAAACACTAGGGTTACCTGCACAAAATAATTGAGAAATTGATGTTGTTGAAATTTTGGTTGCAAAAAGGAATTGATTTGTGGCTGAAAAGAGAACGGCGATGATACAACCAAATAACTATAATTACAATTGGCGTTTGGCCAAATCAAATAATGATGATATGCCAGGGTGTGGTCAATTTAGGGACGAAGATAGATTGCATGATTAAATTGTTAGAAAATTATTTAATGGTCAAAAGGAGAGGGGATTTAATTAAAATTTTTTTTGCTTTTATCTGTCGGCAGTAGATGAGTTTTTTGTAGGCATTGACAACAGTGTGGGAAGAGATTTTTTTTAAATTATTCATCTCAGAAGCCAAGCTTTTTACTTCAATAGCATTTTTGTTCAAAAAAGTTTAAAAAACTTGAACAAAAATTTAATAAGATGATCCTTTGTGCCACCATATCGTTAAACCTTGGCCACAACCAACATCTCTCAATAACGACTTTGATTTCGAGTGAGCTCTCTCTTGTTTTAAGCCCTTAGTCACGGTCTTCTTCTCCTAAAGTGTGCCACCTAAGACGATTTCCCTTTCGAGAACCCGTCGAGCCGAGGAGTTGGTATAAATGTCTCAGCCATTGTTGTCTCGAGATGCGTACTCCTTTTCTAGCTATGCCAATATCGCGGTACAGTTCATAGAGTTCGTTGTGCAATCTTCTTTTTTACACATTTTCTTCACTTACGAAACCCAAAATCGTTCACAGTACTTTTCTTTTAAAACGATCAGGTTTGGCCAGAGGAGTTACGCAACGCTATGTTGGATTCAGCAGGATATTCTTCGCTGCATGCTTGAATTGGTTTTTATTTACTATGAAATAGATGTCAGCATTCTCGTTCCCATCATAGCCTTTGTGCGCTGCAATCCAGGGGATGATATCAGAGATTTGTAAAGCCAGTTTGTAGAGTAACATACTTTTCACTTGGACTAGTTTGGATCTTATGGCATTTGAGCTGAATGTTTGCCGGTTAACCCAGAGGTTCGTGATTCAAGTCCCAGCAGAAGCCAACAATTTTTTTGCACGGGTATCGCCATTCTGAGGAATTGGAAAGTCCTCCATTAATAAATTCATTGCCATGAAAAGCGCTTTCTAGATTAGCTCTTCGGAACCGGCGGAAAATTGTAGGGCCCCTCCATTACCTCACAAACTTGTGGTTGTGAGAAATGCGCTTTGCTCTGTGGCTCTTCGCTCAGTTGCGTAACCCTATTGATTGTTTGATTATCTGAAATTTCATATCATCTTTTTTGTTTTACTGACGACTCGATCATCTCGATCGATTGGATCCATATTAGTTTCCAAATTCACGTCCCTGCTCCTCAGACGTGGAACTGTAACGGTTGCATATGATTAGCTCATTGAATTCAGACCTTGACAGCATTGTTACATAGGTTACACCGAGTAGAGTTCAATGCTTCAAAAACTCAATGCAGTTATTTGCGCTTAAGCTAAACGTTCCTGCATTGACAATATCCTTGAATGGTACCTGCAACCAAGAAAACGAAAAACTGTCAGTTCTTGTTGTGCGTAAGTAAACGACAATCTTCGATGTAATGTCTACATATTTCAAGCCATCAAAAGTTCTGCTAAATTCTTTGGTTTCTTAAGACGACGCCAGAAATTTTATACCTCTTCATACACAGCTACTATTTGCAAAGTTATAATCCGGCAAAACTAGAGTAGAACTTCCATATCTGGTCAGGTGCTTCTCCAACATCTTTGCTCCTAGGGTATAAAACAAAGCGTTGAGATGGGTGACAGTTAAATTATAGAATCTATAGATTCTCTTGAAAATCGTCGAAACGTTATCAGTCTCTTTGTCTTTTCATTGCTTTTTATACAAACAGTGTTTTAGTGAGTTGGGTTCCTTCCTACCTTGGAACAATTTTGTTTTAACACCCGCTTCGCTGGGAATGCTAACTAATATTACCTTGAACCGAACTTCGGAAGTTAAGTATAAGGATTCATATTTTAGTCGGACAACCCGCGTGTGGAAAGGTTTGTCGGACTCTGTTTTTCCCCTGCATTACGACACACAAAAATTCAAAAACACTGTAACCGATGTGATTTCTACTTCATCCTCTCTTGTTTCCAAGAGAGCATAGGTGTTTCCTACTTAATCCTCTTCTGTTTTTCTAAATGCTAGCACAGAACTACCACAAAACCAATATGCCACTTTGAGGCTCGTCGAACATTTTTATTCTTCACTGAGGCTTAGAAACGAGTATAGAAAATTTAAAAATGAGTGCAATGAGTATAGTTTTTTGTTTTACGTTCAGCGAACTTCAACGAATTGTACAAAACGTCACAAATCACAATAGACAGACATGACTTCGAGGTATTACAGCACTTCGTCTACCTAGGGTCCGCTATAGACACGGAAACCAACATCAATGCGGAGATCAAACAGAGAATAACACTTGCTTCTGTGGTTTACTTCTTAATCCAAGAAACAAAACCCACTCTAGAAATACAAAGGTAACCTTTTATAAGACTTTAATCATCCCAGTCTTGTTTTACGGTGCGGTAGCATTTACCTTATTGAAATCGGATGAGGAAACACTTGGTCGCTTCGAAAGAAAAGTACCTCGAATGATCGTTGGTACTGTATGCGAAAACAATGTGTGATTGAGAAGGTTCAACAACGAGCTGTATAAGCTGTACCGCGATATTGGAATAGCTAGAAAAGTTCGCTCGCAAAAACCACCAAATAGAGCGGATCAACCTAAACGCCTCGCCTCGACGGGTTTTCGAAAGAACATTGCAGGGAAATTTCCGAAGGGGACGACCTCATCTTTGATGGCGTTATCAAGAAGACATTAACCAACTTAGAGTGCAAAAATAAAGACAGCTCGCCCAAAATCGAAATTGTTATTGAAAGATGTTGGTTGAAGCTCAGGTTCACCTAGATTGGGTTTCCGAATTTTGCAAACAGTGGAGCACAATAAAAAAAAAAAAAAAATCGCAATACTTCAATCCTTATCTCCAATCTTCACATAACGAGTTTCAAAGTAAGGAATGGTTGACGAACTTGCCGGGAAAAGATCGGCCTTTAAAGCTGGCCAACAATTTTTTGTTTGGTGCTTTGAAGGGTGGTGTTTTGTGACGCTATCTTCACCAGTTCATTTGAAGATGGAAGCTCATCGACCTGTAGAATACCAAGATTCTTGAACAATATAGGCCACAAATAAAAATACCTGTAAAACGAACAAAAAATAGGACACCAATAAGACACAGCCATAGGATCATAGGATGGTCGGAGTTTCCGACTGCCACATACAGTGGCTTTCGTTCAACATACGCTTTTCTGAGGAAAACTCAACTCGATGAATTCTTTTAGCTTACATAGACCCTAAAAGTCTTTCAAAATACATTAAAAGTTCTGCGTGGGTAATTAACCGGCTAGTCCCGAAATGGAAGATGAATGGGTGATCAACTCGTTAATCCTACATCGGGATTCTGAGATCATTGGGTGATTAACTTGCTGATCTCTGTGGTATCACAATGCGCCCTTGCGGCCTAAGTGTGTCAGTCAATGTACTCATTAGCTGACAGCCACTTCCACCTAACCTAACCTAATCTTTTTTTCTGAGAAAAATATTTTTACCCAATTGCCGTCGAATCTATCAATAAACTCTCGAAATGTATCAAACTACATACGAATTTGTAAGAACAATTGTAAAAATCGCTTTAGATTATACTGAGGAATTGTGAAGTTTATCTTTAGGAGATTGAGTTGTTAGAAGAGAGTGCTCGTGTGGAAACGTTTTTCGTTTTTCTTATATGATCAATCTAAAGTGGCCGTTTGCCCACAGCCGCCACATTTAAACAATTTAGTTAGCTATTGTGAGGAACACTAATCAAACTGAGCTTGCATCACAAGTGAACTTATCACATCAAGTGTATCAAGTTTCTTCAGCAAAGATTTAAGTAGTAGTAATTTGCTTCTGATATTTAAAAACCTTGCGACTTGTAATTTTCAACCTAAACTCCATTGCTGATTGTCTAAGTTCGCTTGATATTTCACATTTTAAGAACGTTTAAAGGCTTTAACCAGTCTACTTTGAGTTGCATAACAATAAAATAAAGTATAAAATACAACGATTATCACGTTCAAAAGCAAAAATACTCGGAATGCTCATAAAAGTTAAAAGGTTTTTAAACGGATTTTCAATAAATAGATGAAATAAAAACGAACTATCAGCATTCGGAGATTTATCTCAATTAAAATTAATTCTGCAGCAATTTTCTGCGAAATTGATAACGACGTAAAATTGTTTAATTAGTGAGAAAACTGGAGAGCAAAGAACAAAAAAAAAAAAAAGAATTTAAATAAAACGAATTAAATAAAATGACTCACTTCACTGAATTAACCACCTGATTCCTTCATTTTCCATACCATTTTCTGCTTAATGAATATAATTACTGAGCCACAAATACGGGATCTCCATCTCCAATGTATGTATATGTAAAACCACCCCACAATTCACAGTTAATTATGCTTGGAGCACAAAACTTCCCATGAGCTTTTATTTATGCCCGCAAGTTTGGTAATGTACATAATCAAATTTATTTGTAGTAAAATTATTTCCTCTCTTACATATACACACGCACTTACAAACTGTAGGTATTTACTTTTTGCATAAACAATCGCAAATGGAAAGAGAGAAAATAAGGAAAAAAAACTTTTCCTTCTGTGAACACACTAAAACTTGTACATTGTGTTGTCTCATGCACATTCACAGTCTCAAGGATAATTAATTTCTTCTAATTACCAAATGAATTCAGCACAAATTTGACTAAAATCGCACAATTTTCTTTTGAACTTTCAAAAGCATACGCAAACATTTTGCGAAAGGCGAAATTTTCATGGGAAAATTAATGAAATCATCCGCTGGCATTGAAGGACAACAATTGCTGTAAAGTGCCTTTTTTGAGTTCGTTATCGTTACTACGAAACGGAGGCGTTCGTTATGCTGTCTAGAGGCATAAGCTACATCCAAAGCATAACACATTCGTCTGAGTATGCCAAACGAACATGGGTAAGAGTTCGGTGTATAGTTGATAGCTCTAGGCAAAAGCCGCGTTTCATGGATGTTGTGTATGTTTGTCTCATGGCGCAGAAATTTTCCATTCAAAATGGAAAGACTGATGAGAAGAACTCTTTAGAGTTTGACATAAAACAATGTGAGGGCACAAAGAAACTAGCTATGGATAACAGGGAATGATGGCACAGTATGCAAAGGCAAACATAAACTAATTAGAGGATACAGAAGATGCGAAGCTTGCGGGTTTTAAGCTATAATAATTTCAAAATGCAAATTTTCATATGAAATTTACATTTGTGAGCATAACAGTGATGGAGCCAACGATTGTATTCACAACATTTTTTATGCTCTTATGGCGACAGCTCTTTTGTAAGTTTTGAAACTTGGTAAAGCAGTTTAATTAATAAATAAGAGCACTTTTGTAATTATAAATATAAATATAAATATAAATATAAATATAAATATAAATATAAATATAAGTATAAATATAAATATAAATATAAATATAAATATAAATATAAATATAAATATAAATATAATTATAAATATAAATATAAATATAAATATAAATATAAATATAAATATAAATATAAATATAAATATAAATATAAATATAAATATAAATATAAATATAAATATAAATATAAATATAAATATAAATATAAATATAAATATAAATATAAATATAAATATAAATATAAATATAAATATATATATAAATATAAATATAAATATAAATATAAATATAAATATAAATATAAATATAAATATAAATATAAATATAAATATAAATATAAATATAAATATAAATATAAATATAAATATAAATATAAATATAAATATAAATATAAATATAAATATAAATATAAATATAAATATAAATATAAATATAAATATAAATATAGGTAAGAACAAAAATCAAAAATATTTGTAAGTATTGCAGATACTAAGGCCTACGAGTGAGAGACACATTTGTATTACGCATCATCTGCAACTATTCTTCATCGCATTGGAAATTGAAAGTGATGGTGGGCTCTTTTACTTCAGAAGACAAAGATGCACGACTTGGTTAGGTTAGGTTAGGTTGAATTGAAAGTGCAGCCACCAGACAGCACCTCACTCGGATCTCAGAAATCCATTGTGCTCCCCGGGAAAATCACAGGATGAGGAAATGGGAGGATAGGAAAGGTAGATGGTTATTGGGGTAGGGAACTCACACTGAACCATTTGGAGCCTTGGGTAAATTTAGGGACGTTGCTCAATGAGAAATTCGAGATGTCGCCCAGTTCGTCGAAGAAGTATTCTCTAAGGGTTTTTTTCCTAGTATGGGCCAAGCTAAGACACTCACACACTCCTCATCTTGGTGTGCTAACGCCCATTCTCATCATATGGGTACCCAACGAGTTGTGGCCCGTGAGAATGCCAATCAACAGAGGAGCGGAGGTCTGCTTAGCTGGAGTAGAAATTCTGTTTTTTTCTTGGAAATATCTGGTCAAAGGTTTCTGGAGGCTCGGCATGTTTCTAAAGATGACCACCTGTCATTGGCGGTTTTTAGAAAATTGTGTTTGATTCTGATTTTTTCTTGTTCTAGTGGCCTTAGAACTGAGGTGTTCGTTTCGCTGGATTCAAGTGCTGACCCGATTTAAGCCAACTTGTCCACCATTAAAGCTAAAGTTAAACTAACTGCGTTTGTCTCGCTGAGCAGTCTTAGGTTACTGCGACAACTGTCTACTAGTCCGGAATTTGTGATAATGGATGAGATACTTTAATGGCCGCCTGATTGTCTATAAAAAAGTCAATATTTTGTTTGATCAAGTTTTGCGTAGCTAGGTGCCTCGCCGCTTTGCTCACTGCGAGTACTTCTGCTTGAAAGACACTGCAGAAGTCGGGCAGCTTTTTTGATCTATTCATGGTAGAGTAGTCTGAGAAGATACCTGACCCTACCCCATCGTCA
The DNA here is from genome assembly GCA_914767635.1 of Melanostoma mellinum. Lineage (NCBI taxonomy): Eukaryota > Metazoa > Arthropoda > Insecta > Diptera > Syrphidae > Melanostoma > Melanostoma mellinum. Next base: position 245,318,925 of record OU612058.1, on the reverse strand, counting down.
TCAGCATAGGCCACTGCTTTTACTCCGCTCCTGCCAAGTTTAACCAGGATTTGGTTAACTACTAGGAGCCAGAGTAGCGGGGATAACACTCCTCCTTGAGGTGTACCTCTACAAGTTTTGACTTTTAGGGTGCTTTCACCCATTTCTGCTTTTACTATTCTGGTTCTTAGCAAGGAGTCGATCGAGTTTGATAGCGTTGGCTCGATATTTATGGAACTTAATGCCATGCCGATAGCACTGTATTCAACGTTTTTGAAGGTCCCTTCTATATCAAGGAATGCAGCCAACGAACGTGTACTCTTTATATTGGATAGACTGTTCAATGGTTCCGACTACTTCATGAAGTGCGGTTTTAACTGATTTGCCATTTATATATGCATGTTGAGCTGTAGAGACCACATTGTTATTCAGTTTCGATCGGATGTGCGTTTCTATAAGTCTTTCTAGAGTCTTAAGTAGAAAGGAGGATAGGCTTATTGGTCTGAAATCTTTGGGTTCAGTGTGTGAGGGCTTACCAGCTTTGGGAATAAAAATAACTAACTTCCCTATAACTAGTTGGAATAAAGGTGTCCTAGACAACCCCTGAATATTTCCACTGGAATCGGGACAATCAAGTCTTTCGGGCTTTGGAGCATCATTGGAATAACACCGTCAGTGCCTGCATATTTGTATGCTGAGAATGAGTCAATGGCCCACATTACCTTCCGCGTTCACGATGCACGACTAAAGATTTTAGTTACAAAAAAGGCCACATGGAGTTGCCTTTGTTTTTCTTTCAGCCTCCTTCACCACTCCGCTCCTTTGCCAAAATAATACACTTGACTACATCTTTTATATTATTTTTTGTTGTTCCCCGGCTTTCATTGTTCCTTGGACAACTTCCAATACATAGCATCAAACAATCAAGAAACGAAAGAAACGATACCTACTTTTGCATGGACCACTGCAGGTACCTAAAGTTGCCATTTTCAGTTTGCCAGGAAAATTTGGAAATCTCAAAAACCAATTTAAAGAACATTCCCTTTCAATCTTCTAATCTTTGCTTTTTGCTAAACTAAACCAAGGTGCAGGTAGAAAGAAATCTAGGTCAAGACTATTATTTTCGCCGCAACGAAAGCATTCAACATTTTGTACTCCCAAAAGAGTAAAGCAAACTCTGAGTAATCCTGTGAATCCACATTAACCTGAACATACAAATAGCAAATTTTTACCCTATGCTTGCCTCCACCCACCCTTACCCCCTATTTCTTCTTTAAGCCAACCTAATCTACAGAGGAGCAATTTTGAACATTGTTTACGTAGCTATAACGTTGCATTTTGCTTGTTGAGAAAAGTGTGTACATTGTGGGTGTGTGTTTGTGTGCGCTTGCTTGTGACTCAATGTTCCGTCTATGAAAATCGCTTCATCCCAAAGTGCAGTTTACCTCAATCCCTTGTAAGCACAATTGAGCCTGAACATCCATAGCTGTTGCCATTGCCACCCACTTTTGGAACCGCACAGCCCGCCATCCGCCCGCCGTCGGCATATTGTACCTGTCTTCACTTAAGTCCTTAGCTCCGTTCCGCTTTTTATTACAACGAAAGTCGAACAACTCGAGATTTTTTTTTTTCGTATTTGAAGCCACATGCAAGTACTCACTCCGCACAAGACCCTATTCTTCCCTTCCAACTTCTGACTGTTCATTATTATTTTTTGTGTTTTTTTTTTTGCAAGCCGACTCAGCGGGTGGTTGGGGAATGCATTTTTTTGTTGTGTTTTCTTTTTTTGCTTCTTTTCTCGATTTCAATGAATTTTGCTCTGGAAATGCGATTCTTAGAAGCTCGGATAAGACATCCTGTCATGACATCAAACTCTATAGTGCACAGAAGACGTTAAAAGCTTCTTTTTTTGTGCAGCTCCATCGCCGCCGCCGTCGAAACCGTTGAACAAATGTAGGTGAGCTTGTCGTCCTTGTTGTCATCAACGTCGTTGTAGTTAAGTGAATTTCACAACGTGGGGTATTTTTTTTTTGTTAGTACGAGTAGTATTGAAAGGATTTGAAAGGAGGTTAAGAAAAATGTAGGATGCGTTACTTCTTTGATTGAAAAAAGCAGTGAATAATGCTAACTGCAACCACTTTTGGTTTTTCAGAGTGCTGCTTACACATATTTGCAAATATAAAGATATGTTGCTACAAGAATTATGCCAGTTGGTGAATGTCCGTTATACTGCTCTTAGACTAAAACCGTGGAATTAGGGAATCGTATTATTGGATCATTTGATGCTTGGTTTGAGGGCTCCACTCCGTGAGCTTTTGTTCAGCTGTTTGAATTTCGTATCGATGACATCGAAACGCTCAAATTTGGTGCGCACCTCTTGAGGTTCTCTCGGCGTAGCACCATACGATGTCGAAAAGGATGCAACCTTCTCAAAACAGTTTAAGAAAACCAATCTTCCAAACCTATTTTTCCAGTATAATAGGCATGGGTACCACCGTGCGACAACGGCAACGAACATCAGACTATTACGTGTAACGTCGAAACTTGAATCTCGACTATTGCAAGTAGTGAGGAGGTGAAAAATTCTTTCAAAGTTTGTAATGAAGACATGCGTTCAGAATCGAGGGAATATTGTTGGTTCACTTCATTGCTCATAGCTGCGGTAGAGAGAAATGCACTTGGCCATTGTTCATCTCGAAGTGTTACACCCAAGTATTTATTTATTGTATTTATTTGTGCCGCCATGAAAAGCGCCTTCTCGATTTGCCGTTTGGAACCGGCCCAAAGTTGTAGGTCCATTCCCTCACAAGGCATGGTTGTGAGAAATGCGCGGGGCCTTAGGGCTCCTCGCTCTGTTGCGCCACCCTATTTATTCTATTTATTTTATTTTATTTGTGCTGGTTTGTAACTTGATGAAATTCTTCTACCATCCCCATCTTAGTAAGGAAGCAATATTGTTCCTTCGTATACATTCGAATACCAGCGGGGCTATCAGTACACACCACCACCGTGAAAGGTATAGGATTCCAGAAATGGATGAAATTGCTTCGAAGTTGAAAATGCATTTCTTCAACATTTAATTTTAAGCCACCACCCCCTTGCAATTTTGTTCCAAACCACTTAGCTCGTTGTTGGCCCTTTATGTCGTTCATTTCGGTTAGGGGTGGATTTGTAATGCAAGTTTATTTGACTTTTGTGGATTGACTTATCTTTGAAACCTACACAAAATTGTTCCCATAATAAAAAAACAAAAAGCCAAGAATTTTTAAATTCAATTTATATTTTACTTTTGTTGTAAGCTATCTACAAGAATTGAAAAAATTCTAACCCTGTTAAAAAATAAACAAATAAATTTTTGTCTGGAATATCACTCAAATCTCAAAGAGCTTTGAAATGTTTCGATTCTGTTGCATTTGTGTTGTCGTTCTATGGAGATTCTATTGTCGGTCTCTTTTGAAAAGACAGCTGCCTTGTCAACTTTTGCAGATAGTTTAAAATTCATTTTCTATGCAATATAACATTTGGTGTGAATAGTCGTAGTTTAAATGAAAAGAAAATAGGGTTATAATCAGAATGAAAAACAAGACAATGTTAGTCGTTAGCCATTGGAAGTTGGTAAGCACAAAGTCTCGGTCAGAACATTTGTCACACTAAAATAGTGACAAAAGTAAAAGCGTGGAGGGTGCTACGGGGCCAGCTATATAGCGATAAGGAAAACGAATCAGGAAAAATTTTCAAATTAAAAAAAAAACTAGTTTTTCCTTTGATTTGAAATTAAAATGTTACATGAATCGATTTCATATCACCCAAAGATTTTTTTGTGCCCAGCAAATGTATAATTGAACAAATATTTTCTGTTGAAATTGCATTTTTCTAGTTTCCTGATGCAATTTCATTTTTCATGTCAGCTGATTGAAGTTTCAGCCAAAATGGAACAAACCGTTAAAATTCTTTAGATTACATTTTCCGTGTACTCTAATCACAAACTCACAGCGGATTTTTTTTCCGTGTGCATCGCATAAGGGAAAACAAGTTGCTGTGTGTGGCTGAGAAGGGTTGAGAGCCAGGCAAGTGACATATTTTTCCCTGATCGCTATTAACGCTCGTCAAGAAATAATTCATTTTTCCATTTGTCTCAATTTTTCCTGATGGTTTTACCTTATCGCTATAATTGGCCCCTAAAGTCGATTGATTCACGTATCAGAATCAGGAACCATGGAAGAGTATGCGTAATAGTTGGCAGTGAAAAAATCATGTTGGCATCTGAAGTGTTTGGGAGTTAAATCAAGTGTAAAATCGATGCAACAATTTAAACGATATAGAATTTGGATAACCTGAAAAAGGTGGTATCTGTTGGGAAATGATGAGCATATCAGTCGATTATATGAGATTTCCAGGTTCGAATTATAGAAACATAAGACTTTTTTCAAGGGTATCGCCTTTAAGAAAGAACTGGCATAACCTCCCAGTGTTCTTTCACAATTATGAAAAGGTCTTCTAACTTAGCCTTTGGGAAACGGGATAGAATAGTTGGTCTTCGAATTCTCCTATGTCGGGATTTTTGGTACAGCCAGTGGGCAAAAATCAGTGCACTGTGGCCTTGAGTATGTTATAATGTCTTTATGAGTATTTATTGCTGTTCTACTCTCCAACTATTACACTGTTTGATCGACTCTGCACATTTTTGGCGGTCATCGTTTTAGTGAAAGGATCCAGTAAAGCTTTTGATAAGAGGGTTTTCACATCTGCAGTTAGTGTTGTTGTCATGGGACTTGCTGTATAGGCTTTTTTGTCGTATTCTTTAGCTCTGACGCCTTCACAAATGTTGGTCAATATTCCATTTTCCGGCTGAGAAATACAATCATTCAGGATTTCCTATCATTCGAATGTGGTGACTTTAGCAGTGTTGTATGATGATGCTGTAGCACGGGGTTCTATCAGAAGCAGGTGAGAAAACTAACGGCTTTTTCGAAACAAACGTACTTTTAGTGGACTTTTGTTCACACTGTGAGCACACTCACTTTGCCACTCTTGGTCGTTGAAAGCGAGCTGGGTTCTAATATAATGGGATTAGATTGACTAAAAAGCGTTAAGTTCTCTTCAGAAAAATGGAAAAATGAACTACTACCATCAATTCAAAACCAATTTCGCTCAAATTGCAGGCTCACTCAATAAACTCCGTGCAAAAGATACGAAAGCCTAAATGAGTCAAAGCCGTCATTTTGAATACGTTGGGTATAAGAATGTACAGAGTCGAAACTGAACACGGATCTATTTGGCGTCATCACCAAAACCAGATGAGACAAACACAATCATACGAAAGCTATCATCCTTCTTTCAATAATAAATAGTAATAAATTCACGTTGACAAAACCTTTTGTTTCATACTCAGGTGTTTCACAACCACCAGAATCAAATCAAATTCAGGCAGACGGCAGCACAGCCATGTTCTTTATATTGTATTAATTTTGTAAGAAATTTATTGAAATAAAAAACATTATCTATCTATCTATCTATCAATTCAAGAGAATCATAAAACTGAGGGCAGCCCTCCATATGAAGAATCACCCCTATCTTCGTCAGAGACCTAAGAGAACTTAGATATCGAGACGAATCAAACTTCGCCAACATTCAGGGATCTCACATCACCATATGCCACACTTTTCTACATCAGCTGAAACTGAGAAAGCCGGACAGCATCCACATCCAACATTCCAGGGACTCAGTCGAGTTGGGTCGCCAACGGAAGCGAGTTCGTTTCAGTAGAAAGAGATGTCAATTTCCTATCTCCACGCAATCTTCTCGTTCACTTGCAATCTAGACCTCAACACGATCACACCTCATAAAACTCCCCCCCCCCCCCCCCCCCCATTATTAATCGTGTAACATTACCTTAGTAGTTAAAGTATCCTATTAAAATTATAATGAAGTATTTAAACCAACGAAGTTTCATTAATTTTGGTCCAGAATTATTTTTTTGTTTTTTCGATCTCCATTCATTTGATTTTATGAATAAGAAATAAATAAAAGAAAAATGTTTTTAAAATAAGTTTAGTTCACGAAAAATCGCCGAGATAATGGAACATCGTTCCGAAACCCGTCGCACCTAAAAAAGGATTGGTAAAAAGTCAATACGTCAACTTATTTAACAAAATTAAATAAAAACTTATTTTTGAAAAAATTTTATTTCACTTATTTTTTAGGGGCATGACGCATGATCCATCTTGGAATGCAAACCGCGATACAAAAAATCGGAAGATGATGTTATACTCCAAATGAAAGTTATCTTATAAAAAGTCGTATCTACAGGATCCACAAATGAAATGGAACCAAACTTTTCCGAAAACCAAAAAACAAAATTTTTCAATGAAAAAACATCAATCAAACGAGTACCAGATCAAAAAATATGAATTGCAATCAGGCTCGTCGAAAAGTAAATTTTTCTTTTTAAAAGGCAACTCAGTGCTTTCGATTTTTCAAAATATTAGGCTTGATTTTGCATCACTGGTCAAATCATTGCATAAGTTTTCTGTACTCTCTAAGTTGACACGCGGTCCGAAACAACACAAAACGTAAAACCTTTCAAACCTTCTACAGTCACGCCTCGTCAAAATTCTCCCATGGTGAGCGAGCGTGAGTGCAAAGCGAAGTGCATTTGACCCGACTCGCAATATTCCTACACGGCTGCTCATAAAATTGAATTAAATTCCACACTAGCTGCCTGGCATGTTTCCGACACCGTGATACACTTGGGTAAAAAAAAAATTATAATTTACATCACAAAATTTCCATTTGAAAGGACATCATCTGTGATGATGATTGCGATGTGCAAAGGACGAAATGTAGAGACTGAACTTGTTTAATCCACACAAAAAAAAAATTAAAACCTCAAAAAAATAATAAAAAAAATAATATTTACCCATCGTCAAAAAGAAGGCAAACAAAATGATCCATCCTGACACTCAGTTATTCCATAAATTGGTTCATTATCATATTTAATGAAATGATATTTTGCAAACAAGGGAGACAACTACGACGAGCCCACAAGCAAAATACAGCATCCTTGTTGAACATATTTCATTGGAAAATGTTTATAGTCATATTTGCAGACGAGACCAGCCGCGACATGTCCTCTGGTGGTCCTGATGGGTCGGCCACCTGGCCCGTTTATCGAAGCACACGGAGAAATTACTTTTGCTCGAGATAATTGCGCGAAATGTTGCAATAGAGAAAGAGAAAGGGAGAAAGCCCAAGGACATGTTCATGCATATGGAGATGAAAAATTAATACAAGCAAGAGACTCTCTACACGCGGCCCGAAACAATAAAAATAAAATATAAAAGTTATATTTCTTCCTCGTGTGTGTACACAGAAACGGGGTAATAACAATAATTATATCGTACTCTACCCGCTAACAAGGATACAAAGAGCCCATAATAAATCGTTTATTTTTGAACCAGTGAAATTGTTTGCGTGCCTATTGTGGGAGGTTGAGGTGGTAGATAAAACGAACACAAAATATGACAAAGAAAAATACGAACACAATAAGTACGTTAGTGTTGTTGCAGATCCAACAAGCAAATAAAAAGGAAAATAAAATAAAAAAAATCGATGGGAAAATTTTTCAATTTATATGGAAATTGCCAATAGATGGTGTTGCATGTACGAACAGATAGTGTTGAATGGGAAAAATGGGATGCCAGTTTGAAGTCGACCGAGTTAAACGGGCATGAAATATCAAAAAGTATCTATGTACCTATATCGTTGGGTTGATGTTTTATTGTTGCTTCGGGCATAGAAAGGAGCTCTTTTTTTTATGTTCTATTCGAGCTGGGCCACAGAGCCACAGAGAACATTTGTTATTGCGGTTTTGCTTACTGATATGGAATAATTTAATTGCACCTTGCTTTGATATGGGAACCTATATTTAAGGTGGATCCAGTTTTCTTTTTTATTTTAACCTTTTTTCATAACTCCTGCTTTCAGATATGATTTAGTTCACCATACGCCCACACGAAGGGTACAACTTTTTGTGGTTTCGGTTAGTAAAAAAAAATTCAACAACAAAGAATGAAAACATCCAAAGTAAAAATAATTGAAAGGTACATGTTGTTTGAGGCCGTTACTTTGAAAGGCTATCTTAAATTGAGGATTTTTCTTTTGTTTGATTAGAGAACTCAAACTTTGAATAAAACCCAAAATACCTTAACAAAACCTGATAATTTGCTTGCTTACTACTCACAGTTTTTAGGAACTAGAGAGAGTTCGTACAATGGATGAAAGGACATACAATACGTCCTATGTCCTATCCAAATAAAATGGAGTGGAACAATGCATATAGTCTTTCGTTTGCTTACTACTTAATTAATTACGAGTATATTACATTAAGGTAACAACACGTTTAGTCGTTAAACTTCTTTAGCCGCATTTTTTCTTTCTACTGCCTAAAAGTTCTGTAATGAAGTAATTTTCAATAAATAAAACTGAGTGACTACTTTTAAAATTCGAAAAGAGAAACATGAGTCGCATGCAGTGCTGATTTTCATTTTATGTCCAATGTCCTGTATGTAAAAATAAGTTATATAAGTTTGAATTTGCATCATGATTAAGAAAAGAAAATGCTATAAGTCTGTAAAGGGTTTTAAGGTGTTAAAAACCATAGTCAACCCTCTAACTATACTTCAAAAGTGATAGAGGAATACAAGATCTTTCTGAATAAAATAAATAAATAAATAGGGTGGCGCAACAGAGCGAGGAGCCCCTGGGCCTAGCGCATTTCTCGCAACCATGCCTTGTGAGGGAATGGAGGGGACCTACAATTTTTCGCCGGTTCCGAACGGCTAATTGAGAATGCGCTTTTCATGGCAATGAATTTACTAACGGAGGACTTGCCAATTCCTCGCGAAAGGCGATACCCGTGGAAAACATTTTTGCAATTTCGCCTCTGCTGGAATGCGAACCTGGAACCTCTGGGTTAGCAGGTGGACATGCCAACCATTACGCCACGGGTACCACTGAATGCTGGTGGAAAACTAAATTCACTGATTCTCTTTTGCTTGGGGTCTATCACGGCATAACTGGAAACGCCGATGAACTTGCGAGGCAAGTAATTGGTCTGCCGATGTCCTAAGTGAGGGCTTCAATCAACAACTGGATCTGTTGAGAGCACAACCGTGATGGCATGTTTCCATGGCAAGAGACCGTAAGTTTGCTCCCCAACGTTAATAAAAAGACTGAAACGTTTTTGTATCAGAAAAGAATACAGAAAGCTTATTGGCGTTGGCAACGTTCAATCCTCATTTGCCAAACATTTAAACGTATTAGGCTTAAGTGAATCCTGAGAAGAGGATGACGACACCGATGAGCTAGCCCTCTGTGATTTTCGTGCATTTTCTCGTATTAAATTGGATATTCGACGCAGAGAAGGTGAGAGCTGGTGACCTAGGCTCCTTATCATTGCAGCGTCTTTTGGCTTTTCTCTGAACATCTGGAAAGCTATGTTGAAAGAATGTTGCTATCTGGTAGAACAGGAAACTGGTATTTAGGTCTGTTTGCTCCGGTTAGTATCTTAGTATCAAGTTAGTACGAGTATTAGATACCATAAGGTAAGTTTTGTAATCGTCCAGAAAAAGATTTTGAGATAAAAGTAAATATGACGTAACGATGATAGAGAATTCGTTAAAAGTGGGACCTGCAAATTCTGTGTGTCTGTTTATCTGTCTGTCCGTTTGCAGCCTGAAGCACTTCACCGATATTTTTCTTAATTTCCAGTTAGTGTCTGTGGGGCAGCCAACAGAGGAGTTTTTGGAATTGTGTCTCTAGGTTTTGAAATAACGGTGTCTAAAACGGCTCCAACCATTTCAATTATTTCTTAAAAAACTTTCTAAAAGGTCTTGCAGAGGCAGGAATGTTTTTCCACGGGTATTTCCTTTCGCGAGGAATTGGCAAGTCCTCCGTTAGTAAATTCACCGCCATGAAAAGCGCTTTCTCAGCTAGCCGTTGGGAACCGGCAGAAAATTGTAAGTCCCCTCCTTTCCCTCAGTGAGAAATTCCTTGTGAGAAATGCGCTAGGCCCAGGGGCTCCGCGCTCTGGTGCGCCACGCTATTTATTTATTTTTATCTTGTGGCACGGTCTTAAGACTTGCATACTTAATTGCAACTGATTTTTTGAAAAAGTGATAAAAAAAACCGGTACCTATCTAAGAAATCTGCTCTAACGGTTTTCATTGAATTTTCACTGTTTATGTGCATTAAAATCTGTCAAATAGTGACCTTTTTAGACTTTCGCTAGAATCATCTGGCATAATTATAAGAATAACCTTGTATGGGAGATATGCTTAAGATGACAAAACGCGACAAGATGACATACTTGCATTTACTCAATAACAATAACTGGTATATTTTTTTTTTTTAACAGGGCCAAGTTTACAGTTAAACAATGGCAACAAACAGCTTGTTGCAGATGTTCTTAGTTGGCGATTGTTCTTCTACTGGAAAGTCGAGAAAAATTTTGAGTCGAATAAATTTTCTTTTTTCAATTGTCTTAACGAAGAAGTTTCTGCTGAGGTTGTATTCTGTATTTAGTCAAAGTGTTTAGTAGATACATTTTCTAATATACAACGTCATTTCTGTGTAATATAATTTTCAGTCGTGAAGTGTTTGAAACGTTTTCCGTCATGTCGGGCAAGATGACATGACGCTCATCCGTTGACATTTGTCATCTTATCATCTTGTCATCTTAAATTGGGGCTCAGGTACAGGCCAAAAATGAAAAAATTAACCGTAAAAGCCTTAGAGCTCGAAAAAATACAAAACGTCCGATTTTACAGGACAATAATGTGACTCCGCAGGAATTTCCAGATGCGGTGAAGCCTGCATTTACTGCAATGAGCTTTATAGTTTTTCATGTCCAGGAGAGCATTCGATTTGCTTCCAGGCTTTTTTATGATAAATGGTGCTACGTATTGTGCGCCGGTGTAGACCACAAAATAAAACAATTTATGTGTGAGCTCTGCAACCAAGACTAATAAATTGAGGTATGTCAACTTATAGACTTGGCTATGATTTACGTTTTTCTTTTAATAAGTTCTAAGTATTTTGTTGTTAGTTGTGTCACTTTGTTTTTATTGCACTGAGTGGAAGTTTTTTTTTATTTTTGTCTTCAAAGAAAACGTATGTCATCTTAAGCAGAACTCCCCTACTCAGCCTCAAAGTTTTGATATTGTACTTAGCACACAATCGCAAGTTTGTGCGTAGTCGTGCTGTGTGTGTGTGATCTTTGTGTTGGTATGGCTTGAACACTAAAATAATGAAATTCATCAAAATTCTGTTGACCAGATAATCTAACTTTTTTCGGCCTTTGATAGGTTATGGCGCTTTTTATTGGTTTCACTCGGGGAAGCACTCATTTTAAAAACCAATGGAACACCAAAAATTGTTTTGCTCAACTTAACGTGTTGGTTTTGTGTGAGTGAAACATCAATAGCACATAAAAAATATTTCCTCTGAAAACTTTTCTTTTTGACATTTTGGTAACATGTATTATTGCTTCTTGAGTCGATTCTCCTTTCAAATCGAGAACCGGCTGTCACTCCTCAGAATCATGAGAAGCGATCTTTTTGCACCAATAATGGAACGGTTTAAGAATGCTCCTGGACGCTCCTGGACTGTTCTTTTCGTCCAATGGAAAGTTACATTAGACGCCATGTTTTTCAGTTGACAATTCATCAGCTGTCAGTTTAAACAATCTCAATTTTTCAGTCAATATTAGCCGACTGAAAATCTGAATCCAATTAATGAATCTGATATGACAGAAAAAAGTCTTACATGACAATTAAACTTTAATTGGCGTTTTTCAGCTAGTTTTCTGTAGAACCATTTTTTGGTGCTATGAAAGTTTAATTTCGATTATTTTTCTGTAATTTGTCGTATAAGTGAAGGTTTTCAATAGCCGAGTTCACATTGTACAATTAGTTTGACAGACTTCGTTGGATGGAAGTTGGATGGTCGGATATAGTTTGCGTTCACACTTCACACTTATCAAGCTTGTCGTCCAACTTAATGTCACATACTCTTCCACTCCGTCCAACTTCTAAATTTTCAAAAATATTTGAAAACTGTACAGTTCTTCCAACTAATTGTACAGTGTGAACTCGGCTTATAAAAAACTTGTCGAATGAAATTTGAATAACAGGTTCCTGAATAATTCAAACTATGGTAACTCGCATATTACAAAGCTCAAACATGTAAAAATGAAGCGATAGACGTTAGATATCCCACTTTGAAACAACTACAAGAAATCGTTTACTTCTTATCCGTTTAATTAAAAAACTAAATTTGAAAGACAAAGTTGAAATTTTACAAAGTAAATTTTTGAATACTGCATAATGATGCAGTGCATGACTGCATTATAATTTAAGGCATAAAAGAGTAAAACTTCGCTATTTCATTTTCTGAAACTTCCATTTCCGGCAATCGCATCGTTAAACTTTAGAAAAATTCAAATTAAATTCAAGATGAGACGGTCTCAGTTAAAATTTCAACTGTAAAGATTATCCATGGAGATAATAGAACAATAGAAGTGAAGAAATAGTGATGGCAATCGAATTTTTTTAAATCTCTTAGTTTTGGTTTCGATAAATTTGTACTTTTTTTTATAGAACTTTGCTCTATTTGTTCTTTCGAAAGCTACAGGCATGTACATCTCAGCTTACCATAATCTCAGTGAAACTTGCATAGTTTTTCTTTTTTCAAAAAAAAGTAATAAGGTCTCAGTCAAATTGTTTAACTGTTTAAGTGTGAAATGAAATCACAAAAAGCATACATCTAACGAATCTTAAAGAACTTCCAATAGAAAAATTGAATTTTGTTCTCAATATTATCCCCAACCATTTTCTAAAGACCCCTTTTAAACGGGAAGATGGTCGTTCGCAGTAAATGTGCAAGCTGAAAACTTGCTGAAGGATGGTGGTATAATATTCAATCGGATAATGGGTTATACTCGTATAAATGTATGTTTACATTTAAAGCATTGTTGACGTCACGTCGTCGTCGAAGGAGATATTTGTCTCTTATTCGGTGATAGTTTGGTTCCGTTCTTGTGCGGGTGTTGCAGTGATTTTGACTTCAGCAATTTCGTGGCAAGATATCATAGGAAATATGCAGAGTAATTAAAACTTTTATCAGTTAATTAAAACGTCGATTCATCGTAATTTATATCCGTCTATTCGATTATAATTCTAGAAGGGGAATGTTGTCTTATCAAGATGACAAAAACTTATAACAAAACGCCATTTCATCACAGTAATGAAATGACACTCAATGGAAGGAGGGTGTCTCGTTTGTTGCACAAAGTAAATAGTAACATTATCAAATATGCATGACTTGAAATAGACTCAATAAAATACCCGTCCCAAATCAACTGAAATAATGAATGCTCTGGGCATTGTACCTTTAACATCAAATTTGGAATGAAATCAAATATGCGTAGGTATACCTACCTTTTTTTAAATTTTGACCTTTTACAATATTTTCAAACCAAATACTTTCTACCCTTTAAGTGGTGAACAAACTTAGGCGGCTATAAAACGATATCCTTTCGTAGATATAACCTTGACTACGTTGTCTCTTCCAATTAAAATTGAAATTCAATAAAGCCCTTGCGTCAATAGGTCTTTGAACTGCTTATTGCCACTTACGTTTCCAGCTAAAGTTATCAACACAAAAACAATTCCAATGAAATTTGAATAATTTTCCTTTGGCGCCGCCGGCCGACCGGCAAGCCGTTGAATGAATATCTGCTTCAGTTCATTTGAAATGTTCGACCGCAGCCAAAAGTCAGGCTAAAAATTAAATAAAAAAGTTGTTTTCTTTTTCAACCAACTTTGGGGCACTACTAACTTTTATGGCATCGAACTTTTTACTCAAAAAATAAAATTAGCTACCCCGTTTTCAGTTGGTGTCGTGGGTCAGGTTGGTATCATCATCATCCGTGAGGGTCATTCATTTACGATTTCTCGGAAAATTTTCCTAGAAGTGAGTTCTGGTTTCTTTTCTTTTACGAAAGCATAAAAATTAAAATGAGGACTTTGTTTTCAGCTGAAAATACCAAACCTAAGAGATAGAGAACTCAAAACTCATCATCCTTCCACTTGGTCTGAATTGTTTAATTGTGCGTTGAGACTGAGGCTATAAAATATCATTCTTTGTAACATCAGTCTCTAGCAATTTCATCTTCAAAAGGCTTTAAGCTCTACCTCTTAAGACTTAAAACTTAAGTTATTCTTTAAAAGAAATAAAAGAATAAAACTAAAGTAAGAGCATCTCTGAGATGATTTGTTTTTTCTCGACTTCAATTTATGTTGGTTTTGTGTTTTTTGTGATGAAGATACAAGAACCGAAACGTAAGATCAACAAACAAACAGTGAACAAATAGAAAACGAAGGGAAATATAAAAAACGGAAACTTGCAAAATAAAAATATCTGCGAGATACTTTTTGCCAACTGGGAAAGACTTTCTGTTTTTTCTTTCTTTAAATTTATTGTTAAATAAACAAACGGTACATAAGGAGGTAGACAAGCAATGGAAAAAAGGATAACAAACTTGGCCCTGGCCGATGGCGGTAGTGATGGTAACATCAGTTTTGAGACCATGTCGTCAGTCTGTGTGTTCCGTGCAGATTCTAAATGCAGTGCAAATAAAAAGTAGGAAATGGAAGGAAACACACACACACACATACACACAAAATACACAGCATTAAAAAAGTTTTCATTGCAAGCGGAATGCAATTGCAGAACATGGATAAGAACAAGGATTATGTTCCATTCTCTGCTGTGTGTTTTTTATTTGTTTGGGAATATGAGTGTGTCTGTACGTCTTTTTGGCGAGAATAGTTTTGACTTTGAATAGAATAAGCGCATATTTCAAAAGATGCACTAAGAACAACAGTGCGGATTGCAAGTTGTGATCGATTACAGAAAGCGCTGATGTACTTTTGTAAAGGTAGATAGATAGATAGATTAAGGAGACGGGTAGTCTACCCGTCGAGGAGCTGAGCAAGCTCTACCCGGGGTAGAGCTTGCTCAGCTCCTCGAACTGCGGTGTCTGAATGAAACCTATTGTGCCAGACCATGTGAGATTTCAGGGCAGTTCTCCTGCTCCTGAATTGAACCAGAAGTTAGTAATCTTCTGTGGGTGAATGAGTATGAGTTTATCTAGGGGGATGATCTCATAGTCAAGTTTTTGCTTTCTAAGGCGGAAAAGTGCTGGACATTCTGTAATAATGTGCAGAGAAGTTTCTTCATTTTCGAGGCATAGTCTACAGATGGGGTCCGGTTCTAGTCTCATTTGGTGAAGATGTTTCTTTAAAGAACAGTGACCGGTTGGTAGTACTGTGCAAGTTTTTAAGGTTCAGTAGGAATTTTGATGTTTTTTCAGTATATTCTGGCAAAGAAAGTTTTGAACAGATTTTGTCAGATGAGTTACTCCAAACTTTATTTGATTCTTCCAGTAGCTTGTTCTTGGCAGTGTGTTTGAAAGTGCTTTTATTTACACCGTAGAAGGATTCAGGTCCGACGAATGGTTTAGATGCGCCGTCTTCAGCTAAGACGTCTGCCTTCTCGTTACCATCATAGCCACTGATCCATTGGATGATTACAGTATTTTTCTTTGCTAGTTCAGAGAGTGACATGACTGTCTCTTGGACTAGTTTGGATCTTATGACAGGTGAGCTTAACGCTTTTAGTGCAGCTTGGCAGTCTGAGAAGATGAATATTGTTTTGTTTTTCGTGTTTGATGAATATATTATTCTCGAACATTCGTTAATGGCAAAGGCTTCAGCTTAGAAAATCGACGAGTGATTACCCAGACTTACTGAGGAATTCGTTCTCGAACAGTCGCTGAAAATGCCGGAACGTGTACCAGTTTCCATTTTCGAGCCGTCCGTATACCAGACCATATCTTGCCTTGAAGGATGAGGTTTTGTGTTTTCCCAGTGTTCCCTAAAGGGGATGAAAATGGAAAAGTTGAGTTTAAAGTTGTACATGATGGGAATAATAGCATCCAAGCACATACTAAAGGTTTTAAGTTTTTCTAGGCTTTCCATTATCGACAGATGCCCTTTCGGATATGGATGTGATTTTATGTGTCCTTGATGGAAAAGACGGTGTGTCGCCAGTTTTGCTTCCATTTTTATGAAAAGGTGTATTGGAGGTAGTCCTGTAATGACGTTTAGAGCGTATGGTGTTGTTGCACGCATGGATCCCATAGTACATGTTGTTGCCAATCTTAGTTTTTGGATTGCCGTTACTTCTTTTATTTTTGTCCACCATACACCAGCTGCCAGTACGTTATTGTTGGTCTTACTACCAGCGTATATAGGTCGTACACCATTTTAGGTTTTGGACCCCAGTTTTTCCCGCATATGCTTTGACAAGTCCATAGGGACTCGGTTGCTCCGCTGGAAATGCGTTCTAGTTGAGGGTTCCATAACATTTTGCTGTAAAGGATGATCCCAAGGTATTTTGACTCCTTGGAAAATGGTATTGTTTCCCCGTAGAGATTGAAGGATATTTGAAGATTTAGTATTCTTCTTTTTTGTAAATGGGACAATAACTGTCTTACGTGGATTGACAGAGATACCTTCATCTGAGCACCAGCTTTGTGTGTTCAGAGCTGTATGAAGTCTTCTTGATATTAGTGTTTCTGATGAGCCTTGTATGACAATTGCTAGATCATCTGCAAAGCCCACTGCATAAATGCCTTGGGTTGCAGGTAATATTAGTAGGCTGTCTACATCTATTGACCAAATGAGTGGAAAGAGCACTCCATCTTGTGGTCAGCCTCTTGTTGTTAGTGCGGAAATTTCCAATTTTTCGATATTGCTGTGGATAATTCTGCTGTTTAGCATGGACATTATCGAACTGCGAGTCACTTGTGGAACGTTGTGGTGCTTTAGAGCACGGTCTGTGGACACAAAGGAAGTGTTGTGGAAGGCTCCTTCTATGCCGAGAAATGCCACTACGAAAATTTTCTTTTTATCGATAGAAAAATCGATCCTAGTAACCGGTCATTCAACGCGGTTTCCGTTGATTTTCCGGGTTGATATGCGTATTGTGATGTGGCCACTATCCTCATCACAATGGGTAGCTAATTTGCTTATCCTGGATGTGTCTATCAATGACTTTCTCCATACATTTAAGGATGAATGACATTAGACTGATTGGCCGTAAAGGTAAGACGGAACTCTGATCAACGTCTTTGCTCTCAAATGCTAATATCAGTTCGGAGGTTCTTAAGATCGTCTATGCAAAAGGGTTGTAACCGTGTTGACTGCAAGGTGTGTTGGTGCATAGTTTAAAGTAGACCTTGTCGCACGATACATAAACTGTCTATCACAACATCTGACCATTTAGATACATTAACAGATTTTTCAGGCCATGTTCGTTAAAATCTTAACTGTTTCACTGGTTTTTACTATGTTTTTATAAACTCGCTTTCTTGTATATGTGTCCGAGTGGAATTTTGTGGATTGATTTTAAACTAACATCCCGATGAACTGGAGACATGAAATTTGTGCCATAGTTCGAAAATCGATGACATTGACAAAATGAAAAAAATTAAAAAAGAAGAGGAAAAAATCGAAAAGAAGGAAAGAAAGGTGAAGGCCGCTTTCTTCTTTGTCTATTCAGTTAGAATTTTGTAATTGGTTTCAAATAACATTCGCGATGAGCTAGATATTTGAGATCTGTATCCAGTACCACATCTCAGAAATGCGGAATTTGGTCAAGTTTGTGGTGATCTTGTGTCTAACTGTAAGCATTTCTGATTGTATCATTTCTTGCTACCCACACTAATCATTGTTTTACAAGAAGAATGCCTTTTTTTATATTTCGCATTTGTTCTTAGCCGTCGACTGTGAGTGATGCTCTTACTTGTTCAGCATTTATGAATTTTTAGTAGCTGTTTTCTGTTTACCACACTGCTACTTGCTACCGCACTACGCCCGCCATTGCTACTACTTAACCATCGCCAGGAACTATTGTTTGTGCCGGCGTGATGGAAAACTTTATGTTCTTTGAAGCACACACCCACCGCACTGTTATACATATTCAGGAAAATCCTTTCGCATGCAAGAAAAGTGTGTGAGTGTTTTTTTTTCTTTTTATTTTCATTTGATCTTTAGAATAGTTGTTAGTTTTTCGTTGAAGCTTCGGATGTTGGAAAGGAAGTTTTTTTCCCTTGCTTTGCCGTTATGGAAGCTAGTTTTAGTGTCTGAAGGAGTCTTGTGAGCGTACAAAATTTCTTTTTAAGGACTTTTAAAGGATGTTTCATTGTTTGATGTGTTTTTTTGTTTGCTTTTTGATTTTTTGTTTTTTGTAATGCAAACAAAAATTGTAATATTTTATTTCACACTTAACTGCATTGAAAACCTTGTGGCTTATGTGGGATCTGAAACGGCTGTTGAAGTGTACTTTGGATTTGAATTTTAGATTCTGGCGATGTTTTGGATGCGTTTTTGATTGCTCGTGTTTGTACTCTTGGGAGTCATAAGCTTCATTAGCTACATACCTTACATATTATATACTCACCAAATGGAGAGGCGAACGAACTATATGAATAATTCATGACTAAAACTCGAAAGGTCTCTTGGATGGTCAATGATTGCCCTTTGACCGTAGAACACTTAGGTATGTAGAGCTTAAGCAAAAAATGGAAGCAATTTTGTTAAACGTTTTATCA
Source organism: Melanostoma mellinum (assembly GCA_914767635.1). Lineage (NCBI taxonomy): Eukaryota > Metazoa > Arthropoda > Insecta > Diptera > Syrphidae > Melanostoma > Melanostoma mellinum. The sequence goes on along the minus strand of OU612058.1, from coordinate 245,300,207 downwards.
CTGCTTTTCAGAAAGTCGGAACAGAAGTTAGAGTTTGAAATAATTGTGAACTATGAGACTTTCTGACTTGATGAATGATTCAAAGACTCGACAGCAAAAATTTCATTCATTTCTTCTTTTTCATTTAACGACGTTCTGTTGTGTGTGATCCATCCGTCCACTGATTTACAATTAAGATCTAAGGAATGACGCATTAAATTCAGAATGAAATGCCTCTTAGCTCTGTATTCTTATAACAGGTGTTTTTTTTGTTAGACGTGTAATTTGGCAATACTTTCTCGGAGTTGGTCTTGTTGACAGCTGTCTCTTAAGTTATGCTTAGTTAGGTTTGTCGTTTTATAATGAATTGACTTACTACGGAACAACGTTTGCAAATACTATAAAATTATTACCAAAGTAATAACTCGGAGCGACGCATCGCTCGTTGTTCCCAATATTCGGTCGATATAATCGCCCGTGGCAGAGTCGGTAGTTATTGGAGTAATCATGGACTGATTTCGCACCACGTTTACTATAGTGAATAATGCGCTTCGCTATTGCTGGTGTGGAGCAGAATATCGAAAAAGGCCCGAATGAGTCCATCCGCCATTGCAGCGCGCATCAATTGTAGCTGTGTGCATTCACTGTGAGGAATATTTTGCGGAAGGTTCTTGGTTTGCTGCCTTTCTTAATCCAGCACGTGCAAATATTCAAGCCGTTGGTCGCATCAATCACTTCGGTGAGATGGCACCCAATTCCGATTTTCACAAAAATATTTTGTTCATCGGTGAACTTCACTTTTGGTTGCATGGGTTGTTAATAAACAAATCTGTAGCATTCGAAGTCATGATAATTCACAAGCCATTGTTTGTTGAGAAGCCGCGCCGCTGCATAAAAAAATAACTTTTTGGTGTGCTTTATGAGCAGGAGAATCATTGGTACATAGTTCGTCGAAAATAAAACCGACCATAAATAATTTTTTGTACCTGATCAGAATGATGGGGACGACCTTTGGTTCCAACAAGGCGGTGCTTCATGCCACAGAGCCAACGAAACAACACATTTTATGAAGAATTTTTTGATGAGCGCATTATATCGCGTGGTAGGCTTGAGTCATGGCCTCCAAGATCGCAGGCGATTTAACGTCGCTGGAGAATTTTTTTCTAGGTAATGTGAACTCGTTTGTCTCCGCAGATAAGCCCGATACGATTGGGACCTTGAAAGACAATATTTTGCGCCTTACTGCTGACAAACGACTCCAAACGCTGCAAGAAATGGTAAAAAATTGGTCTTTTCGGCTAGAATTTACTAAAGCCAGTGCGGCAGCATTTAGCTCAAATCATTTTTCAATCATATTTGTCTAAAAAAATGAACCTTTTATACCAGAGGCAAACCAAATGCTGGAGATCATTATTTTTGCTGTACTAAGTAAGTTTCCGAATGCCTTCTTTCCTTTAGGATTGTTATTGTATTGTTTTGTTTTTTGACATGGTTCTCGGAAGTTCTTCTATGAATTTGACATTGCACATTGGTAGCTAAGGCAGCCTTGCTCATTTCATCAGGGCTTGAAGGTTCACCCTAATTCGAGCGAGGTTGCTCGTACGTACGAAGCATCTTCGTTTTCCCTAACGTTAATTTATTCTCATACGTTTCGCATAGATAATGTCTGCCTCTGTGAAATGTACTCACAATTGCGGCCTAGATTGTAGATCGCTCTTTTTTTAGTTTATCATGTCTATAAAAAAATGCTGTTCGAAGTCAACCAACTCATTGTGCCAGTATTTCGAGGAATGACATTGTTTTTCTTAATTATGCTTTGACTTGGCTTCGTGGTTGATTCATCTGATTGTCGCCTGTGATATGGTTGAAATGGCTAATTGTCACTCTTATTTCTTCCAATGCTTGAGTGTTATCTCTCCAAGCACAGTCCTCCAATGTGTCTTTCGAATACGACGCTGCCGCCATACCGCCAGATGCAGTCAAGGATACTAATTCTTCGTTCATAAAATCACCATAATACTTTGGACTGTGTGAAAAATTTTTCGGTCACACTCCCCCAGAAAGTGTTTTGAGAATGGATACTGAACTATTCGAGCTTTTCTCCTTCTTCAAGCAGCTGGTATTGAAAACGGTTGCCTACTTTTTTAGTTTTTTGTTGCAGTCGTTGGAGAGCCTTGTTTTACACTTGTAACCTGTCGAACATTTCTTTCAAGTGAGTCCTTCTGTATTGTTTGCTTCAAGATGGGTTCATTTCTTTCAATCAGCTTCTGTTTTCCATCTTTTTTATTGAAAAGACACTGTGGCCATGATTTGAAAAATGCTCTCTCTTAAACTATCACGAACTAAAAACTGTTCAAAATAACACCACCACAGTTGACTATTTTGTAAAGTGTCGCTTTAGAACTTCTTACAGAGTGTTGCTGCTTTCCTAGCAAGTTCGCTGTAGGTAATGTAGCATATTAAAGGTCCGCCAAGTTCCTTTTTTTTTAAATGCTATAAAAAAACTACTGATTATTTTCTCAAATTTCTTTTTTTATTTGAAAGTACAATCCTTCCGGTTTTTAATGAAAAATAATTTCATTCAAATGGCTACTTTGGCTGGCCATGCAGTTGCAGTAGCCTCCACGATCGGTCAAATTTTTAAGCACATTATATCGATTGTGTGCGGCCGTATTTCACCAATGGCTTCACGAATATTGTCCTTTAAAGCGTCAATTGTCTCTGTCTTGCTGGCGGCGTAACACTTATCTTTTACGGCATCCCACAAGTAATAGTCCAATGGTGTCAAGTCGCAGCTCCGAGGTTTCCAAACGACATCAGCTCTGCGGCTGATAATGCGATCTTCAAAAACAGGGCGCAAAACATCGAGTGCAGCTTCGACTGTATGGAACGTAGCGCCGTCCTATTGAAACCAAATGTTGCCAATATCCTCCTCTTCAATTTTCGTGAGCAAAAATTCGTTCAACATGGCCCGATAACGATCGCCATTGACAGTAACGGCCACTCCTTGCTCATTTTCGAAGAAAAATGGCCCAATTATGAGTCTGGACCAAAATCCGCAGTCCGCACCAAACAGTGACTCGTTTATCGTTTTGGGTGTATCGGCTTTTCAATGCATGAGTTATGTGCTTTATGTTCATAAGCACATACAGGAACAACGATCGTCTTTATGTTAATTAGCACATACAAGAACAACGATCGTCTTCACATCACAACCAGCAGCTATGACATCAATGTCGTCATCAATTACCAAGCACTACGAGATACAGCTGTTGAGCACCAATAGCTTTTATGTCAACCTGAGAAGCTTACATTTGGCGTACCTGCAATGCGACACATTTGGGCGTTATGTACTTTCGGCCAATTTATGTATCAACTTACATATATATATTTTGAAAAGCTTTAACATTAGATAAGTGGACAACATATTAATTGTACCTGATGCTATGTAACTTTAGTCTTAAGTTGAGAGCTAATAAAGACGGATGTATTATAAACCATAATTGGCGCAGTCGGTAAAAGCAATAAATTCCAAAAAGTAGTGAATACAAAGTAGCTACATAGACAAGAGCACCTTGCAAAAAAAAAAAAAAAAATTTTTTTTGAAGTGGTGGATTTCAATCCTTTAGCTCATGCTAAAAAGAACCATAAAAGGAAGAAAATTCCAATTCAAAAACGTTCAACATATGTCTTCCTGTGGAATATTATCCTGAATCTCGGAAGTTGACTGTACTTTTGGAACCACAAGTCTGGAGAACACATTTCAATACAAGCTTTTTGATAGGTGAGTCCATTTTTGATGCTTATTTATTCCTCAGTATTACATATGCCTCGTTTTCAAAAAAGATCTAAATTTTCTAGAACTAAAACTAGTTTTTTTTTGAGTTGCAAAAGTTGGCATAGAGCCACGGCTATCTTATTTAAAGCTCCAAAGCGTGACATAAAAAATAAAGTAACTGGCTCTGAATTTGCTTGTACTCCTATTGGCACAGAGAGATTTAATTATTCTTATCTATTACCGGGTAATATAGTAGAAAGTGTCGACAGAATGAATTCTTACGATTCTGTAATTGCAACAAGTGTTTGTCATTCCTTAAGAATTCCAGACGCGGTAAAGGAAATTCCATGTTTCGATGGTAACCCACGTTCTTTATTTGATTTCATAAGCAATGTTGAAGAAATTCTAAGCTTTATGCAATCTGTAAATGAAACTCCTTATAAAAGAATTATTATTCGTGCGATTCGGAACAAGGTGATTGGCCCAGCTAATGATATTCTCAATATGTATGGCACACAAATTGATTGGAGTGAAATTAAGTCGAATCTAATAGTCCATTACTCAGATAAACGAAACGAAACTAGCCTTATTCGCGATTTGCATCAACTGAGACAGAACCACGATTCTGTAGAGGACTTTTATGGTAAGATTATCGATATTTCGTCCGCTATGACTAATCATGTAAAAGTTCATGAAAACGATGCGAATGTGATAAAATCCAGGCTTTCCTTATATCAAGAAATGTGTTTGAACGCATTTTTATCTGGTCTTAAGGAACCGTTAGGATCCACTATTAGGTCAATGAGGCCGGCCAAATTGACCGAAGCACTAAACTTTTGCCTTCAAGAGCAAAATTGTCAATATTTTCAAAATGCGCAGCAAACACAACCAAATTTATTCCAAAGAATCGGCCAAAATAGACCTAATCATGCGACAAATTCAAATAGTTTCAATAGTTCTACACATAGAAGCATAACTCAAGCTCAAAGGCAGCCCAGCATAAGGACTCCGCAGCAGTCTTTAAGTGCACGAAATTATTCTCAAAATCAAAACCCTTCGACCTATAATTTCTCAGGTATATCTAAAAATCCTCCTCCTGAACCTATGGACACTAACAGTGCCAGAACTAATAGAAATTCCCTTAAATCTCGTACACCATATCAAGAATTGAATAATATTGGGGCAAACTATGCTGAGAAAACAAAGCCGCATACTGCCCGAGCAAACAATGAACCTCCAAATCCAAACGTTGACCAACCAACTAGTTCCTTTCAAATAACTCAAAGCGAAGTTGATGATGAAAATTTTTATTTACATGCCTCGGAAAACCAATAGGTTATTTAGATTTGAATAAGCATAGTTCGTACTTATTACCATATATAACTATAAAAAGTATAAATAATGATATTCTGAAATTTCTAATAGACACTGGTAGTAATAAATCGTTTTTAAGTCCAGGGATAGTTGACTCACAAAAAATATTAACCGTAGAGCCATTAGAAGTAAAAACTTTATTTAGTAAGCAATGGATAACAAAAAAAGTAGATTTAAAGGGGCTTAAAGAATTTAATACCAACAAAGTTTTAACATTTTTCGTTTTCAAGTTTCACGACTATTTCGATGGTCTTATAGGCACTGAAATGATGAAAGATCTTGGCATGAAAATCGATCTCCAGTATTCATTTCTAGAAACTGAAAATGTTAAAATTCCAATAAAATATAAGCCAAATCTAATTTCTAAAAGCTATATTGTTCCTGGGTTGTGCAAAATGGTTTGTCACTTACCTGTAGACGTTGAATTTGGTACTGTTCATATCAAACCCACTAAGATAAATGATCACTTGACCATATCAGAAGGCATTTACAAAGCTGAAAATTGGTATTCCTTTATTGAGGTGACAAATGTGACAGAAGAGTTGCAACAGTTTGTTATTGAACAGCCCCTCAAGGCTCAATCTATTGATAAGAAAGAGTTTACAGAGTTTCATAATTATTCAATTTATAACCAAGACAATTTAAAAGCTTCAAAAATATCTAAGTTCCTTCGTACAAATCATCTAAACACAGAGGAAGATAGAGCCATAAAATTATTATGTAATAAATATGAAGACATATTTTTTAGAAATGGAAATAAATTATCTTTCTCGAATGCTATAAAACACGAAATTAAAACTTCAGACAATATTCCAGTTTATACTAAATCTTTTCGTTTCCCATATATACATAAAACTGAAGTCCAACAACAAATTATTGATATGCTTAGACAAGGTATTATTCGTCCAAGTTTTTCCCCATGGTCGTCTCCGATTTGGTTAGTTCCGAAAAAACGTGATTTAAACGGAAAAGAGAAATGGCGATTAGTGGTAGATTACCGCAAATTAAATGAAAAAACTGTGGATGATAAGTACCCTATACCTAATATATCAGAAATCCTAGATAAATTGGGCAGGTCCATATACTTCAGCACACTTGACCTTGCTTCTGGATTCCATCAAATTGAAGTTAAGAAAGAAGATATTCCAAAGACAGCTTTTTCTGTTGACCACGGGCACTACGAATTTGTTCGTATGCCATTCGGCTTAAAAAATGCCCCTTCAACATTTCAGCGTGTCATGGACAACGTCTTGCGTGATCTTCAGGGCAAAGTCTGTCTTGTTTACATGGACGATATTATCGTTTTTTCAACTTCTTTGCTGGAGCATACTGATAATTTGGAAGCGGTATTCAAAAAGTTAAGGGCTGCCAATTTTAAAATTAATTTAGAAAAGTCAGAATTTATGCGCAAAGAAGTTTCATTTTTGGGACATTTGGTGACTGCTGATGGGGTAAAACCGAACCCCGATGTAATTACGGCAGTAAAAAAGTTTCCAATACCAAAAACCTCTAAGCAAATAAAATCCTTTCTTGGGCTTCTCGGTTATTACCGAAAATTTATCAAAGATTTTGCTAAGCTCACAAAACCTATGACCGAATGTTTACGAAAAGGTAGGAGTATAATCCTTGATTCAAAATATTTAAACTGTTTCGAAACCTGCAAAACACTTTTATGCAATGAACCAATATTGCAGTATCCCGACTTTTCAAAGCCTTTCAACCTTACTACGGATGCAAGTAATGTTGCTTTAGGCGCAGTTCTATCCCAAGGTATTATTGGTGCTGATAGACCGATTTGCTACGCAAGTCGAACCCTATCGAAGTCAGAACAAAACTACAGTACCATCGAAAAGGAACTTTTGGCTGTTGTATGGGCCACCAAATATTTCCGACCGTATCTTTTCGGGAGAAAGTTCCAAATAATAACAGACCACAAGCCACTGACATGGCTGTTTTCATTGAAAGAACCAAATTCCAAACTTGTCCGATGGAGGTTGAGGTTAGAAGAGTTTGATTACTTTGTATCATACAAGAAAGGAAGTCTTAATTTAAACGCTGATGCCCTGTCGAGGATAGAGATAAATGTTCAAGAGATAGATGAGAGTCCCAGCAACTGTGAGGATATTGACCTTTTATCTGTTCAAAATAATGTTAACACAGAAATGTTGTCTACGATCCATTCCGCAGTCGAAAATTTTGACGATGGCATACCAATTTCAGAACGAGCATTAAATGAGTTCTCAAACCAAATAGTTATAAAGATTAATAATAATAAAACCAAGCCAGATGTAAAATTGAAAATTCTCTTCAAAAGGAAAAAACGCTACACGGTTGAGCATAGCAAAACTACCGATGAAAGTTTTATAGTCAACATATTTAAAGATTATACGGCAACCAAAAGGCTAACGGCAATACTAACAGATGACGTAACATTTAAAACTGTTCAATCGGTATTTTCTAAATATTTTTGCAATGCTCAAGTGAAAGTTGTAAGATGCAATATTCTGCTTGAGGATGTTACAGGTTTTGATGACCAAGAAAAAATAGTACGGGATTATCATAAGAGTTCAGATCACAGAGGCATAAACGAGAGCCTTAATCATCTCAAAAGAAATTTTTACTTCCCCAACATGAAACATGTTATTACCCGTGTCATAAATAATTGCGAAACTTGTCAAAGGTATAAATACGATCGCAACAGAGATCAGCTGAAATTCGAAATTACGGAGACCCCGAGTAGGCCCTTAGAAATCCTGCACTTAGATATATACTTTATAAATAAAGAACATTTCTTAACAATAATAGACAAATTTAGTCGTTTTGCCAGCGTATACTCACTTGAATCGAGAAATAGCCTGAGTCTTGTCAAATCTTTGAGGCACTTTTTTTCCCATCACGGGGTCCCACAAAAAGTTATTTCTGACAATGGTAATGAATTCTTATCTACAATATTCCGAGATTTCTTAGATATATATAAAATTACATTTCACACAATTTGTGCAAAAAGTTCAACTGGAAACTCCCCTGTAGAAAGATTTCACTCTACTCTGACCGAGCTAGTTCGTATTATTAAATCTGAAAATAAGGAAAAGCCCATCTCCGAAATCATTGATCAGGCTGTCATAACTTACAATAATACGATTCATTCTGCTACTAAAATGACACCTTTTGAGTTGATCACTGGTCACTTCACAAAAAGAACCCCATTTCCAACAAACAGCGAAGCTAAGACCAAGCAAGAATATCTAAGACAGCACATTAGTGAATATGCACAGTTATCACAACTTATTAAAGAGAAAAATATAATTAATAAACAAAAAAATATTGAGAAACTAAACAAGAGTCGCAAGCCCCCTCCTGATTTCTCGCCAAACGAAAGAGTATTTGAGTTGGATGACAGAAGAAACAAATTAGCTCCAAGATACAATGAACATTTAGTAGTAACAAATAACAAGATAACATTAAACACAAACAAGAGAAAAGTTCATAAACAGAAAGTGAAAAACAAACGTAAATTCGTTAGTTGAAACCTTGACCTTGATCCGAATCGTATGTTTGGTATTGACCACAGTGCAACAGAAAAATAAAATAAAAAAAAGAACAGGCAAGCTTACAGCATTTACTTTATTTTATTTTATTTTATTTTATTTTACATAGTCTTGGAGCTTTAACATAAAAGATAGCTTAGGCCATGCTAGCATTTGTTACTTAAGAACAAATTGGGATGCAGAAATTAATGTTGTTTTGAATTACACTGAGGAATTTATAAAATTTGAATTTGGATGAGCCTTTTCATATCAAATTAGCACACAAATAAACACACAAAAAAACAGCTGACGAAGATGCAAAACTTCAAGTGCGATAACGTCGCAACAACATGCAGCAGTCTTGGCACCATCAGTTTCTAAAGTCCATTCTTAGGCGGGAGGAGTTATGTGCTTTATGTTCATAAGCACATACAGGAACAACGATCGTCTTTATGTTAATTAGCACATACAAGAACAACGATCGTCTTCACATCACAACCAGCAGCTATGACATCAATGTCGTCATCAATTACCAAGCACTACGAGATACAGCTGTTGAGCACCAATAGCTTTTATGTCAACCTGAGAAGCTTACATTTGGCGTACCTGCAATGCGACACATTTGGGCGTTATGTACTTTCGGCCAATTTATGTATCAACTTACATATATATATTTTGAAAAGCTTTAACATTAGATAAGTGGACAACATATTAATTGTACCTGATGCTATGTAACTTTAGTCTTAAGTTGAGAGCTAATAAAGACGGATGTATTATAAACCATAATTCATGCGTGCGGATTTTCTGTTCCCCAAATGCGACAAGGTTAAATCACCAAAGTCAATCGCAGAAGTCAATCTCAGGCCTACTTAGCGAAGCAAAACGCATTGGATTGGTTCATGGGAAGGATAAAAATAATTATTTGTCAAATCGGACATGAGCTAAGTTACCATTCACGAAATAAGCACTAGTTGAAAAAAAAAGTTAGATGGCGGAGCCTTTAGGATTAAATATAAATTGTAATTCCCCTATTATGATGTTGACATTGTACCAGAGAGCTGTGCATAGATACAACAACGCACGCACAGGAGTGTAACCCAACAAATTTTTTAAAGTTCTTAAATGAGTACAATGACAAAGCTAAAAGAGAAGGAAGTGAGTCAAGTCAGTAAATCAGAGAATAGAAAACTGTTGCATTTCTAAATTTTTTTTTTTCTTTTCATTGACATGTGGACAAAGAATAGAAATAAGAAGTAATCATTACTTGTCACTGTTTTGTTGATACATAATTTCGATGTGACAGATAAAGGTCATAACAACTGCAAAACATGACTCTGACTGATCGGCACATAGTTAATTACAGCCGATTTCAGTTGTAAATCATTTCTTTTCTACATCAATTTCATAATGCGCCTACTACTTCGCTATGTATCAACTTATGATTGTTTTAAATCATGTGTTACTCTTTCCAGCCCGACATCATAATGAAAACAAACACTTCCGGTCGCGTTTATCCCAAATGAAGTACCTACTACACCTATAGATAATCTAGTCTCAAAAAGAATGCCTCTCATTTGTAATTCCCCTTTTCTTGTTTTACAAGCATCTTTCCAATATCCAAGTCCAAGGTACAAGGCGGTACACATGCGAAAACAAACATTGGTCTGCTTCGTTACTATAAAAGCCAACAGTCTCATCTTGGTCAATACCAGTTCCACTTTGTACCTTTCTCCGTAAAGTACTCACCTACCTACAAAAATGTTCAAACTAATCGTGTGTATTTCACTCCTCGTTGTGTTTGTTGCTGCCGATTACGATTTCAACGATTCGGACTTCAGTAAAAAATAATTTAACACTGAATTTTGGCCAAGATTATAACACTCTCCTTTTTAGATGAGCTGCTTTTTGATGATCTGACAGCCAAAATTGAAGACAAGCCAACGCGTTTCAAACGTGGCGCTGATAACGAAACCGAACATCCAAAAGATTGCCATCGTAAGAAAGCCAAAGAAGAGAAAGATGTCCATTGTTGCAGTGGCGAAAAGGGTAACCAGCAAGAATTGGAAGCAATAAAGGAGGTCAAAAAGAAGTGTATCGCAGATATCCGCGGCGAGAGTGGCAATGGTTCGTGAAGATGTCATTGAACTTTGTTTTTATTATTGTTTACATTGAATAATTTCTTCACAGATGATGAGCCATTCTACGATCCCCTTAGCTGTGATGGAGTTGAATTGATGAGGCAAAAAATGGTTTGTGCTGCCGAGTGTATTGCTAAGAAGTTTGATCTACTTGCCGATGGTGGGGATTTCAAGCGAGATGCTTTGTTAAATCACACACGCAAGTTGATTGGGGAAAGTAAATGGAAAGCTAACGCAATGGAAGAATATGTTGATGGATGTTTGAGTTCACTGAAGAAACCTTCAGAATTGGAAAAGAAGGAAGAGGTTGCGTGTAATCCTAAGCCATTGGAGTTTCATCATTGCATCTGGAAGAAGTTTGTGGAAGGTTGCCCGGCTGAGTCGCAAATCGATAGCAAGAAATGCAAGAAGATAAGAGAACGTTTGACGAAAGGCGATACGTCATACGCTGACAAGAGTTTCAAAAAACTTTATAAGCATCGTCATTGAAAGAGATGTGTCCAGACTTTAATGTGCAACATAAAAACTAAATTAATGAAAAAAACCGAGTGCAAAAGAGTTTTATTTATTGAATGTTTACATTGTGGAGCTACGAGCTAAAATTGAGTAAAAATATATGCAAGGGACTTAACTCACTTGTAAGGATAGCCAATTAGACTTAAATTACACCCAGTCACTCACAAACCACAATTTTGATGTCAAATAAAAGTAGAAGTTGAGTTTCGATCGGAAAAAAAGTTTTTAGTATCAGAAAAGTCTTCAGTTACGAGCTACGAGCTAAAAAATCCTTTTTTAATTCTCGTATTAAACCGAAGGCATTCGCTTTGACGGGGAAAGAGCTTCGATCTTTTTGAAATGAAAGGGTTAATAGCGACAAGCACAACATGAAAATATTTAAAAAAGTGTTCTTTTAATTGTCTTTCATAAATTCTTAACCCGTGGCCACAATTGCTCCTACTTTAAAAGTAGGACTGAGTACTTCATTTAAAATAAGCGTTGGTAGACTTCTCTTTTTCGTTGGTTAGGCAAATCTTAGTGTATTTCAACTCAATATGAAGTAGTATGAACAAGACTCCCTTTTATTTCAACACGATCTACTTTTTTTTTAAAACGATTTCATGTTGATTGAATACTAAAGAAACATTAATGTATCGTATTGATTTTACATGGGATCTGTTTTCTGCTTTAATCCGATTATTAACACGAGTCCCTTTTAATTCACCACGATTAACATTTCTTTTAATCTGATGCAAAGTTTTTTTTAAACGAAATAATTTAAAAACAACGCTAAATTAATAATAATGACAGTTCAAAAAGCAATCGTGTTAGATCAATCACTAAAAATATCAATTTAAAACTAAAAGTTGATTTAAGAAGTATGCAACATTGTAAAAACAATAATTTGTCGTGTTGATCTAACATTGGGTTATTTTTCTGTGTGTATCAGTTTTTACAACTTATTTTGAATTGTAAGAAATGTTTACACACGGCACGAAGGCTTTTTTCGATACGTAGGTAAATATTTTGTGAACCATATGTGCAAAATGTGCAAATACCAGAAAGTCGAGTTCTGGCGCACATTCGTAAGATTTAGAAAAATTTTTTTAGTTTTACTACATCAAGTGATCTGCATTCTACCGACACAGTTTTGTTTTTTGTAGGGTCACATATTTTTTTCCAAACAATTCTTTTTTTTCGTTTTCTATGGTGGGTCGAGTCTGTAAGAGTGTTATTGCGTGCAGAGTATTGGATTTATACCCAAAAACTTATATTTTCAAACGAATGTACGAAAGAATTATCACTACTACATACTTACACCATAGTTTGTCACAGTAGATTTAAGAAAAAGTGCAAATGCTAGAAGTAAGCTTTTAATTTCCAGAGCTGCCAAAGACCAAAGACCAAAGACCAAAGACCAAAGACCAAAGACCAAAGACCAAAGACCAAAGACCAAAGACCAAAGACCAAAGACCAAAGACCAAAGACCAAAGACCAGAAACCAAAGACCAAAACCAAAATCCAAATACCAATACTACCACCAAAGCCCAAAAGCTCTGATCTTCAAAGTAATGCCTGATTTTATTTAAATGAAAGTTCAGACCGGTGAGAGATGAGAGTGCACTATCCGAAGGTATGTCAATTAATCACAAGAGGTCATGCACTCTTGATTTTCCTCGGACCCTAACCTCGAAGTCCAGAGTAAAATTTCTTTTCTCACACCATTAGACATCAAGGACAGATGAGATAATGACCACAAAACTAAACAAGTTTTCCCAAATGACGATAAATTGCCGAAGATGGCTGTCCTTCTCAGGATATCTGTTGAAACAGTATTCAAATTCTTCCAACGTAATAGTTCGTAATATTTATATGCAAGTTTCGATGTACGAGGGTAACAAAGGATTCTACTTCTACTTTCTTTTACAAACCTCTAAACGCGAGGTAATCTAACCTAAACGCGAACTAAAGGGTCCACCATCTAACGTTTTTCTATTTTCAACTAGTGCTTATTTCGTGAATGGTAACACTTAGCTCTTGTCTGATTTGACAGATAATTAGTTTTATTCTTCCGCTAAACGAATATGGTTGTGTGCACGTTTCGCTAAGTGGGAATGCGATCGACTTAGAGAAGATGCCAAAAAATCATCTTTTCATAGGAAGCTCATTTTGATCTTGGCGGGTATGTAAACAAGCAAAGTTATGGTATTTGGGGGCACAGAAAACCCGCACGCATACTTTGAAAAGCCGATACACCCAAAACGAGTCACTGTTTGGTTCAGATTTTGGTCCAGAGGCATAATGGGGCCATTTTTCTTCGAAAATGAATAAAGAGTGGCCGTTACAGTCAATGATGATCGGGAACGGGCCATTTTGGTTTCAACATTATGGCGCTGGCGGGCGCTACGTGCCACACAGCCGAAGCTATACTCGATGTTTTGCTCCCTACTTTTGAAGATAGCATTATCGCCACCTCGGAGCTGCGATTTGACACCGTTGGACTATTATTTGTGCGGTGCCGTAAAAGATTAGTGTTACGGCGACAAGCCAGAGACAAATGACGCTTTATAGGACAATATTCGTGAAGCCATTAATACAGCTGCATTCAATCGATAATGTGCTTAAAATTTGGACGAATCGTTTAGGCTAGGGTTAGGTTAGGTAAAATGGGCTGACGGTTGGTCTTATTTCCGTCACACTTAGATCAATGTAGATCCGTTGTGATACCCTGACGTATTGTAACGTCCTAGAAACCTATGATTTTATGTCTGTTCGGTATTTAACCATTTTGTGGCCTTGGTGAAGTTTAACAGGCTGCTTTTTGGAGCGTCTGATAATTCTTCTAGTTCATTTAAAAAGTAATTTCCTAGAAATTTTTTCCTAGTATGACAGAGTGCTGGGCATTGACAAAGGAAGTGACTTGTGTCTTCGTGTTCGTCTTCGTCATTGCATCCTCTGCATAGGTCATCGGTGCAAAGACCCATTTTCTTTTTGTGATAACCTAGTAGGTTATGTCCAGTTATGATACTGACAAGCATTCGCAGTGAAGGTCTATTCAATGATAGCAGCTTTCCAGATTCTTTCTTATCATATTTCGGCCATAGTTTCCTGGAAGTAACACAGGAGTCTAGGCATTCCCATCTTTCATTGGATTTTTGCTTTATTTTGTTACCAATGATCTGTTTCATTTCACAGGGTGGAATCCTGATCGATTTATCAATGAGAGAAGGGTCAAGTGTTGATCCTTTTCTCGCTAGTACGTCCGCTTTTTCGTTTCCCGGTATACCACTATGACCGGGGACCCAGCAGAGTCTAACGTTATGCTGCGTGCCAAGAACCTTTAGCTCTTCGCGACAGCAAGAGACAAGCTTCGATTTGGCAAGAGTGGCAGAAATCGCTTTTATTGCTGCTTGGCTATCAATGAAAAAAGTGATATCAGCATGTGATAGCGCCATCATGGACACCTGTTTAGCAGCGTTTGTAACTGCCAAGATCTCGGCTTGGAAGACGCGTTTAGGCTACTGCATGGCCAGCTGAGGCAGCCATTTGAATTAAATTATTTTCCATTATTAACCGGAATGATCGTACTTTCAAATAAAACAAGAAATTTGAGAAAATATTCAGTAGTTTTTTTTATAGCATTTTCAAAAAAAGATTATTTTTGTGGACCCTTTGCATATTGGTTTCTGCGAGAATGAGCCGCACGTGTGCACTAAACGATTGTGTCAAAGGCAAATCCAAAAGACGCCGACGCTTTTGTGCACCGCCGCCCGCCGCCGCACTAAGAGTATATCATTTCAAGTTCTCTTGGGCAGACTTACCTTGCCAATTAGAGGTGAAATTCGAAAGTTATAGCTTTGTTCAAACACTGCAATTTGCATTTCGCTAATTTGCTTTCGCTAATTAAAAAAATTTGAAAAAACGTATCCATCCAAGCTGTAATGTTTTTCCCTTGAAGTAAATCGTGCATTTAAATGTTAACATAGAGTCCACTAGCACGATAGAACAAAGGTTTTTTCGTTTATAAGTTTAACATCTCAAACGAATATAAATCGATAAGGACTCGAAGTGTAACCAAATATCGCGTCTGTTGAACAGACTCCCTCATTTTACAAAAATGAGAAAAGTTGTTCCTGGCTATATAAAGAGGGAGTGCACCCGCCAATGCAAGGAATGAAAACCAGCACTAGACTCATCCCACAACTGATTGTGATAGCTAACGGATTTGGTATAGTCAGTGTTACTTATTGAAATTTAGTATTGCAGTGAGAGAGTTGAAAACTAATTCATATCCTTCGTGCTTTTCCGAAATGTACTCCGCAAGGTGTCAACCAAAAAAGTAAAGAACACAACCGCTTCTTTTTGAAAGGAAAATTTGTCTTATGAAAGTTTTTATTTGAAAGCGGATTCCTATTCGATTTCACCAAACGCCGCAAACATTAATTCAAACATACTTTCCTTTAGAATGAATACCACATAGTGAACAAGAGTGTAGCAAGTACAACCGAAAAGCAGTACCTTTACCAACTTCTTGATCAGAAAAGTGTATCCCAAGTGGCGTGATTTGATTGCTTTATTGGTAAGTGAATCTATACACCTTAGAAGCATTTATTGAATTGAATCGAAAAAAAAAATTATCCCAAGGATGCCCAATATTCCTCCAAAGCCTAAAAACTTCACTTCACTTCACCCAAGAAAAATATTATGCAAATGCGTTTGATCCTAAACGCCCAAGCTCAATAAATTTTCATGAAAAACCTAACAAACCACACTTAGTTTATGCAGCAAAATGCGGAACTTTGTTAGATAAATAATATTCCAAGGGGCACATAAACAAAGTATGTTTTTTATTATAACGGTCGAGTACCTTACCAATCTACATATACTTTCTCTATATCGAATGAAGAGAAGCGTGTATCTTTAATATGCATAGGAGGTGTAAGGTTGAGGATCTTTTCCTGTGGGAAATAAATAAATAAACAAGACTTTGCTAATTTTCTGGGTCGATACTCATCATTAACACCAGAGGCGGCAAGTGAAATTTGCAGCTTCAATAGGATAATTTATGGCTGTCTTTCGTTTTAAGTTCGTGGAACGTAAAATGCAAATGTGCTTTGCTGAAGGTTTAGTTTGCGCGAGGTTATTTTTCAGTGTTAACCAATAAAAGGAGAGGAGTTGTGTCTCCGGAGCCTATAAAAAAAGTTTCATTATTGATGTGAGCATATAAAACTCAAGGACTGACTGTTTTTTGATGAATTACCATTTTTTTGAGGCTTGTGGATAACCTAAAGTGTTTTTTTATGAAGCAGCAAAGCATTTGATTTGGTTCATTTGGTTTTCAAACTTAAAATTGCCTAGAACAACACAACAAAGTCATATTGTCATGATGTCCTTCTCAAGGATCGGATTTTGGAAGCTCTAGTTGTGTGACCCTAAAACTTAAGCACCCGAGTAAAAATTCTCAAAATAAGAAGCCTAAAGGATCGACTGGTAATGAACAAGAGAGCTCCATGAAAATTAAACGACCCAAACTGAGGAACCCAAATTAGCATAAACACACAAAATTTGGTGATTGATAGGTTGGGATCCCTTTTGGGTGCTGTTGCTGCTGTGCATGTTAACCTTATGTGTATGTCCCTAACCTACGCACAAGAAAATGCTTAGCAGGTTATGTCTACATGAAACTATGTGTAGATATAAAAGTACCCTTGATTTATTCAATTCCCGGTTGAAATTAATCAAATCTTGTGGATTGGCCACACAGCCCTTGGAGACAACATCCTTAAACTATTTACTTTCTTTTTTTTTTTCATATAACTGTCTACAGTTCCTGCTGGAGCTGGGGACATTTTCCTCTTGTATTTCTTGGATTAAGGATTTTTTTTCTCCGCTTCATTTTTTCCTTTCATCTGTGTTGATAAAACTTTCACAAGAGATAGTATCAGTTTAAGCAGAGGAAAACAAACTGAAAGAAAGCATCCAGCAGCGTCGAGGGAAAAGTTGTGAAATTAAAGAATGTTATATCCTTTTCGTAGTGCACACACATATTTTTTGATTAATGAATTTTTTTGCTTCTTTTGACAACTATAAAACCGTTTAACACTTTTGACACAGCTGCTGCTGGTCTTAGTCCAACGTTGTTGGTTCAGAGGGTCCTGTTGACGTTGGTGTGGACTCGTTGGATGATGTAATTATGAACGGGAGTTTGAGTTTTTCACTTAAGTTAACTTATTGCTGATACCAAATGACTTGAACGTGACGTTGGATGTTGCCATTCCATAAGAGCCAAAGAAAACTATAATTGGATCAATAGAAGGTGTTCCTTGGAGAAACAAGAGCAAATGTTGCGTCATTTGGATCAAGGGAATATTTTGTAATAATAAGAGAAATATCTTGCACTATTTCATGTCTAAATTTTTCTATACTTTCTTGTGTGCGATTCAAAATTTTATAATTGTCTTAAACCATCGCTGGTTCGAAATTAAAAAATATAATAGAGGTGTAAGTTTGAAAAAATTCAAACGATATTAGTTGCAAAATTATTTTGTTAACCTTCCGATGACAACAGGGGTGCTATAGTACCCCGGCCTCCTTATTTTAACTGTAATTTCGTTTTCGCTTCACTTCTCTTTCTATCATTCAATGTATTTGTCATTTAATACCTCAGGTCTTAGTTACTGATGAGCAGTCCGCGCGATAGGCTGTAGTTTTTGATACAGAGCGGTTTCCGTATTCACTGGGGTTGTATAGAACCCCATGTTGTTATTCGCGTATACGAAAATTTGTAGGACATTTTTTTTTCTTCATTGAGTAGGTTAATAAAATGGCATCCACTGGTCGGGAAACTATTGAAAATTATATAAAAAATGTTTTGGAATGGGAGAATGGTGGAATGTAGTCAGGTTCAGACGATGATTGCCCAGATATAACAGATCATCATTCAATAAAATCTGAAATGGATGATGGCCACTTATAGGTCAATCATCGGATGAAAAAGAGCCGCTTGCAGAAGCATCGAAAAAGCTTTTGAAAGGCTAAAATCTTCATTTGTAGAGTAAACTAAAGGAATTAGGTATACAACTGACCAAACCTCATATAGAGCGAACAACTCTCGGATTTCATTTGGCAAACGATGATCTCGCGGATGTCTAAAAATTTTTCATTTATTTCGCAACAGTCAGCTCGCAAATTGTAATTTCGTCTTCCACTCATCTCGCTGAAACATTAACTCGCACAAGTTATTATGCATTTTCTTCTTTTGCATTCCAATCAAATGGCTTTTAATGCAACTGGCTGATAATACTTTCGGATTCCTTTATCTCGCAAACAGTTAATTCGCTACTAATCCACTTATTAATTTAATTCTTTGCATGCAGTCTTTTTATCAGTTCTATTGACGTTTCATGCAGTGATCTTGTAATAGTCTTTTGGAGTAGTTCAATGCTAAAATCTATTGGAAAATTTGTCTCCATTTGAAAACAAAAATGGATAATAATAACTATACAGAAAGAGTGTGCACTGTGCAGTGTATTTAAATCTGCAATTAGTAATTACCCACTTTATTTTTTGTTTTGTTTGCCCTTTCACTGAAATAATTGTTTTTTTTTTGCGCGAAATTTGTGAACATAAGGTAAAGTGAAAACCAAACAAATTAAAAAAAAATAATAATATTTTGCAAATTATATTTTCAAAAAGCGAAATAAATAAATGCGAGATAAGGTAAAGCGATTTAAGTAACAGCGAAATAATAAATGCGAGATGATCTTACAGCGTGATGAACGCCAAACCAAACATGAATTAGCCAAGCAGGAATTGCAAAAAAACAGTTGCGTATTCACATTTGCGAAGTAAACTTTTACGAGAAAAAAACCGCGAATTGACCCCAACCCCTTCGGTCTTTGGTCTTTGGTCTTTGGTCTTTGGTCTTTGGTCTTTGGTCTTTAGTCTTTAGTCTTTGGTCTCTGGTCTTTGGTCTTTGGTCTTTGGTCTTTGGTCTTTGGTCTTTGGTCTTTGGTCTTTGGTCTTTGGTCTTTGGTCTTTGGTCTTTGGTCTTTGGTCTTTGGTCTTTGGTCTTTGGTCTTTGGTCTTTGGTCTTTGGTCTTTGGTCTTTGGTCTTTGGTCTTTGGTCTTTGGTCTTTGGTCTTTGGTCTTTGGTCTTTGGTCTTTGGTCTTTGGTCGTTGGTCTTTGGTCTTTGGTCTTTGGTCTTTGGTCTTTGGTCTTTGGTCTTTGGTCTTTGGTCTTTGGTCTTTGGTCTTTGGTCTTTGGTCTTTGGTCTTTGGTCTTTGGTCTTTGGTCTTTGGTCTTTGGTCTTTGGTCTTTGGTCTTTGGTCTTCGGTCTTTGGTCTTTGGCAGCTTTGGAAATTAAAAACTTACTTCAAGCATTTGCACTCTTTTTAAATCTACTGTGACAAACTGGGTGTAGTGCTGGGATCAGTGCCGATCTGATACCGAACGCATAAACACGCACCGTGCCAAGTGTCCGCTTACCATTCCCCCGTTTTATAATAAAACAATAGGTTTCTCTCCCCCAAAAAAATAATTATACCAAAAAAAAAAACAATAAATCAAACGCCAAATCAATAATCAATAAATTATCTTCCGCCGCGCCGTGATCAAAACACATTCTGTGAAAAAGTGATCAAGTTTCTTGTGTAAAAATAATTCAGTGCAGAATAGTGCAAAAATTAATCAAAGCAAAAAAAAAAAAAAAATCCCATCAATAGACTAAAACACTTAGTGCATACCTCCTTATCTTCTCCTCCCCCACACCACTCTCGCAGTCTCAGTGTCTGCACACATTTGCTCGATTTGATAATTTCTTATCTTATCTGGGTGGTGTGTGCAGTCAATGAGACTGTGGGTTTGCTAGGCGGATAGTGAGATCAACGGTGTTGATCCCGTTGGTGAACCAAAATCAAATTGCTTGCTGGGCATAACACCGCTTGTAATTTTTTTTTGGTTTCCCAATAAGATTTGCACTTGTTGATTTTACTTAGATAGCGTCTGCGTTCGATATTTTGTTTTGTGTGTTTTTGTAAATCGTAATGTCGGGTAAATTTCGGGTCGATTTTAGCAACATTAGGGGGTTGCGATCGAATTTCTTTGCTGTGTACGCTCACACTGCAAAATGCAGGCCAGCTGTTTTGGCACTGAGTGAAACACAGGTGGGTGTTGGTTCTGATCCTTCAGAGTTCAACCTGCCTGGATATAGCTTAGTGCCATTATTCTTTTCCTCCCATGGCCTCGCCGTATATGTTAGACATGATATTGCTTACCAACTTCTACCACAGTACGGCCTCTGTTCTAATACGAACTTTAATTTCATGTGGTTAAAATTCACTGTCCGTAAGCATGTCATTCATTATTGTTTTATTTATAGAAGCCCCAATTTAGATAGCAATTCAACCTCTAACGAGTTTGATGCGCTATCTGACTCCATAATAAGAATTGTTTCCCAATATCCTCACACTGAAATCGCAATTGCGGGCGATTTCAATGTACACAATTCAGGTTGGCTTCGACATTCTGGCCAGACAACACCCGAAGGAGAATATGCTGAGATCTTCGCTGAGTTAAATCATTTAACTCAACTTGTTGATGAGCCCACTCGGGTTCCAGATATTGAAGGCCATGCGGCCAACACTCTTGACTTATTTCTCACTTCTCATCCCGAAAAATACAGGGTTGTAGTATCATCTCCTTTAGGCAAATCGGACCATTGTGTCATATCGGTAGATTTCTCGTTTTCCGTCACGGTAGAAAAAGATAAAGTCCCTAAAAGAACTGTGTGGCAATACGAGAAAGCCAATTGGGACGGCCTGAATAATTTCTTTCGAAATTTTAATTGGTCATTGTGCTTTCTCGACGGAAACGTTGATGCATCAGCTGATATGATATCTAACGTAATTCTAAACGGCATGAGAAATTTTGTTCCTCACAGAACAAAAAGTATCATCCCCAAAGAGAATTCGTGGTTTGATTCAAGCTGTAAAGAGGCGATTAGGGATCGAGAAAGTAGTTTTCGTAAATTTAAAGACAACCCTACTGCTGAAAACCGAAATTTGTTCAAACGGGCCAGAAATAGCTGTAATAATCAGATACAAAGGGCTAAGTTTTTACATGACCAAAAAGTAAGGCAAAAAATACTATTGTGTCCAAAAGGAAGTAAAAACTTTTGGTCTTTTGTCAAGAACATTAAGAATTCGACCACGTCATCGGTCCCAACGCTCGTCTTCAATGACTCTCCGTATGTCAGCTCCATCGACAAAGCCAATTTGCTGGCAGCTCAATTTGCTGCCAACTCGACACTTCCTCATAGCATAGTGGCTCCACCTGAGCTCGAGTCTGCAAATTCTTTGATGAAGCCGATATTTTTTCGAACTCGCTCGGTTGCGAGAGTCCTTAAAGATCTCAACATACATAAATCCGCTGGTCCAGATGGTATCCCCGCCGTTATTCTGAAGAGGTGTTCTTCTACGCTGGCAAAACCACTGCGTAAACTTTTCCATCTTTCCTATTCTGCTGGGATTTTTCCGAGTAGATGGAAAACTGCATTTGTCCAGCCGGTCCCTAAAAAAGGCGAATCTTCCTCCCCTTCCAATTACCGTCCAATTGCACTAACGTCCCTTCTTTCCAAGGTCATGGAAACGTTGATAAACCGTCAACTTATGAAATATCTTGAAGAACGAAAGCTTCTTAATGACCGTCAGTACGGCTTTCGTAGCAAACGGTCCACTGGTGATTTGATGGCTTATCTCACTGAAAAGTGGAACCAATCTTTACATTGTTTTGGAGAAAGTAAGATTATTGCGCTTGATATTTCTAAAGCATTTGATAGAGTTTGGCATCAGGCTCTTTTATCGAAAATGCGTGCTTTTGGTATCGATGAGTCTCTTCTTCGTTGGATTAGAAACTACCTTTCCGACCGTTCAATACAAGTTGTGTTGGATGGTTTCAAGTCTGATACCCACTTCATAAATGCTGGTGTGCCCCAGGGCTCCGTTTTGTCTCCGACTCTCTTCCTTATTTTCATTAATGATCTCTTGTCTGAAACTTCTAATCCACTTAACTGTTTTGCTGACGACTCGACCCTCAGCTTTTCATATTCGTTTCCAAATTCACGTCCCTGCTCTTCGGATGTGGAACTGGAACGGTTGCGTATGATAAGCTCATTGAATTCTGACCTTGACAGCATTGTTGCATGGGGTATTATGAACCGAGTAGAATTCAATGCTTCGAAAACTCAATGCTGTCTCTTGTCGTTGAAGCTTAACATTCCCCCATTGCCATTATCCATGAATGGTACCTGCATCGAAGAAACCGAAAAGCTGTCAGTACTTGGTATGTGTGTAAACGATGATCTTCGTTGGAACGACCACATATTTGAAGTCGCCAAAAACGCTGCAAAATGCTTAGGTTTCTTGAGAAGATGCAGGAAGTTCTTTACCCCCTCTGATCTGGCTACAATTTATAAGGCCTTCATCCGCCCAAAACTGGAGTATAGCTCTCATATCTGGTCAGGTGCTTCTCAAACATCTTTGCGCCTACTCGATAGGGTACAAAACAGAGCGTTAAAATTGATAGGTGATAGTTCAATCGTAGAATCGATTGATTCTCTTGAACATCGTCGAAACGTCACCTGTCTCTCTCTCTTTTATCGCTTTTTCCACAAACAGTGCTCTAGTGAAGTAGCCAGTTGCATTCCTCCCCTGAAACAATTTAGCCGCAACACTCGCCTCGCTAGGAATGCTCATCAGTTTTACCTTGAGCCCAACTTCGGGCGTACAGTCAAGTATAGAGATTCGTATCTCAGTCGCACCACCCGAATGTGGAATGCTCTACCTGGCCATGTTTTTCCCCTACAATACGATTTACAAAGATTCAAAAGCAACGTGCATCGGTGTCTCCTTTCTAATCCTCTCCTATTTTCCTAAATGCTCGCACTGTGTTCTATAACATTATAAGGGTAGTCATAACCCCTTGATGTGTGTGCAAATTATAAAAAAAAAAAAAAAAAAAAAAGTAATGATAATTCTTTCGTACATTCGTTTGAAAATTTAAGTTTCTGGTATAAATCCAGTGGTCTACTCAAGCAATAACACTCTTACAGACTCGAGGCACCATAAAAGGGACAGCTTGGATAGATACAATTTTGCAAAATTTTTTCTATTAGCGAATGCTTTACTAGTAGTGTTTGAAAAAGCTATAACTTTCGAAAATCACGTTTGAATGGTACGGTAAGTCTGCCCAAGAGAAGTTGAAATGATATACTCTTAGTGCCAGTGCACAAAAGCGTGGGCGTCGGCGTCGTTTTGAAGTGCCTTTGTTCATTCTCGCAGAACCAATATGTAGTTCGCGTTTAGGTTAGGTTACCTCGCGTTTAGTGGTTTGTAAAAGAAAATAGGAGTAGAATCCTTTGTTACCCTTGTACATCGAAACTTGCATGTAGTATGATTGTAAAAGGACGTAACCGATCAATTAAAAAAGCAGCCTTTACTGGTAATTGAAAAATTAACAATGAATTTTATTAATCTATTTGCCACAGCCCTGGACATTTTTTTTTTTTGGAGTGATGGCAGTATTTTCTTAAAATTTCAACATCTTTTACATTCACCGCAAATTAAACGAGTCGTTCTTTAATTAGTTTTTTAAAAAAAAGAACTTTATTTTCATATCTTAAAGTTAACTTATTCTAAGACAATGTTACTCAGCGAAGACGACTGCTTCGGTTCGCGTTCTGTTATATTCTCCCCTTAGTATCTGCTGTTGTTTCTGACTGTAGCTTGAATTCTTGAATTCAACCCTATTGCTTATGCTGGCCATCCGCGGTCATTGTTTATGTTGACCATCTGTGGAGTCTATGGTGTGATATTATTTTATGTGTGATATGATTGGGGATGATTGAAGGTGTTAACTTCCCCCTTCGTCTGAAAAGATCGTCCCGATCTTACGTCTGTGATTGACAAGTTTCCACTCGACTCATAATATCTTTTAGTTGCATGCTCACGAATTCTTCTTTGTTAATACGTGGTCGCATGTATCTCTTGAAATGTATTATCAAGACTATGATTATTATACCGAACATCGTTAGTCCGAATGTGGATATAATCGGACTCCTTGTGATTTCGCTTCCAACTGCTTGCATAAGATTTATATTTTTCATTTTCAATTTTTCATCAAGGGTTTCAAAATATTGGCCAATGTCGTATTCGTTGACGCTATATGTTTTCAGGAATCTATTTATTTGTCCTGTAGGGTTTTCGTATATCTCACCATCTATTATAGTAGAATTCTCGAACGTGAGTAAGTATGTTCCGGTGACGTGCTGATCGTCGATTTGGTGTTCCCCAGTCAGTAAAATAGAACCATCTTTAATTATTTCTAAAGCTAGGTTTTTTTCTTTAATTTTATTACAAATTGCTTTTCTATTTTCCAATAGATCGACTAAACAGGTGTCGTTATCCTTATAAATTTTACAATAGTTGAATAGTAATTCATATTTACAATTCTTAATGTTTTTATACGTATCATTACATTTTGCAATTTCTTTATTCAAAATTAGTTTCCCATCGGATTGGCTTAAGGCCCTTATTTCATATAATTTACATTTATTTTGTAAGATGGGGAATTTTATCATAATAACTATTACGTCTTTGTTTTGTAATATTTTAAATTTAGAGACATCCATGATCTCGTTTACATTTGTTTCGGTATTTTCAATTTTTACAATTCTTTTTAATTCATTAAAATTTAGTATGTTCGGATTTAGTACATTCAATTTTGCTAACGTTAATGTTGTTACAACGTTTTGTAGTTCCAAAATAATAAGTTTACATTTTTCAGCAATATGTTCATTTTTAACATTCATTTTCATATTCTGAATTACTTCAAAAAGTTTAGAATTAGTTACAAATTGTTTATTATTGTTTTCAATTAAATCATTTATTTTATTTTCTAGTATTACTTCGTCGTCATGATCTGGTGTACCTGCTATAAATTTCCAAATTGTTCCTAATGTATTAATAGCTCTTTTTTGTCTTTTAGTCGTTAATTGATCTAAATAGGTTTGAATTATTTTTAAATTATTATCATGTTGGTCGTCTCTAGGTGTGTCTGCGTAATGTAATTCATCGTGGTCCCTGGCTAATTCTTCCCAAGTTTTGTCCACAAAGTTTTGAATGTATGTAAGGTTAGTTACGTGGAAAATTGTAGATGTATTTTCGTAGGTCAGTACGTCTTCTATTTCTATGAGAATAAAATTCTCTCGAGTGTAATCAATGAGGTCTGCTTTTATAGCAATGATCATGAATAAAAGAAAACGGATGTCCATTTTCTGGAATTAAAGTTTCAAATTATCCTTATGAACTACTCTGTTATTACTTAGCTGTATCTTATTCCCTAAATCAACTGCTACGATTTTCTTTTTAAATTTTTGTTGTAGTTTATTGCGTATACCAGGAATTTTTTGGTATACTACGTCGTTAGGTTCTAATTTCTTTCCTTTTCTTTTCTTATTATGCGAAGCAATCATTTTACCTTGAGTAACGGCTAACTTAATAGGAATATCTTCATGAGCAGTTTTATTAAAAAGTATTTCTATAGGTTTCTTTTCTGTAGAAGAATGAACAGTTTTGTTATATTCCTTTGCGGACCTAATGTAAATTTCTGTTGGGTCAAGTAATTTATGTTCCTGCTTTAGACATCTAGCTATTTCTTGTATAGTACTATGAACTCTCTCTATTTGCCCATTGGTAGTACTATGGTTGGGAGGTGTATAATATATTGTAATATTTGACCTTTGCATTAATGATGTAAATACTGCGGATGTAAAAGCTGCATCTTGGTCACAAACTAAATTTTTGCATTCAGGGAATATTTGAAGGACTTCCAAAACTTTGTTCGGCATATCTTGTCGATTTTCAATTTGTTTAATTATTAAATATTTTGAATATGCATCTATACATGTCAAAAACTGTAATTTTTCCGCAAACATTATATCAATATGGACAGTCTCTCCCTCCTTTAAAGGAATTGGCGCCTCGCCAATTGGTTGCAGATTAGGATGCCTATTATATTTGCTAGTGTTGCAAATTTCACAATTCTTTGCAAATTGTTCGAATTCTTTTCGCATGTTGGGCCAATAATACCTATCTAATATTTGTTTCATATTCTCTCGAGCATTACGATGAGCTCGGTTATGAGTTGTTTCTATTAAGGAAATTTGATCTTCTTTATTTGTAAGATCTATGGCGAAAAATTTAGTTCTCACGAACTTATTATTAAAATGAGTCTTTAAAATATCTTTAATTTCATGGATCACCTCTGTTGTACCATACAATGCAACAATACCACCACCAATATATTCTTTAAATATTGGGATTATATCTTCTTTATTTTTGAAATGTATCAAATGCCTAACTTTCCCTTGGAAAGGATACAATTGTTCATGTCTTGTTTCAGGACCTTTATTTATAACTATTTGTGTGTTATACTGATTAATAGGTCTATCTAATTCTTCAATATGGTTTTCATCGCTACTTTCAGCGGAATGCTGAGTATTTACCGAACTTGAGTCGGATATTTGATTTAAATTTTGTCGCGATAATGCATCTGCTACAACGTTAGTTAGTCCTGGTTTGTAAACCATTTTTGGAGCGTATTCTTCGATAAGTGCATGCCAACGTTTTAGTTTTATGTTTGGGTTGCGGGGTGAAACCGCGAATGTAAGGGGTTGATGATCCGTATGGATCTCGAGATTTGTAACACCATATAAGTAGTTACGTAAGTTCTTTAAAGCGTAGACTATAGCGTATAGCTCTTTCTCATTAGCAGCATACTTTCTCTGTGTTTTATCGAGGGTTTTGGATATGAACGTAATAGGTTTTTTCTCTTGGGAGAGGACAGCTCCAATGGCATCATTTGATGCGTCGGTTGTTAAAATAAATGGTTTTGAATAATCAGGTTGGTTTAGTTCAACCTCAGTAGTCAAATGATTTTTAAGTGTTTTGAAAGCTTGAATTGCTTCATCGTCTAAATCAATTTCGGTCTTCTTTGCGAGATGTGTGGATACTTGTCCACTTTCACTTTGTAAAAACTTTGTAAGTGGCTTCGCTATCTGCGCGTAGTTACGTATAAATCTTCTATAGAACCCTATCATTCCCAAGAATGATCTTAGTTGCCGTAAGGTTTTAGGCTGAGGGTATTCTTTAATAGTTTCAACTTTAGAAGGGTTTGTCTTAATTATACCTTGCCCAATAATGTATCCAAGAAATTCAATTTTTCCCTCATATAATTTAGTCTTCTCAATTGAAATTTTCATATTTGCGTCTCTTAAAACTTTAATAATCGTATTTAAATGCTCAGTGTGTTGCTCCACAGAATTAGAATAAATAATTATATCGTCAATGTAAACATGACAAAATTTCCCAATGTAAGGACGTAAAATATTGTCCATTGCTCTCTGAAAAATTGATGGAGCGTTCTTTAAACCAAACGGAAGTCTAGTAAATTCATATTTTCCGTTATTCACACTGAAGCTTGTTTTTTCAATATCTCCTGGTTTCATTTTAATCTGATGGAAACCAGATTCCAGGTCGAGTGTTGAAAAATATTTTGCATTTCCGAGATTTGATAGTATAACGTTAGTATCTGGGATAGGATACTTATCGGAAATTGTATTTTCATTGAGCTTCTTGTAGTCTATCACAAGTCTATGTTTTTGAGTGCCATCTTTATTTACACCCTTTTTTGGCACCACCCATACCGGAGAATTATAAGGACTTTTCGATGGCCTTATAATACCTTTTTGCAATAATTCTTTAATTTCTTGATTCACAAATTTGTTTACACCTAGAGGATAGGGATATTGCTTAGTCCAGATAGGACGGTCTGAACATGTGCGTATTTCAGCTGTAACATCGGTCCTGAATGGAAGTGTAGTGTCAATGTTTGAATGGATACTTGAAATTTTCTCCAACATTGCAGCAACTAAATTATCGCTCACCTGTATATGATTGAATGCGTCGGTAGGTTCATCGAAATATATTTTATCTGTTCTATTTCCGTACCTTAGAACTTTGTTTTTTAAGTCTATCTCAGCTTTTACTGAGCTCAATAAATTATAACCTATTAGAGCTTCATACTCTAAGTTGTTTAGAATGTAAAATCTAATTTCTTTATCAAATATCAATGCTTTGTGGTATTGTTTAATAATCACATCCCCATTTACTGTGCAAGCACGTTTTAAAATTTCAAGATCAATCGGATCCCTGAAAATACCTGGTCGACAGTAGTTACTACTCGCACCAGTATCTATTAATATTTTTATATTTTTACCATTTATTGTTCTTCGTAAGTGGGGCAAGCCCACTCTTCTTCTAAAAAATGATTTCTGTTTTCATTTAAATTGTTAATTCTGCCACTCTTAACAGGCGGAGGTTGTACAGAATGCTGTGCACTATCAATACGTTCACGTTTAAAGATTGGTCGACTCTGAACGTTGAAAGTATTATATTTTGGCTTTTGCCATCGAGGTGAATTTTCCTGTCTGAAAGGATTTTGTGTTTGCTTATTAAACATTTGTTTGTAATGCTCAGCTTTTTGCTGAGGAATTGGTCTGTTTTGTGAACTACCTAGAACCATTGGTTCAAAAAGCTGAGGTAGCTGTCTATAATCTTGCCTATGTTGCGTTTGTGATTGGAAAGCAGCGCTGTTATTTGCTACTGGGTGCTGATTCCTCTGGAATCGCAAATTATTGCTATGACCTGCATTTCTACTGTCAAATTTAGAATTTTGTAAAGCAAAATTTGACCTAATTTGGTTACTTTCAAGCTCTTGTGCTTTAGCAAGAGCGTTCGGCAAATCAGCTGGTCGCAGTGAGAATAGAATATTGGTTAACTGTCCGTTAAGGCCACTGATGAAAACTCTTAGAGCATCAGCTCTATTCAATTTATTTAATTCCGAAGTAATTGGAGAGTTTGACCCGTATGTCATAATTACTTTGTTGGTCAGTAGTGTGAGTTTTTTGTTAACCTCATCATAATATTGCAAAAGAGAAAGAGATCCTTGCCTTAAGACACTCATTTCTTGATTTATAATGTGCATGGGCCTTTTATCGGCATATGCGAAGTCTAGGCGAGCAATAATTGCTTCGAAATTAAGTACTGTACCATGATTGGTAAGTACATCATTTGCGGCTTTTACAATTTTGTTTCTAAAAATTGTTAGGGCGGCGAAATATCTTTTGCTGCCAATGGCATAAAGTTTCATGCTGTTATGAGCAGCATCTCTCCAACTTACGTATGCGGTTGGAGTACCGTCGAAATCTCTAAGAGATTTTATCATATCCAATGTCTCATCACACGGAATAGATAAATTAATACTTTGCGTTTCGTATTCCGTAACATCAGGTAAAAGTCCCCTGTCATGAATTAGTTTCTGTAACCTGTCAATTTCACAAGCGTATGAGTCGCGTTGTTCGCTTAGGATACTGTCGTATCTCGCGTTATTCAGGCTAAGTGCCTGAGAGATCAAGTCGTTTACTACTTCTGGATTCATTTTTAATAAAAACTTTACGTACACCAGAACACGTTACACTTTTTCCCTTTTTTTTTTTAAATATCTTAAATACTCTTTAAATACCGCTATTAAATTACTTTTTTTGCGCAGTAAAAATCTTTTAAATTTTAATATAGATCATGGAATTAAAATACATATATAGTTAAAAATATTCTTAAAATATTCTCACTCCAATTTTCTTTTGTTCTCTTCCGTTTCGTTGTTGACTTTCTCTTCTATTCAAATTCGGAACACGTTGGGGCCTTAGATCGTGCCACTTTCTTCTTCACTTGTTATTATTCACTTGTTATTATTTTTTGTTTTTTTTTTTGTTGTTGAAGGAATACTTTTTTGTTTTCTCCCTTTTTTTAATATTTTGTTTTTTACTTTTCGAGAAATTTTTAGTTTTCACTGACACTGGGATACTTGAATTTTCTCCCTTTCAAAATTTCTTCTCACTTTTAAATTGAACCTTTTCTCAGTTTTCACTGATACTAGTTTTTACTTTGGCGGATCGCGAAAATTAACACTTTACTTTTTGTTTTTCAAGTTTTACGTTAAATCGCGTATCCCGGACGAGCCCCCAATTAAACGAGTCGTTCTTTAATTAGTTTTTTAAAAAAAAGAACTTTATTTTCATATCTTAAAGTTAACTTATTCTAAGACAATGTTACTCAGCGAAGACGACTGCTTCGGTTCGCGTTCTGTTATATTCTCCCCTTAGTATCTGCTGTTGTTTCTGACTGTAGCTTGAATTCTTGAATTCAACCCTATTGCTTATGCTGGCCATCCGCGGTCATTGTTTATGTTGACCATCTGTGGAGTCTATGGTGTGATATTATTTTATGTGTGATATGATTGGGGATGATTGAAGGTGTTAACTCGCATTCTTTTGCGTGCTTTGGATTCTATGCAGTACTTGCATTATGTGCCAGTCCTTGAATACTTGCGGTCACTTACATTTGTAGCTTTTGTTGTCCTTTGTCGTTTCACATTCTTTTAGACTTTTCAGAAATTTTTTTTATTTTTAGTGTCTATTTTCTGCAGTCTTTTCCAACTTTTGTATTCTAGTAATCTTTTTTGAGACCTTGCAGTCTTTTGCAACCCTGTAGAGTTTCGTGATCCTTGCAGTTTCCTGTAGTTCTCTGCAGATTTAGCAGCCTTTAACAGCTTTTTAGCATTCCCTTTTTTTTGCAGCTGCAGTCTTGCATTCTTTTGCAATTTTTGGATTCTATTGCATTTTCTGTGTTCTCTTGCAGGGCTACATTTTGTCTTTTGAAATCACGTGAAGTCTTGAAAGCTTTTGCAGTCTCTTAGCGGTTTTTTCGCATTGCTTGCAGTCTTTTGTTTTATATCCCAGGTTCGAATACCGCTTTCTTATTTACTTGCGTTTATAGGCACTATGAGGAAAGTTTTCCAATCGTGCAGAAAAAAAGTTTGAGAAAACAATTAAACAAGACATAACGATGAGAATACAGAAAAAGTGGGAACTGCAATTCTGTCCGTCTGTATATGGATCTACAGCCTTAACCACTTGACCAATTTTCTTCAAAATTTGCAGTTAGTTTCTGTGGGGCAGCCTATAGAGTTTCATGTTAATGGCTTAAACGATTTTGGACGAAATTTTATATTTAAGAAGTCCTAGATAGTTTGAGCAAGATAACTTTTTACTAACAAGTGAAAGATTCTAGCTTTTAAAACTTTTCTAGGTTTTATTAAAATATTTAGGTTTTTTGAAATAACTTCAAAGCCGTCATTTTAAAATTTTTTATTTTCAAAACAATTTTTGGCAAGATCTTAAGCTTTTGCATACCTGATTTGAATAATGCATAAGCTATAGAAGATTGAAAAGTTCTTCGTCCTTTTGGTTCAGTTAACTATTTGAAATCTACGTAAGTCATCAGCGGACGTCAGGTGAAAATAAATAGGTTCCATAGAATACTGCAGGTCAAGGGCTCCATCGAAATGTTCGAAATATCTTCTTGTTCTTAGTTCTACTGTCCTAAGAGGTTCAAAGATGCACTAAGCTTATCTAGCCTCACCTTTTTTCCGCTTCGATACTCAATACGGGACCTCAGGCGGACACTGGAGGAGATGTACAATGTGAAAATAAGTTTTAAGTGTAGTTCTTCTAAATCATTTTTTCTTTTGTTTATATGAAAAGTAAAATCATTGGAAACTACCAATTCTTAGCCTTGGACACAAGCTCAAAGGAATCCTCAACAAATGTATAGAATCTCATTTATCACCAGTCCACCGCATCATCACATCGCGTTTAAAGCAAAAAATTGTATTCAATCAAAATCTTGTTAGGAAACATTTTTTAATTATCCTCCACCACACGGCACGTTTGTTACCAAAGTGACACACATTTTTTTTTTTTAAATTGCATTTTAATGCAGCCAATTGAAAATCCAATTAAAAAGAATTTTAGCAGTGGGAAAAATGAAATAAGACAAAAAAAAAAAAGAGAGAAAAAATTGTCACACAAAGCTGAATGCATGTGATTGGTTGTGGCCGTGGAAGTCCTTTAATAAAATAAAAGTTTATTGGCAGATGCTGAGTTAAAAACAGAATAAAATAAATAAATAAATACAAAGGGAACCGGAACCAGTGACAACATCTACAGTCTAGGCATCTGTCCGATTTATTTTACTATTTGGTTTTTGGTATTTTTTAAAGTACAATAACACAAACAGATTTTACATATATTCAACTGCGGTAGTTTGCAACAATAAAAATAAACAACACGTTAATTGCCCTTCAGAAGCAACCAACTGTTTTTTTATGCTTCATTTTGCATTGACAATTAAAACGCACTGTTGTACTCTTAATTGAGAGAAATTCTTTTGGTTTGGTTTTTTGCTGCCAAAATGTTTATTGGAACATAAGGGTTTTGTGAATAACCTTGGATAAATTATTAGTTTTTCATTCGAAGGAGCAGTTCGGCCCACCTAAGATTAGAAGAACTGAACCGAATTCGTATTGAACGATCTGATCATATTTCAACATAGTCAACGAACTGTTATTGTATTATGTATTATCTGCCTCTGAATGGTTGTATTTCCGGTCCATAGGACTAGAATGTCTTTGTTCAAGAATAAAGAGGAAATCCCTACTTTGATATTTATATTCACATAAAATTGTTCTTTGATAATAGCAAATGTCTCTAAAAAGAGAGGGAAATAGGAGCCAAGACACAATTCAAATGAAAAGGAAACCAAAAACATAGCCATGTCTTTTGAAATAACCAACAAGAGCAAAGTAGAGCAAAAACAAAAAAAGAGAAGCTCATGTACAGATGTACACGATATACCGGTAATGGCCAATGGGTCAGTACTAACTCAATAGACGGATGTTTGCCTCCATAAATAAATGGAAATCGATTTCCGGATTCTGACACATTCTTAATGAGATGTTTCAGTGGATGTTGCATGAGAGGACTGCCAACGACAACTATATGACAAGTCAAAAAGACACAAAAAATGCCAAAATGTATAATAAATGGAAGACAGACAAAGACAAGGACGAAACAGTTTTACAGAGAACTTTTTGTTGGTTCTTTTACTTTCGAGCTTGAATTTAAGTTCTCGGATGAGTCGTTCCGAAAGGCAGAAAAAATAATTAAACGGAATAAGTAAGCAATTGAAGAATCAATAGACTACATTCAATTTGGCATACTACATCATTATTGCGTAGTTTTTCTTTGTCGTTTTGAAAACAGTAGTTTTTTGGATTAGATTGTTTAAAAGAATTCAGTGTAGTTTTTCGAAAGCGATAAGTTAGTGAATTAAAGTATATTTAACCGATATTATTGATATCAGAAAATAAAACTTTTTTATGTGTGGGACAATTTTACAATCAAAATAAATAATCATATTTTCAATGTTCATAGTTCAACTTTACCCACGCTTCTGAAATCTTTTTGAATGAGTTTATCGATCGATAGCAGTCTCGAAGCAATGAAGTAACTCTAGCGGAGCGGTGAAATATTAAATCATTTTGTAACAATTTTTAGCGCGTTTTTTTTAGCGTTTGTGTTTCGTTATTAAATTCTGGTAACCAGACAGTAATTTTTTTTCTTTGGTGACTATCATCTAAAAAAATTTGATTCACCCAAAATAAGTTTTTCTAAATTATTTTTACTGGAACTTATAATGCATTGCTGATTTTTGAAGCGGAACTTGTAATAAATGTTAACTAAACACCTCCAGATTATTTTCTGTTGGGTCAAGGGAATTGGCCAGTTTACAAAAAAAACTATATCTATATCTATAACTATATATCTATCTTTATCTATATATCTATATATCTATAATATATCTATATCTGGTTTAAGCTTGAGAACGGCTGAACGGATTAATCTTAGCTTGGTCTTGAAATGTTCGTGGAGGTTTAGCGAAGGTTTAAAAGACAAAAAAAAAAAAAAAGAATTGGAATATAGTAAAAGTAACAATTTCCTTATTTCTCACTGTAATGAATAAAAAACTAAATTCAAACAATGCTTTTGTTTTTTCTTAATCGTTTTTGACAAAAAAAAAACATTAAAATAATAAATTTTTAAATTTTTTGTTTTTGAAAATTTTTTAACTTTTTGACTTGTAAGAATTGAATTTACTGTCCATGAGCACAAAAGACTATATTTCATCTTCAAATTCCCACAGGAACGGAAATGGGAACGTCAAATAGTCAATTTATTCAAATAGATATCTGAAAGAAACCATAATATTTGAAATTTGACAACCAATCTCTGGGAGTGAAGATTACCGCTACGTGCGCGAGAACTTTCTCTCCTTTTGTTATTCCTTGTGATAGTGATATTCCAGGTAATGTGCTTTTTCCAATAATTTTTTTTTTTTGATATTCTGTGATATTGACAATTTACTACTAATTTAGCAATTTACGATGACGAGGAGAAGGCGACCTGACTTAGGTCGAGGATCTCAATGCGACCATTCAGAATTTTCTTCAAGGCAGTTGGTTTCCTTCAAATCAGTCGACACTGTTGTGAACCAGGATGACGTAGTCAACTATTCCACGGAAATTTTAAATTCACATGAATTGCCTGGACTACCACCTCACAATTTGCAGTTAAAAGTAGTATTAGTTGTCATCATGCTGCGTAACAACCTGGACTATGCAATGGAACTAGACTGGCTGTGAAAAAACTGATGAATAACGTCATTGAAGCAACAATCATAAACGGACAATAGAAAAGATAGGATGTCTTGATCCCGCGAATACCGATGATTCCAACGGATTTATTATTCGATTTGCAGTACGTCTGGCCTTTGCGATGATAGTTAATAAATCACAAGGAAAAGACAGTCGTTAGAAGTTTGCGGAATGAACTTGGAGTTTTCTTGTTTCGCGCATGGACAATTCTACGTCACATGTTCGCGGGTCGGAAAACCGTCTTCTTTGTTTATTTACGCACCGCACCACAAAACAAAACCAAAAATATTGTTTTTGAGAAAACTTTAATTTAACTTACAGACTGTATAATAACAGTGTGTATGCCGAAACTAATAATTATATTTCAATCTTCATAAAAAATACTTTTTTTTTTTAAATACGGATTTTTTTTGTTTGTTTTGAAATTGATTTATACAAAAGAATAGGTCTTTTGTTTATCGGAACACAAAAAAGACATTTTTGATAAATTTTCTTAAGTGTATACTATTGACTCTGGCGTATACGTACTGTTTTTTTTTTAAGTTTCATTCTGATAATAAATTGTAACTACTTTCAATACATTTTATATTTAAGAGTTCAATGAGAAAAATTTATAGTTGCTGATTGTTGCTGAATTAATTTCGTCTGTATCAATTCAAATTTATTGAACTTATCCCTTATAGGGCCCCTACACTACGCAAACACGTTTGCACAAACGTGTGTTTGTGCAAACATACACGCAAACATTGACGTTTTTCATATCAATAACACCTACGGAGCAATGAGCAATTTATAGAATTTTATAAAAGTTTACTGGTGTTTTGGTGTGCTAAAAGCAAAGTTTGTTGCAATAATTAAAGCAGCACATGCGAAATCGCTCATTGCTCGTAGGTCTGATTGATATTAAAAACGTCGAACATGTTTGTGTAGTTTGTGGCGAAACTATGTTTGTACAAACACACGTTTGTACAAACGTGTTTGCGTAATGTAGTGGCTCTGTTAGCTAATATTTTAACACTCAGAATTAAAACTACAGGCCCAAGCAACGCCGCGCCGGGTGGCTTGGACCTATTCCAAAAACTCTGTCATCGTTACAGTGCTTAATTGCCCCTCAGTAGCATAGACTATATTTCAACCCCACTCTGCCACTAGAATGAAAGCTTGGAGACTGCTTTACTTAACTTTTAAGTGATAAAAATAGGTCGATTTCCTCTTCCATTTTATGGTCAGTCAGTTGACTTTCTGAGGCGGCTATTCGGCCTTTTGTGACTGAACCTACATTATTGCACATTGTAGCAACAGTAGGTTTGCGTAGAGTGACATGAGGTTTCCACAAGACTGTGCCTCATGCCACACAGCACACTTAAGAATGAAACAATTGAGAGGCGAGTTCGGTGAACAGTTTATCTTGCTTTTGAGCAGGATGATCATTAACCACCTAGATCGGGTGGGTCTATATGATAAAGCTTATGTGTATAGCGATAAGTTCGTTTCAATTGAGTCGCTGGAAGCCAGCATTGAAGATTTTATTCATGAGAAATCGTCTAAAATGTTAAAAAGATTATGCCAATATTGGACTAAGTGAATGTGCAATTTGAGTCCCAGCTGTGGCAAAATTTGCATCAAATAATCTTCAGCCATTAAATTCTATCGACCGTACTATGGACTCAAACCTTTCTGATCACTTTTTCATTGAGTTCCGTAAAGTGAGTCTTTTCTTAAAACTCTATGAAAGCAATTTCAATTTTGATCTCTTAATTATTCCTTTTTTGTTAAGTTCTATCTCCCTTTTCCCAAACATTTCATCTCTCA
The DNA here is from genome assembly GCA_914767635.1 of Melanostoma mellinum. Taxonomy (NCBI): domain Eukaryota; kingdom Metazoa; phylum Arthropoda; class Insecta; order Diptera; family Syrphidae; genus Melanostoma; species Melanostoma mellinum. The sequence continues at coordinate 245,263,370 of OU612058.1, read as the reverse complement.
AATGAATGTCAAAGTCCCGAATATGCACAATCCGAAGTTTTCTATTACCATTGGTTTTTCTTTGTGCATTCGGATTCAAAGACAAACAAAACAGTTAAAAGTTCCCAAAAACCATTTCGATTTATCATGCAGCGGTTTTTCAAAAGCCAAACGTTTTGGAAAACATCCAAATGTGATTAGCATAGCAAAGCTCGTTTTGGAGACATTGCTTCAAAAAGAAGGTGTGCCTCATGACGAACTGCATTCAAAATGAATTTCACTTCTGTTGCTGATAGATTCCTCCTTAAAAAACCCTCCGAGGTAACAAAGCTTGTGCATGCCACACTCACTCAAAGGTTTTAATTAAAATTTTGATTAAAATCGTTCGAAATGTGAGCTGTGAGCATGTAAAGATTTCATCACCTTCTACACACAGCGCCTTTTAAATAGAAACACTTTTCAATATTTAAAATTTTTCGTCTTGCTTTTCATAGTGTTGAAAACACGTTAAGTCACACAAATATAACCAAACAGAAAATAATTTTTGAACCTGACTTTGGCGAGTTCATATACGTTTCAATTCAGATACCAACGTTGCTGTAAAGTCATTGACTGAACCGATAGTGCAAAGGAACTACATTGAACTACTCATCCTGTTAACCAATAACGTGAGCCTCGTTTTAATTTATGTCGATGCAGAGCGGTGGAAGGCTTAAAGGGCGATGATGGTGATTGTAGAGCAACTCAGTTTTCGTGTGCAAAGACAAGTTCGCGTTCGCTATAGTAATGCATTCCGATTTGCCTCAGCACATACGGAATATGCGATGATATGTAAGTGTTATTCCAGCGGTAAACGAGCATTTCCGCCGACAAAGTAAAATAACAGCGTAACTTTTCAGACATCCCTTGCAGAAAATTAATTTCCATTTTGGCAACAGCAAAAAGCTCTTCGCTGCGTGCTTAGTGCTAAGTGAAGTATTTCACCAGGAATGAAAATTATGCGTTCGAACACTACAAGGATATTGAGAGCAATGAATTTTTTTAATTACTTTCGAAAGATAACAGAGTATGGTTAGCAGAGGAATGCACGTTGTTCTGGTATTTCTTGATTTTTCAGAAGAGACAGAAATTGTCTGTGTTGTGGTGGGCTTTGTGGTAATGTAATGCTTACTAATTGCATTCCTATGTCGCTAATGGAATTGTATTCCTGCGTCTGTTTTACGTACTTAAATTCTTTTTTTTAGAACGAAGCAGTTGTAAGACTATGTTAAAGGATACGTGTGAAGGCAAGCAACTGCAAACTTTTCGAAAACACCAAAACGGTTGAGATGTCCTGTCGATTTTACAGCGGCACTCAACAAAATTTACCTTAAAGCTACGAACAACTTTGTCGCATTTTCAGAGTCAAATCAAGTCGAAACTCACTGAAAATAACAGAAGAAAAATCACCTCTTATCTTCTCAATTCTGTACTCAATTCAAGCAAATCACATTCAAATTCCAGTGTAAAAGTCTCTCCTAGTTGAGACTTTCCAAAGAACAACACACCTGATGGTAATAATATTCATGTAATCACACACGAAAGTTCAAGTACTCTGGCCTGAGAGTGTGAAATTTAATCCCAATTAAATGCACCATGCAGGTGCTAAATTATCTGAAGAGAATCTGCGTCTTTGGCCCGAATACTTGGATTATATTTGACCCCATGGCGATTGCCGTGAAACGGCAAAACTTAAAGCCAGAAATCAATAAGCAGATAATCCAATTTCCTTTTGGAGACTGGTGTGAAATATGCTTGCTGCACCATCCTACAGCATACTCAAGCAAAACAGCCATAGCAATCTTTAGAAGCTTACACAATTCCTATTTCAATTGGCTTGGCCTTAGTTAAATGACCAAGAAGCAATAAAATTTGGAAGTATGTATACGAGCAAAGGGCAATCGAAGAGTCTCAAGCACACAACACATGTCCTGCCGGTGTTCAGTACAGGGTGGTTCGTAATTGAAAGAAGTACAAGTCAAAAACAGAAAAGTTTTGTTCCTTAAAAATGAGAATTCAGTGAGGGTCGGCCGTAAATTTCCGTTAATACCGTCCATGAATCATATTTGCAATAACATCATGTAAATCTGGATCGGCTTCCTGATCAGGAATCTCGGCACATATATACGTGCTGTGATGTCGTGTCTATCTCTTGACGCTTGACCGGGAAGCAGCAATTGAATAATTTCTATCCATTTTGGATTATAGGTAAAAGTAATAAAGTGATCTGGTCGACCGTAATGACGAACATATGTCATTGCATCTTGCACATATTCATGCAACTGACGTGGATACCAATGAACGTCGCCGTAGCCGGCAGAATAGTTGATCGACCAATCTTAGCTACATTTCCTTCAGTAATCAGTACTAACTGCATCAGTAAATGGATATACTCCTCAGAACGCAGTTAAGCTTGGTTCAACCTCATTAGTAGGGGAGCCCAAGAGGGGATTTTGCGCGTTACTCGAGCGCGTCAGAAAATCATATGGGTAGAAACCTTGCACCATGTATTGTACTCCTACCATATATTAAGCCTTAATGTTGGGGCGTTCGCTGAGGGCACGAAGACACACTCCTGGTGTCCTGGTAGGTACCTATCAATGAGGTTCAAAACCCAGTAGGTTTTCATTAAAAGGCGAATGAGTTCCAGTACGAAAGACAGAAACTATCTTTTAACTGACGGAAACATTATTCAGCCCTATCACGAATATGGTACGAATCACGAAAAAGCTATTGTAAAATCCGTTCCTTGTGGATTCGAAGTGTAAAATCTACTAAGAATTTCAAAATTCGGGGAATTTGGTATCAGTAATTCCGAATCAAACTGAAATATGACGTTCTTTTCTACGACAGTTTATTCTTTTCGTAGCGAAGTGCTTCGGTTTTGAATATTAACATTAAATACAAAAATGTCGAGAACAGGAAACAAAGACCAATGTGAACGACCATGGCGGCAAAAGATAAAACTAAAGTAGACTTACTAAAACAGATATGACCTAAAATTTTCGAATTTTTCTTGACAAACTAAAACAGGCACGATATTAATTTTTTTGTAAGTATTTGCCCTTTGACTAAAGAAATTAATTGCGGGAACAAAAGGGAATTATTGAAAAATTGAAGGGATTTTCGTTTTAAAAGTCTCCAAACATTGGTGTCAATGATGACAGCTAATTTCGCAATTCACAAACATTTTTTTAATGAGGCAATGCTTTTTTCGGGGCTCGTAGTGAAATAATCTACTCGGGGAAGTTCCACTATCGAATTCGTGATAGGGCTGATTATTTAAACAATATCTTGGCGTCGACTATGCGTGACATCCTTTAAATTTTTTCTGTGGTACATCAGAATCTGCAAGGATACTATACTTATTATTCCGATAAAGGGCACATTATCGTGCTGAACTTTTCAAAACCCTTTTTCATATTCTGTATAGCTTGCTAATTTTGGTAAATTGGTAAACATTTTCAAGGCCCGTTCTTGTTGATTTATGTTAATAATTTTGACATTTTCAGCAGAGCAAGGAAGCTGTCAGTAAATTCCTTTCTGGTATTGAAGACAAGGGAAGCGACAAAAATAGGTTTGGTTATTTTTAATAGGAATAGCATTTGACCAAGCCAAATCTTACGAGCTGGTTGAAACGTTGCCCTTTAAAAACATTATCTAAAAGAACTGAGGTGACGCCCTTATCATCCCGGTCCAGCAGAACCATCACCTTCCATTTCCAAAATTGATGAATATCTCCTGATTGAGGTTTGGATTTAAGACTATCACCATATCAACGCTAAGTTTCACTCTCATACCAACTCGGACCGAATTGTGATGTTATTCGGTCCAGAAAACAGAAAATCTAGGGAACAAGATGTCCAGAAGAGTTATCGTATGGACAGCAAGGAACCCGTCAATTGGATTTCCAAATAGACACCAACAAAAAATTAAGCAAAGACTGTTAAAATGAGATGCACAAGTGAACAGAGAGCTCAACCAACTTGTGTTAGCGAAACTTTAAGCAACAAGCAGAAATTCATTTCCGCTAAACAAGTTAAGCTTAGAAGTTCACAATACAACTATCCTATAGTTGATCTAAATAAAATGCTAAAAACACCCTGTTTCCATCGCTGGATAAAGTTGTGGGACTTACAAAACTTGCTTTTGGTTTCCTTTTCCAACTATACATCGGGTACATAAGCTAAGGAGTAAATTATATTCTTACGGATTGTGGTGTTAATATCGAATCCAATCTTCCTTGGACACTTGAAAAGAGGTGAGAATTCTTTTGCTAAAGCGTTGTTCAACGACGACTTTTCCCTTGGCTTAGTCGTAGAGGTATCCTGTGCACTTTGCTTTGAGAATTGCTGGGAGATAAAAAGAAATAATCGACTCCGATGGTGTTCGGTGGTAAATGTGGGTCAATGGAGTGAAAAACAAACGACAGACAGATGAACGAATGTATGGTGTTGAACCTGTGGCCTGTACGCACGTTTGAATGGCTCGTATTTGAACTACTGAAATTTCGTTTGGAGTTTCCCTAGTGACAGAATTTGTTGTGGTTAATGCGAGATTGCATCTTTTATTTTTGTTCTCTTTACACGCTGAGTCCTGCGATAGTGATGAAATCATGTGATTAGGACAGCATTGGGGATGAGGAAAAATAACTGAATTGAGCGTGTAAATGATGAAGTGATTTGCTTTAACTTAGACGGATGCGACTTTGGTTTACATTCACAGGCTTAAAACTTAAATGAAGAAGATGAAGGTAGAAATGAAAAACTAGCTCGTCTTAAGTACTTTGACTCTGGTGTACACTTAAAAGCCAACTCTTTTACCGAATTTCAAAACCAGACTTTTTGACTGCTTCCACTTTTACATTTACATTTACATGAAACCTACTCCACACATAAATCTGCGGAGTAGGGAGTTTGCAGCCGGGCGACAAAGACCATTTGGCTGATACACCACAAGACTAACTACTCAAATACTACATAGAACAAATAACACATGACAACAGCACGCAGTAGTACAAGACGGTTCCCCATCTTGTCACTAACAGCGCTCATTCCGATTTAATTACGGTGTTCTAATGGGAACCGACTCTTTTCGGGTGACAAGGCCGTTGTCGACTGCTTCCACGTACTTGCCATTTATCATTCATAGTAAATTGCAAAGACTCCTAACTATTACCAAGAATTTACTCCACAAACGGGTAGTTAGTTCCCAGTAAGGATCTTAACTCGAATGGTTCGCCTCTATGGTTGCATGTCCTTGTGATTTGCTACTCTATAGGTGAGCTCTTCGACTAAATCCTAAAGTATCTCGATAAGAGGACATGAATTTCATCTAACTGCATACCAACACCATTCACATGACAATCACTTCCTTGAGCTCCATTGCGTAAAATGCTAGGGAACTTTTGTCTATTCTTGGACTTACTTTATGCAAATCGAGTTAACTTGGGGCTCAGTTGTAATTGATTCATGATGTTGATAGCCAAGAAAATGTTCTAGTTATCAGGTTGGTATGTGTTGTATATGAGTGTGTAGACAATGGACAGGTTTTCATTCTCAATGCAAGAGAAACTGGTCGATGGCATCTTTGCTTAATAAAAATTGATTGTAGTCATCGAATAAAGAGAAAGGATGTGCTTTGTCTCGTCAAGTAAAATATTAGTTGTCCAAGATCCACTTTTTGGTCAATGCAGGGATAAATAATGCACATAAATGAGGACGATAAGAACGGTTTATGAATCCTGGTCGAGGCTTGAGGATGGAATTCGGATTAAAGACAATGATGAGGAAAATATCCGATAAGGATATTTATTATTTCTGATTGAGAAGAATCCAGTGAGGCGAAATAAGCCTTTGTTATGGCAAATTGCCAGGATGTGACCTGGTATATAAATGAGATATGTGATAGGTTACGGATTTTAGTTTACGATATTTTGGTCTTTTGTCATTAATTTCTAAGAAATTGTGTCCAATTAATCAGGAATTAGAAATTTCATTGACAGCCATTCATATATTCTATGTAAAATCTAAATTTTGATTTCTGTTGAAAACAGAAATGCGGAATTGTTTTCAGTTCACTGGTTAAATGAGAATTCCTTTGTATACTATTATTGGGCAGTATAAAGTCAACTGTACTTTACCTTAGCAGTAATCAAATAAGCTGAAGAAGTTCAATAAGACCAGGTACCAGAGGTGTTATGATAAGAGTGTAGGAATCTTTCGTGGGATATCAAGTTTCGATTCAATAACTATTCGAAAATATTTTTATTAGAGAAAATATTTTTACGTTGATATTGCCGAAGTATGTCTTCATTTTAAACACGCAGAAGACATTACGATTTCAATAAAGTGCAATTTGTTCCTATGAACGTGCGACGCGTCGTCCTTCTCACCATTCCAAGACAACATCATCCAAGTTGTTAGATTGTTGGAGAGTATTGTCCTCCAGTACATTATGTATGATTTCATGAAGGGACTAAGATTTGTTAAAAGTACTCAACTTAGCCTTTAACTGCATGCTATAGATCAAATAATTATAAAAACACTGATTCCTTTGCAATGAGATTTATAAATTTGACGATGGAAGCATTGCTTCCGAAATGTGCATTTGAGGAAACATAAAAAGTGTTTTAAATGTTGAAATGTTTGCTAATATTTTCATTTATTAGATAAAAACTCGTGAATTAGAGGGAAAAGAATGTTAAAAAAAAAAAAAAAAAAAAAAAAATGGGCACCACTGGGTCGAACGAACTTGCGATTGTGCGCTAAGTAAAATACCAAAATCTTAAGTCGGAGTAAAAGTTTTTAGCATTCGCTCTTAATAAATTTGGTGGTACAGGGTTGCAAACTAATCGTTAATTATGAAAATCGAACTAAATCATGCAAAATATGGAAAAAAATTAAATTGAATATTTCAAAGGTTTCAAACGAAAATATAAAAACGCCATTTTTTTGCGATAGCTAATTTATATAAACCCTAAAAATTCAATCAAAATCGTAAGAGCCGTCTTTTAAGAAACCTGTTTTTTTTATTTTTTTAAAGAATGAGATTTCAAAAATTCAAGTACATAAGTTTTAAGATCTTGCTAAATGATTGATTAACCAAAAAATTTGAAATGAATCATATATACCGCTTTGAAAATTTCGAGAAATTTTTGAAAAAAATTAATGAAAATTCGAATAAACTTAATTTTTCAAATGTTTATATCAGGGTTGTTACGGATGTGCAAATTTTGACATCCGCGGGTGCGGATGCGGATGCAGATTTTAGGAAACTAATATCCGCGGATGCGGATGCGGATGCGGATCTTAGAATTTGCGAAATATATATCATTTTAAATACATAAATGAATGAAAATTTATCAATTTTAAATTTTTTATTTAAAAATAAAAATAAAAATGTATTGTACTTCATTGTGTTACTAAATAAGAAAATGGTTTAGTAATTAAAATTAAAAATAGGTGAATTATATTTGATAAATAATAATATTGCAGCCTTCTCAGACTCCAATCAGTTTCTTAATGGATCGTAGATTAAACCAGCTCCACTAAACAGCTGTTCGCTGGGAACACTAGCAGGTGGAGGTGACAAATACCTGCGTGCAATTTTGGAGAGTGTTTTAAGATCTGTTTCATTAGTTTTATACCAATCGAGGGGATTATCATCCAAATCCAGCCTTTTTTTATTGCGATAAGTAGCTATCTCTCTTCGAAGAATCGTTTCGGGACTTGCGTTGTCATATTCTGCTTCACCATCATCTTCACTCGATGAAAACAACACTCACTAGCTATGTTTTTTTTTTTTTTCAAATGGATTTCTGTAATACGTTATTGCATACATTAGAAAAAATGAAAAAACCGAATAGTTTCTCGTTGCTTTTTAACTGTGTGCAGATAGTTAGTAAAAAAAAACTTTGAATCACATCCGCATAAACTCCGCATAAATTAATGCGGATGCGGATGCGGATGCAGATGTTCAAATCAATGCGAATAATCCGCGATTGCGGATGCGGATGCAAATATCTGCAACACCCCTGGTTTATATGTTATCTTTCTTAAACAATTTAAGACTTCCAAAATATGAAACTTCGTCAAAATTGTGGCAGCCATTAGCGAGAAAGTCGGTTTTGAAAAAAACAGTACTATGGGGGGTACCAATTTTAGACTTTTTCAAAAAAAAAAAAAAAAAAATGTTTACATCATAAGAATAACTAATAATACCTTACTTAAAATTTTATCATGATCGTTAGAGCTATTTTCGAGGAAAATAGGTAATATCATTTTAGGTACCGTTATTTCAAAACCAAGAGACCCAATTCCAAAAACCCCTCGGTAGGCTATCCCAGAGACCGCAACAGCAAATTTTGAAGAAAATCGGTCAAGTGGTTCAGGCTGTGGATCCATAAACGGATAGACAGACAGACACACTGACACACTTTTTCGTATTCTCTATCATCGTAATGCCACATTTAATTGTTATCTCAAAATTTTTTTCTTCCCGATTGGAAAACTTGCCGTTATAAGTACCTACATACCTATACCTATAATCGCAAGTAAAAATGGATGTGCGGTGTTGATAAAACATATGGAGTGGATCATCACAATTCAGAATGTAACCAAAATTTAACTACATGTTTTTCAAAACTAGCTTTAACTCATATTATACGATTATTTTTTCAAAAATGACCAGAAATGGCAGACATTTTTCCGAAAACTTCAAAAAATTAAATTTGATACTTTTTTTCCAAAAAAAATTATTAACCTTAAAATCTCAAAAATCGTATGATATAATGTTCTCTAGCTTTAGTCTTATCTTAAGGACCACGTGGATAGATTTTGCCATGGTTTGGTTGAATAGTTTCATAGTTTCGGGTGTTTTATCAGCAACCAATAAGAGGCCGAAAAATGTTAAAATATTTGAAAATGAAATATAATTTAACCTGCGCATTGACTTTATGCTGCCAGTTGCTTTTTTAAAAAAACTGAATTCACCCATTTGTCCGTTGAAAGTTAATTGAAAAACTACATTCGTTGAACATCGCTGTGGCAAATCGGTGATCACATTTTGTTCATTATTATTTTTGAATAGTTAGTTAACCAATGGTTGTGATTATTTAATTTATTAGTACAGTGGTCCAGTATAACGAACGTAATGTCCAGAGTCAATTCGTTATATCGAAACGTTTTTGTTTCAAATCTCTAGGTAAAAAGACTCAATTTGTACTCAAATTTAAGAAAAAAATCGTTAATATGCACTTGTTTTCCGGGTGTTGAATGTTATTGTTGAATGCCTCTTCCCGTAAACTTTTTAGAACTAAGACTTAAAATTTTTTAGTGCCATTTTGTCCGAAATTCGTTATTCGTTATACTGGACCACCACTGTATATATATATATCGAACACTTAAAGAGTAATATTTTCTGAAAGTTTATTTTGAAGCAATATCGATCGATCATCAAGCTATTAACTACATGCCAGTCTGGTTTTAGACAAAAGCAGAGCTGTAAATCTACTTTGCTTTTTGTCAATGTCGAAATAAATGTCAGTAATGGACAGAGATCAAATGACACTTCTAACGCTTTTGGACCTTTCAAAACCATTCAATTCTACGTAAAAAATAACTTTGGGGTTTCTTCGGAGTCCTGCAAACCGATTCTTTCATACCTTATCGGAAGGCATCAACGCGTGGTGGCCAATGGTAAATCATCAATCCTTCTCAATTTTTCAACTGGACTGCCACAAGGATCCATTCTTGGGCCATTTCTCTTCTCACTTTACGTAGATAAGCTTCCAAAAGTTGTTAAACACTGTCCGATTCATCTTTACGCTGATGATGTGCAGCTTCTGACAAGTAGAATGATGCTCTCGCTTTGATGAATGAGGATCACTTTCTCACTTCAAGTGGGTCTAAAAAAAACCATCTTCGTCTAAATCTTGCCAAATCAACAGTCCAAATCTATCGCAAAATCTTTGATTTTTCAGTCCTAAGTCAGTGGGCTCTTAAAAACGAGACTACTAAGTACGTTAGTTATGCTAGAAACATTGGAATGGTTTTCAATCGTTGCTTCACATGGAACGACCAACTTGTTAAGGCAATCAATGCCGTTGAAAGTCTCCATTGTCTCCAAGTTACAGAAGCTTACAAAAACCAAACTTCTCCTTGCAAAATAAAGCGTACTATCCATTTTATTATATGAATTTGAAATTTTTTGCAACCTGGATTCTGCCACCAGACGCAAATTGAATGTAGCATATAACAACATCGCTCGCTATGTCTATAATCTACGTCACTATGACCACGTTTAAGATTTTGCTGCTCGACTTTCTGGGTGTAGTCCCGACAATTAAAAAAAATTTTCGCTCACTTATCTATCTACATGAAATCGTTCAAACAAAACAGCCTGTTGTTATACAGTAAACTGAATTTCTCTCATTGAACAAGGCCATTTGCTTTTATACTACCTCACTAAAAATGTCTCATTACTGAGCGTCGATTTTTTGTCCATGTTATTCGCCTTTGGAGCTCCCTGCCCATAAGCATGAGAAGTGTAGAAGCACAAGAACATTTAAATCATTACTTTTAATTTATTTGGCAGGTCATTGAGAATCTATATTTACCCATTTATATATTATCTTTTCATTTCTTTTGCTTTTAAATTTTGCTATCATAATAATTAAATGAGTTAATAGACCTACTAGTTGTTAAAATTTAATTTCTAATTTTAATTTAAAGGCTTTCAACAATTCATAAGGATTTTGTCTTACTTTGAAACCGATTTGTAATAAATAAAATAAATAAATAAATAAATAAATAAATAAATGAGCGGCGATGAGGCCTGTTCAGCCTAAAAAAAATTTAAACTTGAATTTTTCGCGTCTGTTTCGATATCTTGTAGGGTACAGGAGAATGATATTCCCAGCTGGATTATTGGTCAAGAGTAGCGTGACTCAATAAAGTTTGATGGGGTTAATGAATTATATACGGTTCTCCAATAAGAGTGATATGATTTCTTTTTAAGAAAAACCACACTTGCTGTTAAGGAAATACAAATATTTTTGATTTAATGTGTAGTTCAATCAATACAATTAAGTTTTAAATAAAACGTCATTTAAATGGCCACCATGACTTCTTCTGCTGCAACAAATTCGATTATCCTAATTTTCGAGCACTTTTTCCACTAAATCAAGACGTATATATTATGAACGGCACGTTCAATATTTATTTAATCGAATCTCCAAACTTTTCTCGCAATAATTCAATTGATGCATTTGCTGTGTGGCACGTAGCCCCTTCTTGTTGAAAACTAATTTTGTCAAGATCAACTTCTTCCAATTGTGTCCATAAAAAGTTGGTTATCATCGACCTATACCGTTCTCCATTGATAGTAATGGTGTTACCAGCTTCATTTTGGAAAAGTACGGACCGATAATTCCACCAGCCCAAAAACCATACCAAACTGTCAATTTAGGTGCGTGTAATGGTTTTTCATGTATATTTTGTGGATTTTCATCGCACCAGAATTGGCAGTTTTGTTTATTTACCGCACCAGCCAAATGAAAGTGAGCCTTATCGGAAAAGATTATTTTCTTCAAAACCGTTGTGGGTTTCAAGTTGTTCCAAGGCAAAATCAGAAAACTCACGACGTTTACGGTGGTCCAATTGTGAAATTGTTAACATTTCTGAATGCAATAAAAAACAAATGACTGATCATGATATACTACAATTGGCCGAAACGCCACTCCAAAATCAGCATTGGAAAACCTTTTAGTTTGTATAAGATAAACAAATCAAAACCACAAATGTTTCAAAACGTACTGTTTGCAATCGGAGCTAATATGTTAACTTTAACACTCACATATAGAAACACTTTGCATATTTTATTTTTTCATTCAAACGAAGATCAATTCAACAATTAAATCAAATCTTCTCCGAACTTAAATCTACACTTTAAACTACCGTCGTGTCGGTCGTCATGTGGAAAACATGTTCTAGAGTGTTTTAACTTGAACTAATAAAATGGTTTTGCACTATCAAATAATGTATACCACCCTCAAATATTGGAACACTGACATTTTCTTAAATCACAAATGATATTTCATTGCATTGTTCAACTAGTGAAACAAGAAAGAAAATGCTAATAAGTACGTTTTCGAAGCTTTAATTTATTTTTCATTTTCACAACTTTAGTTCAATTACGTCAATCACAGTCTTACTTTTCATCATGATCATGGCCATGACCGAGGAAATGGTGATAGAAACTCTTGTTCAAGAATGAAACATCACCTTTAGCTAGACCTTCCCTGATTTTCTTACATTTTCCACTATCAATTCTTGCTTCAGCTGGACATCCTTGAACGACTTCCCTCCAAATACAATGAGAAAACTGCAATGGACATGGATTGCATCCTGCCTTCTCTTCCTTGTTTTCCTTTTCCAACTCCTTTGAAGCCTTCAACTCTCCCAAGCATTTGTCAACAAAACCTTCAATTGCCTCATCCTTCAGCGATTCGCTGTTGCCAATTTTGGCACGCAAGTTAGCCAATACGTTTTCGCGTTTCAAGTCACCGTGTTCATCAATCAAGTTGAACTTTTTGGCAACGCATTCCATAGCGCAAACTGTCTGTTCCTTCATTTCTTGCATCTTCTCACAGTCGAAGGGATCGTAGCTGCTGGCTAGATAAGGAAATCACATTCACAGCACATCAATTTTCATTCCACATTAGTCAGACTCACCGTTTGGACCACGAATTTCAGCAACGCACTCCTTTTTGACGTCTTTCATGACCTCCAAGTGCCTTGCATCAGGTTTTGTTCCGCTGCAACAGAAGCAGTCTCTATCCTTCTTAGATTTCTCACGAACACATTCCTTCTGTTCAGGAGCAGCTTCAGTGTCACGTCTAAATCTAGAAGACTCCTCAAAATCATCATCGAACGCCGATTGGAGATCATCAAACAAAAGTTCATCTATAGAATTGTTAAATTTATTAATATTCAAAAGTTTAAAAATAGAAGTTGTCTTACTGAAGTCAGAATCTTTGAAATCATAATCAGCACTGACGGCTGCCACCAAAACCAAAACAAATACAAAAATCTTAAACATGTTGAACTTGACCGCAGAAGATGCCAACAGAAACTAATGGTGTCTACACCGGCTTCGTGGCTTTTATACGATCGCCTTAGAACCAAATCTCTTACCTGAGCCAATGAATGTATTTGTATCTTCTTATTGATTGTTGTTTTGATCTTTGAAGAGCAAATCTACCACAGCACACAATTATAGGGCACATTGATGGTAGAGGGTACTTTTTTTTTGTTTAATAATAAGTCATGACTCTAAGACTCTTCTATAGAACCGGCTTTATGAGGCTATTGAACAAGAACGATTTGAGTTTCGTTCTAAGTGCTTCTATGGAAGATAGTGAACCTTTAATTTTTTTTCTGTGACCCATTTAAATTATATTCCTTTCTGCGAGTGTAAGCCATAAATCTACTTTCACATCATCGTTTTGTCTTGTGCAGGTAGAAGGCGAATATTATTTTGGAAAAGTACCGAGGCTCACCAAAAGTGTAAAGTAGAAAGATAGTCGAGATTAATATTGAAGTCTCTACATCAAAAATAAAGAACTTAATTGAGTATTGTATTGAAAGGTAAGCATGACGTTGTTGTCTCGAGTACCTACTTTATTTTCAAGCAAACTGGTAAGGTGTGGTCATGTTTTTTAGCAATTTTTTCTTTTAAATCAAATTAAACCAAATGATTTTGATCTCAGACCAAAAAGTTTATGTCAGATTCTCCAGATTAAATTGCAATGAAACTAACATCGATCTGTGTTTTTGCTGTGGAAGTTCATATTTTATGATTTATCGCTCATGAGATTTGGTTAGCACGTCTGCTTTTTACATGAAGTTCGAGGCATGTTAGAAGTTAAAAATGCTTTTTAACGCTCATACCATTTTGAGAGAAATTTGCAAGTTTTTCGATACTAGGATGAATTTAAACAGGGACTTCAAACAAAAATTGTTCTTAATCTGAATGAAGACTTCATGTCAAGAATGCTATTTAGCTGGAAATTGTGCTTTTCTTGGCAGTGTGATTAGTTTCCTACACGGCACGGCATTGAAGAATTTGAAATTTGGGGTAACATTTCTATTTGGCTCAAGTTTAGCGGTAGATACATACTTAGTCTTGGTCCCATATAAAACCAAGACGATCGGGAGTCAGCACAACCAACCTTAAAAAAATAAAGTCCCAATTTTCGACTACTTTTTGCAACATTTGGGGCCATATGTCAGCTATAACGCGCCAAATACTCTCCTCCAAGGCCTCAATAATCTCGGACTCATCCGCCTACAAAGTGACTTCACATGACCCGATATAAATAGTCGAGTGGTGTTAAATCGTCACATCTTGGAGGCTAAGCCAGGGGCAAACGATAAGAGATAATTCGCTCATCAAAAATTTCTTTCAATAAATTGACTGTTTCATCGGCTGTATCTGTATGGCATGTAGCGCCGTCTTGTTGGAACCAAAATCACCCACATTACCATCTTTCGACTCAGACATGACATCATGACACCATAGCATTCCCCTATGACTTTAATATTATAAAAAACTTGATTTTTGAAGAAATATCGACCAACTCTGCTGGAAAAAGACCACACCAAACATTGACTATTTGTAACGGCGGCGTCTCAACAACAAAATTCTCTGATGATAATCGGGATAGGTGGCCATCTTGTTTTGGGCCCATTCACCGAACGTGATGGTCCCTCCGCCTTAATTCTTGCACGAGTTGGATTTTATAAGCCAGTAAACCAAAATTGCAAAATTTTCCTAAAAGTGAATTGGCTCCAATTGTCTCGCCCTATGGTGGATGTAATCATTCAAGTCTTCTTCAATACTCTGCTAGACAGCAGCAATAGCGCCAGCGTTGCACACCAAATATTGGACTCAATGCGCGAACCGAAAAATTATTTTGGTGATAAATTTGCACGATTTGCAATTGTTTTTCCGAAGTAAGTCTATTCATTATGAAATGGCAAACCAAATTGAGCATGTATCAATTTACAGATATCAAATAGATCCACTCCGACAAAAAGTATAGATAGATTGAAAACCTTACATCTAAGAAAAGTACCCTTAAGACATATTAAGAGGGTGGTTCAAATGGGGAGCCCCAGGGCATAGCTCATTTCACGCAGCCATAATACGTATGCGAGGAATAAAGGGTATGGACAGGTTTTTGCCGATTTCGAATACTAATTGAGAGCGATTTTCATGCATGTGAAAATGCTATCCAGAGGGTTTGCCAATTACTCGCGAAGGACGATAACTGCGTGGACAAACATTTGGAACTCCCACGCAACAGGCAGAAGTGCTAAATGCTACGCCACTGGCATCACTTTTTAATTTGTGAAATTCATAAATAAAATTTAAATTAACCAACTACGTATTTAGAGCTATGTTAAGGGAGGGGTAAACCCTGGGAGGCTGAAAAAGAGGCTTTTGTTTACGATTTTATGAAAAAGCTGATAAAGTAATTCAATTTATTGCGATTTGCTTTATTATTAAGTATAGTCTCAAGTATCTTCTATGATTTTTTCATATAAGATATTGAAAAACTAGCCGCTGACAATCCATTCTCCAAGACGCCTCCACTTTTCGATCTTTTGCGGTGTGAAAGATAGCTTTTGACAGGATCATCTGAAATCAAAATTCTAAAAAGATTTTGTTGAAAGACAACTTTCTCCAGCTAATAGCACGTAATCCAGGAAATGCTGCCATCTTGTAGCTGTCAATTCTGGAAAAATGAAATTTTTTTAAAATCCTCGTGTTATTGCCTCTAAAAATATATATTAATGAAGTATGCAAAATTTCAGAAGGATCGGTGCAACAATCGCCGAGATATTTTGCACACCGACTTTAAAAATACTTGTTTCGAGATAAACGCGTTTAAAGAAAAAGAGCACACTGAATGGTTCCCCTCAAAAATATTCCGTTAGAAGCGTCATTAGAGTAAGCTCCTCTTCCCTGAACACAAAAGAAGACCTCGAGCTACCTGGAACCAAACATAAAAGGATTTGTTCAAGGTTGTCCGGCCGGCCCCCTTCTATTCGCTCGCCGCGTATACTTTATCTAAAATCATCTAAAATCACTTAACTTTTCGAATTCAACTCGGAATGAATTGAAATTTTGAAACAACATTCTTGAAATGTAGTATAATAATAAAATGAAAAAAAGAAAATGCCCAGGGATTACCCCTCTCTTTAGAGGTTTTCTCAATCAAGAACACATCACGAACCCCAAACTCGAAGGAGCACCTCTTAACAATTATTGACAGTCTAGAAAAACTCGGATGCCACAACTTTAAACTCAACTCCAGAGCACTCCCCTCTAGGAAAAACTGGGAGAACATAAAGCCCAACCTTTCAAGGCAAGATATGATCTGGCATATTGACGGCTCAAAAACGAAAAATGGTAGGCGCAGGTTCCAGCATTTTCAGCGACTCTTCTGGATGGAGGGTGGTACCCGTGGTGTGATGGATAGCATATCCGCCTGCTAATCCAGAGGGTCAAGTTCGAATCCCACCAGAGGCAAAATGCAAAAATGTTTTTCCGCGGGTATCGCCTTTCGCGAGGAATTGGCAAGTCCTCCGTTAGTAAATTCATTGCCATGAAAAGCGCATTCTCAATTTGCCGTTCGGAACCGGCAAAAAATTGTAGGTCCCCTCCATTCCCTCACAAGGCATGGTTGTGAGAAATGCGCTAGGCCCAGTGGCTCCTCGCTCTGTTGCGCCACCCTATTTATTTATTTATTTTTTCTGGATCTGACAAGACAAAAAAAAAACGATTTTCACTTTCACAAATAGCCAAGCAGCTCTAATAGCACTAAGCTCACCTGTCATAACATCCAAACTAAGCCAAGAGACAATTACGTCATTCTCCGAAATAGCAAAAAAACTCTGTGATTCTCCACTGCATCCCAGGTCCCAGCACACAAAGGCCAGCAGGAAGGCTAAAATCCTAGCTAAAGAAGGCGGGGCGGAGCATCTAAATCTTACTTCGTTTCAGAACCCCTTTGTGGTGTAAATAATAAACTTTTTAGATCAACAGAATGTTCAGCAAATACTTGACTATCAGATGATCCCCTTAGAGAAAACTCATCAATCTTCATTATCAAACTCATCCACCCACAGAGAATTGTTAGCTTCTGCTTCAATTCAGGATCTGGTAAAGAAAACATGTTGGTGTCATATCTACTCCTGAAATTACGTGGTTAGTGCATTACAATTCCTGAAAGCCCCAGTCGAAGTCTGCATGACTTTAACATATAATATAAATTATATATAATTCAAACACAAATACAAAAATACGACTCTTATGTCCTATCCAAACTTTGTAGAATTGTAAATTCGTTTTTAGTCAGCCCTATTACAGATCCCATTGTAGAAAACTTCCACACGGAAAACTAAGTTACGAACTACGAAAATTTGATCACAAAATCCGAATGGAATCGAAGGAAACATTTCCAGTTGCCACACTAACAAATTTCGCCATGCTGGTTATCGAAATTAGCTGTTTTACGCCAAATGTGCAAGATAATTCACATTTTTCTGTAAAACAAAACTTCTTTTGTATAAGACTATAAGACTATAAATATAATGTAATAATATAATATAATATAATATATGTATAAGACTATAAATAAAGACGACGATTTTACATTCCATTTGGATTTGATGATACCGAATCTAGAGCCTCTGTTTTGTAATATAAAAATCGTCTGTTTTGCGGTAAATAAATAATCTGAATGAAAACTATTTAATTTTCTTTTGTAGATTCGACAATTAGACTACTTTTCAAACACACAAATAGTCCTACCTAAATTTATATTTTACTTTTTACAGACAATAAAATTTTTCAGTGAGTCAGCACACCAAAGTGATAAACAAACGTCACTGATTAGATCAGTAATCATAGATTTATCTACTTGTTTTGTATATCTACTGTTATCAAACCAGTAACGTGTGTCATTTTAGATTATGATAATGAAGCACTGAGTCAAATCGCTTCCAAAATAGTTCGTCCATATGAGTCATCATAGCAAATTGAAGTGACAAAATCAAAAAAAAAAAATATATTAATGAACCGACAGTCTGGTTATCATAGAAACTTTTTTGTTCTGGCCTCGTAATGAAGCACTTTGAAAATCATGAACATTTAAATTTGTGTCAAAAAGTTTCTCGCTTCATATTTATAATAATTTTTATTTTTTTAAGTTTTTTTTTGACAGTATAAAGAGCATGAGCTGGTGCTACGAATGGAACACGTACATCAAAGCGTTTAGAAAAAAACTAGCCAAGGAAGTGGCGTTGAACTACGAACACGCCACATGTAACTGTGGCCACAGAAGTCGTATTCTAGATGCACAAGACAGTTTCAAATAGTAAGATTGATTTCAATACAGATTCTAAAAGAAATACACGTTTCTTTATTTCCGTTTCCATTTGCATTCAACAGCTACCAAAGAATGGTTTGTATCCAATACACTCTGCTTGTGTCCGTGATCCTGGTTTTGATGATGCTTGCCTATCTGTTGGGTGTGAGAATGGGTTTCAATCTCTCGAAATCTCCTTGCATGAAATTCTTTTGGTTCGAAGAAGATTGTAATGTGGCTTTTTAAATTGCTTCTGTACATGGATGTCTGGAAATATATATTTTTTAATTTCTTATGAAAGGAGACTCGATTCTTTTGTAAAGCCTCTTTATCAACCGCTCATCACTCGAAGTTCTTGTAGGCTTTCAACTTTGAAGAGAAGGAGAAAAAGAAAATAATTGAGCTTTTGTAAAATCAAAATAAAAAGTACCATCGATCTATCGAACATCAGTTTAGCTCTTTAACCAGAAGATCAACTGGTTCCAAGTGAGTACAGCAAAGTTCAACGAACGCAGCACTGGGCAAAGCACTAAACCAAGTCATTTGTTTATGTTGTCATGTTTGTAAGCCAAATACGATTTGTTTTGGCGGTGAGCAATGATTGTTTGCCGGTAGGTATAAATCTTATTTACTAGTTACCACTACCAATAACAGTAAGTGGTTATTTCTCACCTTCATTATTAAACCTCTAGACACACCTTGTTTTCGTTACGACGGACGCCGACGGACGTGCTACAAAGTCAACAGTCAAGTTTGTTTAGCAAAGTAGTGCTGATGTCTTGATCAGCATATTTGCATTATTTGTGGTTTGACCGGGTCGGTAGATTGGAGAAGGAAAAAAAAATTGATTCAAATAACTGGGCTAGCTTAGAAATTATAGCAAAAACAAGAGTGTTTATTGCTTTAGCAAGAATTTTTTTTTTATGGTTTATTGAAATGATGAATGATGAAAGTCTCTCCTTCCGGCTTGTGGAAGTTTGAGTCATAGATTTTGATTTAAATTGGGCAACAAAATCTGAGGACTCCCAAGATTCTTTACCTGTAACTTATGAAACTTGTGCTCGTAACCAATTAGTGAAAGATAAACAACTGCTCCAATTCAAATCATTTTGTTGCTTTTTGCTTAGAAAAACCAATTGAAGTCTAGTCCAAGCTTTAGCTACACATCTTGAGCTTAAATCGTATAGGTTGATAGCCTTAATTTTATTTGACAAATTGATATGTTGTTCTTCTTTTCCTCTTCTTTTTCCTTTTCGGAGCATAGTGATCGCTCTCATCTGAAATAGACATGCAAGAATCAAAAAATTGTTGACACTTCTCTTTTAGGATAAGACTTTACCCTCTTTAACTTCCAGCATGCTTTTTGCAAAAATGTACGATCCTCACTTACGATAGCTCCAGGTTAGCAAAGTATAGTTGGTTTTCTTCCAACAGATAGCCAAGGGCTGTAATAACTATTAGAAGAATCAAAGCGGTACCCTGCTGAGCACCTGCTTTGACTTGGAATGCTTCAGCTGAACAATTAATTTTCGTCCCCACTCCATTGTACATGTCCTTGATCATCCTGGAACTCGTCTGGAGGCCACCCCATATAAGATGTCGAATCTTGTCTCTCTCACTTTTTTACTGATCCTGTCAGATTCTGTAAAGCGCTATCAAGCGCATCAAGAATAGAATGTCCTTACGCGTCGTTAATGAACTTCGGCTAACGAATCTCCACGGCGAGTATCGTAAAACATACCGACAGCGAGATACATTATTTGTATAACAAGCCCTTAGCATTTCTTCTTCTTTTATTGTGTGGCTTTAATCAGTGCTCTTTGCTTGTGCTTGAAAAGAAGTAAAAAGCGTTCTTACTCAGCAGGATAAATAAAAATAAATAAAAAGGGTGGCGCAACAGAGCGAGGAGCCCCTGGTCCTAGCGCATTTCTCACAACCATGCCTTGTGAGGGAATGGAGGGGAGCTACAATTTTTCGCCGGTTCCGTACGGCAAATTGAGAATGCGCTTTTCATGGCAATGAATTTACTAACGGAGGACTTGCCAATTCCTCGCGAAAGGCGATACCCGTGGAAAAACATTTTTGCATTTTGCCTCTGCTGGGATTCGAACCTCGAACCTCTGGGTTAGCAGGTGGACATGCTAACCATTACGCCACGGGTATACTCAAAAGGATATTGAACGAAAAGGCGAATCTTGTGTCTGAATAAATAAGTAAACAATGGGGCAGGACAAGGCTCTAGGAACATAGGAGCCTAAAGCTTTTCGACTCTCTACTTGTCTAGCCTCCAAGCTGTCTGTTCCAGAGCACAGGCCGCTCCACATCTGATTGAGACTAGGTGTATTAGAAACGGTCTGTCCGTCAATCCTCTTTAAAATGAGGTTGTCATCTTTGTGAGACGCAGAAAATTGACTGCTCTGCTATTACTATTTTTTATGTATTATTATGAACAAATAAAGGTGGCAAAAAAAGGCCGTCCACATCCTAGATAACAAGCTTCTTTGGTCTAAAAATGTCAAGTCAAAGACAGCTGAGGAACTATTAGTCTCCCTCTCCTGGCAAGGTAAGGAAACCTGTGGCAATACATGGAGTCAGTCAGTGAAGAGGGTCTTTTGGATTTTTACGGCTTTGATAAGATCAATCGTCTGCCGTCTCCTATGCGTCAGTTGTTTGGTGGATTTCAAAGAAATATTTGTTTGGCTGTATTGCGGGCTTCCTCAGCATTCCTACTCTCGACGCACTGCAGAATATTCGTCTCCTTGATTAACACGAATCCCAATTCCCAACAGAAGCAAACATGTTTTTCCACGGGTATCGCTTTTCGAGAAGATTTGGCAAGTCTTCCTTTAGTAAAAGCGCTTTCTCGATTAGCCGTTCGGAATTATATTATTATTGTTTATTTGCATCAATCAGAGATTACAATAATCATCTTACAGACTAAAACATATCTATCTATATAAAAATATAAATGTATTATTACAAATTAAAATTTAAAATTTTATTAAATTTTATTAATTAAAATTAATTGGCAGAAAATTGTACGTCCCCTCCATTCCCTCACAAAGGCATGGCTGTGAAAAATGCGGTAGGCTCTGGGGCTCCTCGTTCTGTTGCGCCACCCCAGCATTTATTTCATTTATTTGATACCTACAGCAGGGGTGTTATCTCAAGACCATTTCTCGCTTAAGTAAATGTGAACTCTGGCACAATTCTAAGCAACTCACAAGCAGCATATCTTTTGAATCACGTCCAAAAGATATGTTGTTCGACCGATTATCACAAGGCTCAAAGTGCGTAAAAAATACATAGACAACTTTCCTTCGGTTCAGGACTGGTTCATTCTAGAATCAGAGCCAGCAAATGGATTGTTATCGAATCTTCATAGATAATTCCAAAACCTATGATGTTCTGGCGCTAAAGGCTTTGTGGAGAGCACTTACATACGACTGCACTCCTCTTTTGGCACATACACGTAGCCGTCTTCCAAATGGAGATGTATGCTGTCCAAATGACTCCAAGCTATATTAACAACTAGGTGTGCCAGCGACTTCGTCCGCAAGAATTGGCATAACTTTTTTATTTATCAACCGATTGACATGAAATAAAAACTAAATGTTAAGTGAAGCTTACCACAATATATTACTGAAACCCCCATCTAGATAGGATTAGCCGTTTCTGAGATTAGCGTGCACAAACAAACAAACTATTACGTTTTTATTATATGTATAGAATAGATAGATATAGAAGATAGATAGATATATATATAGAGATAGACATAGAAGATTATGGATGGATGGGAGGAAAAGTATCGCAAGGCACTTCTCAAACCTCTAACTACTTCGAAAGTGATCCAGGAATGCAAGAGATCTTTGAATGCGTTCAGAAAACCAGATTCTTTGATTCTCGTTAGGGTTCCAGGCCAACACAGCATAAAGGGAAATGAGATCACCGATGAACTTGCGAGGCAAGGATTTCAGATAGCTTTCTCAGGGCCTGAACCACTGCTTGATCTGACGGAGTCCTCAGTGATGGCTTCAATAACGATTCTATCTGCCAAGAGCTCAATCGTAGATCGTACTTTTCCACTGGATGCAGACAGACTAAACGTATGCTTTCCAACGTTAATAAACAAAAAAGATTGTGGAAAGCTTTTTGGTGTGGCCACGGGGAACTTCTCTTTTGCCAAGCATCTAAACTGATTAGGCTTAAGTGATACCATATACAATGTGAATGCTATGGAGAGGATGACAACTCCACGGATCCCTTTCTCTGTGAATGCTGTGTATTTGCTCGCAATTACAAATACTAAGTGCAGACGTAGTGGGAGCTGGTAACTTTTCGCTTTTCTCCGAATATCTGGAAAGCTGTAAAAGAAGGTTGCTATCTGGTAGTACAATGGCCTAGTATTTAGGTTTGAGTTTACCAGCCATCATTTTTAAAGCCTCCAACAGAAAAAGTAAGGCCTTTCAGGGGCCTTCAAGTTCATACACATTCCATGTGGCAAAGTGAGGAAGCGATGTTAATTTCAGTGTGATTACTCTCGGAATACTAGCCAATCCCGTTTAAAAGATGACAGAAGCTGTGGAAAAACAATTGGAAGTTTCTGGGACTCAAACTCTTTCGTAACAGCCAACATGTCAGGTATCATTAAACATCGGGTATCTTTTCACTCTGAGTAGAAAAAAGCCCAATGATACTCAAATAGCTATCATATCACGGTTTCATATTTAATTTTTATGGTAAACAAACTGACTGATTTTCCATCAAAGTGATTATTTTTTTCTGCTAAACATCAACCATTTCCAATCAGCGACAGTTTAATGCGCTTGAATTACTTGACTTAAGCTGCGCTTTACAACAATCTCACTATCCAATAAAAAACAAAGATTAATCCTTACAGAGGTCCTACATGGACAATCGCACGTGTTTCATTAAAATTTATTGTTAAGCAGATATTATTAACGCCCCGCTGAAATATACGGTTTTAATCAATGAATCCACATAAATCGTCAACAATGATTTATGAATATAATTCCATTTCATCCAATCAAAATTTATTATAAAATAAAATAATTAAAATCAATTTGTCGACAGCTAATAAATAAATAACCTGCCAAACAGGGTCAACATAATAACTACCATCACACGGATGCACCGGACACAATCCTCTCTCCTAGTCGGTCGGTCCGTACCTACCTACACAATATCCGATTGGTTGTATTGGATATCGGCATAGATTAAACAAACCAAATTATTTCCACTTCATGACTCGACAAAGTATAATCCGCACGAATTAATAATCAATCAAATTCTGTGCTGAATAGTAAATTGATTTTCATTAATCGTTGGAATATTCTATGTTTGCAAAGTGCCTTATGTGTGTAGACTAATGGAAACAGTGTTTGCTGGTTGTCTGGAGCAACACAATAAAGCTGCGTGATGACCTAATGAAATCAGTTATAACAAAATCTATAGACAAATAAAGTTTGGTAAATTGAAATGCAAAAATGCCCTGTTCATGTTCGGGGTAAATTTGAATTAAAATTTGAAATTAATTAGAGGAAAGAGTGGTGTAGCTTTGAACTGGCTTTTCTTGTTGTTGATTTTATTTGAGCTTAACCAACAGCGATTACATAAACGATTGGTTTTTAAGTAAAACTAGCCTTGAGTTTGGGGAAAATCATTTTTCACATATGCCCTGGAAAATTTCGACAAGGGGACAAACTATGTGTAATGCGATTTTTTAAGGTCGTAGTCAAAATGTTAAAATGTTACCAAAAGATATAACATTTTTCAAAAGACACGTAATGGAAAGAAATAAGTCATAGATACTTTTGCGAACACTGAAACAAATAGAAGAATGCAGAACTTCCTTAATGGTTAATGAGTGCAAAACGAAGTAAGTGCTGTGACCAAACAAGGACAGAGAACATCAACGAATTGGACAACACTGCACAATAGGCAGGCATAACTACGAGGAAGTCCAAGACTTTTTCTACCTAAGATCCGCTACAGATGCGGAAAATGACATCAGTGCTGTGATCAGACGAAAAATTACTCTTGCCACAGCCGCTGCACTGCATCTTTGTGTTGAGAAGACAATTGAGAAACAAAACCCTCTCTAGAAAAACCAAACCTTGAGCATCACAGTCCTGCCTCCTTTCACAGAGGCATAGTTGTTTCGAAGAAAAATACTCGTTCCGTGGAGAACAATAAAGTGAAGAAGGAGATTTCAACAACGACATGTATGAGCTGTACCACACACTATGAGCATGACTAGAAGAGTACCTACTCATCGCTTACCTTAAATTTTTTTGTTTATAATTAGCGCATACATCAAGGGGTTATGACTTCCTTTTTAATGTTATAGAACACAGTGCGAGCATTAAGGAAAATAGGAGAGGATTTGAAAGGAGATACCGATGCACGTTGCATGTTGCCTTTGAGCTTTTGTGAATCGTAATGCATGGAAAAGACAAGGTCAGGTAGTGCATTTCACACTCGGGTGGTGCGACTAAAATATAAATCTCTATAGGTACTTGACTGTACACCTGAAGTTGATCTCAAGGTAAAACTGATGAGCATTCGTAGCGAGGCGGGTGTTGCGGTTAAATTGTTTCAGGAGAGGATTGCAACTGGCTATTTCACTAGAGCACTGTTTGTAGAAAAAGCGATAAAAGAGACTGAGACAGGTGACGTTTTGACGATGTCCAAGAGAATCAATCGATTCTACAATTGAGCCATCACCTATCAATTTTAACGCTCTATTTTGTACCCTATCAAGTTGGTGCAAAAATATTTGTGAAGCACCTGACCAGATATGGGAGTTTTACTCCAGTTTTGGGCGGATGAAGGCCTTATAAATTGTAGCCAGATCAGAACGGGTGCTGCTTCGTCTCAAGAAGACTAAGCATTTTGCAGCGTTTTGGTTTTGGGTATCAGACTTGAAGCCATCCAATACAACTTGTATTAAACGGTCGGAAAGGTAATTTCTAATCCAACGAAGAAGAAACTTATCGGTACCAAATGCACGCATTTTCGATAAAAGAGCCTGATGCCAAACTCTATCAAATGCTTTAGAAATATCAAGCGCAATAATCTTACTTTCTCCAAAACAATGTAAAGATTGGTTCCACTTTTCGGTGAGATAAGCCATCAAATCACTAGTGGACCGCTTGCTACGAAAGCCGTACTGACGGTTATTAAGAAGCTTTCGTTTTTAGTTTTAGTTTAGTTTAGTTTATTTTTAGATTTGCTGTACACATTAAGATACAATATCTTATATAAATTGTGATAGCCTTATAAAGTTCAGTTTACGTATAAGTTCTTCAAGATATTTCATTATTTGACGGTTTATCAACGTTTCCAGGACCTTGGAAGGAAGGGACGTTGGTGCAATTGGATGGTAATTAGACGGGGAGGAAGATTCGCCTTTTTTAGGAACCGGCAAAGCAGTTTTCCATCTGCTCGGGAAAAGCCCTTAATACTACTTAATGGTTTTGCCAGCGTAGAAAAACACCTCTTGAAAATAACGGCGGGGATACCATCTGGACCAGCGGATTTGTGTATATTGAGGTCTTTGAGGACCCTCGCAACTGAGCGAATTCGGAAAAATATCTGCTTCATTACAGAATGTACAGATTCAAGCTCAGGTGGAGCCAAAATGCTATCAGGAAGTGTCGAGTTAGCAACAAATTGAGCTGCTAGCAAATAAGCTTTATTTTTAACATACGGAGAGTCATTAAAACGAGCGTTGGGAGCAATAACGTGGTCGAGTTCTTAACGTTCTTATAACAAAAAACCAAAAATGTTTGCTTGCTTTTGGACACAACAGAATTTTTTGGTTATTCAAAAACTTGGCCTTTTGTGTTTGAGCATTATAGATATTTCAGGCCCGTTTGAACAAATTTCGGTTTTCTACAGTAGTGTTATCACTAAATTTTCGAAAACTACTTTCTCGATCCCTAGTCGCCTCTTTACAGGCGATTTCTTTCGATGATTGAGATAGGTTGAGTGGACATCAGCATTGCGACTCGTCGGGTATTCTGAAAAAACATTTACGACTTAGCCATTCTGATATATTCAGGAACTAAAGGACTCGCCCAAACGAGATTATCTAAGGCCAGACTTGCGCAAGCTGCTTCACTTTCTATCGGAGGCTTTAAAGTACTAACTGCACTGCACTCGACCTAAATACCGGTTTGTTGTACCACCACAATACTCCTTTGCTAAGGCGTCCGATATCTTTGGAATGCCTGCCGTGATAAGAGCCTGAGTTACCACTTCTCATAACGTGAGTGTCGAGTATCTGTAACCTGATACGAGAAATTGTAGGACATTAACAGAAGAAGTGCTCCGCGGTGTCATCACAATGAGATTCATCATAGCGATATCAGCAAAACAATCACAGAAGGTGCCATAAATTGAGCTTAACACGTTTAAATGCTTGTCAAAAGAAGCCTCGCAGCCACACCAAAAAGTTTTTCAATATTTTTTCTGTGACGCGATGGCAACAATTTTGCAGTTTTCTTATGATGACGTGGTGCACGTGGCGTAATGGTTGGCATATCTGTTTGTTGCGAGGGAGGTTAGTGGTTCGACTCCCATAAGAAACCAAAAATGTTATTCCACGAGTATCGCCTTCTCACAAAGAATTGGCGAGTTCTTCCATCATATTAAATCCGTTACCATGAAAAGCGCTTTCTCTCTTAGTCGTTCGGAATCAGTAGAAAATTATAGACATTTACGCTACATTTAAAAGGCATGGTTGTGAGAATTACGCTAGGCCCCGGGGCTCACTGCTTACCACCTTATGTATGTATGATGATTGATGACTATACATCAGTGTAATTATGTACTAATAAAAAAGGCACAAAAATAATCACAGTTTGCACCTCGCGAAGAAACCTTAAAAAGGTTTTCACTCTCCTCGGATACTAACGGTTAGACTTATAAAAAAGGCCTTCAAAATTAAACAAAACTTACTACATCCTCAAAACTCATAGCAAACGGAAGCAGCATTTGGCATCTAAAATAAATAGTTGCTGTCGGAAATAAGACCATTATTCGTTAAAATCTCCTGTGGAGCTGTTTTGTTAAGTTTTCGAACAACATATCAAATTTTATCTACAGTTTCATATCAGTGCAACACTCAATATCAACGTCACACACTGCCCTATAGAAGATCCTTTCTAAAGGATAAATCCGGTTGCAAGGGACTTACACCAACCATATCATCATTGCAAGGTGCATTATCCACTCAACGCTTCTCTAACTGAATTAAAAGCTCAAAAGCAAAACCGATTGCTGCATTTCATGTCCTCAATTGAGTTGACAAGACGCAGCGCTAAAAAAAAGTCGTCGGTTACTGCTTTTCAATGTGAAATTTTTTGGTAAAACCGTAATTAAGCCAACAAAAATTTATCCACCCACCGCTTACCACTGCGGTGTTGGTATATTGATTTTTACAGTCGCAGCCAACTTTGGTTTTTGGTTCACACAAAATATTGCCATGTTGTGACATTATTTATTGTGGCCATCGTGTTAGACGTTCCTTAATATACATATACGAGTACTCACATTCAATGGCATCATTTTGTTTGCTTGAAAATATTTCTGCTTGAGTGTGGACAATGGAAATCTGATGGTGATGTCCGACCGGAGCGGCAAGGTGTGGCGCAACGGGTGTATTCGTATTGGCGGTGGACTGGACCATAAAATCACCACTAAAACCAAACATTGTCATGCCTCATTTTAAACGAGAGTTTGCAAAGATATGCTGCGTTAGGAATGGTCTACACAAAACAACACACATACCTTCGTCGCTTTTAATAAATAAACTTCAAAATGTTGTCACATATCCTCGCAAAGCTTCCTCATTCCCATTTTTGTGATTTGTGTATAGTATAGGCCGATGTGTTCTGCTGATGTGGTTGTTGTCACACACCGGGAGTGCAGAAATCAAATATTCTTCTGGCTTTTTGGTTCGATTTGCATTTTTAACGAGCCACCGGCACCATCGTGCAAGAAGAATGTGATGTGGATGATGTGGCATCAGCAGCAATTGATGTTGGGGGTTGGGGAATGAACTCACAAATATCCCAAACCATTCAGGATCGTTTTAAGGTATTCGAGAATCTACAATATTGAACAAATATACTGTGTGTACGGAACGAAGACTAATCCGCATAGTAAATATATTGAGATGAAAATGAAACGTTGTCGTTGGTCGTTGCTTGTTGGTTGAAATAGTGTTGACAGGGGTGGAGGTGACACTAGCTGGGGCCCAGCACAATTAAAGAAACGTGTATTGCTGATGGGATCTTGATTAGTTTTTGTTCCAGATCTCAATACTTTGGTTTTTGAAAGAAATATTTTCAATATCCTGGCTAGAACGTCTTGGTTGATTTATCAAAACACCGTTAACCTTTAATCAAGAAATACCCAAAAAGATAAAAGTCAATTAAAGTAAGTCCAAATAAGAGACACCTAGCTTTTCTCTGCAGTTGAGCCACATATCAATTGACTCTGGAAGCCTTCTATTCCCAAGCTCAGCGAATTCGAAAGAGCAATAACAACCTTTCCCTTTTGTGACCATTCCCTTTAATAAAATCGAAAAACATGTTGACGAAACTTTACTTATATCGCAACCGATTGTCAAACTATTACAGACAATTTTATACGAAAAACAGAAAGACTACTGAATCGTCAAGAGCTTAGGATTCATCTGCCTTATCTTGTATCGGTGAAAAGATCCAAAACGAAATGGTGGGCTAGTCGTGTAGTTCTAGCAAGTTGATTGAACCAAACATGTCGAATGGAAAATAATCAGAGCGCTGTCATTCTTCGGGAAACGCAAAAAGCTTTAGCTTTAAATGTGTGGCCCAAGAAAACTTTTCCGGATTCACATGGCTAAGTAGAGACGAACCAGATGCGTTACTTTCACCGAAACAAATTCTATTATTATAACAGGATAGGCAATTGGTCAGGTCGGAGATCAAACATATTTTATAAACTTTGCTTTTTTAGACGTGTGGCAATACTGTGTTTCAAGCTGGCAATATTTTCTTCAGGGTTGGTTTTGTTGACAGCTGTCACTTGAATTATGGTCAATTGAGCTTGCCATTTTATCGTGGAAAAATTAAAGAAGTACGACTACTGGGCATGGGCACTGCGTACGTTTGGTAAAGTATCTCGAAACCAAATCTCTGTTAACGTTAATTTTTACATAATTTCAACAATGAAGCCTATTACCTCCAATATCGACCCATTAATAACAACAAATCTATTTTCTGTAAGGTAATGTGAAATCGCTTGTCTACTCAAATAAGCCCTGGATGTTTGACGAACGAGAATTCTCCAAAAAGTGGTGAAAAGTCGGGCCTTTTGACTGGTATTTATTTGAGCCAATCATGGTGGCCTCTTGCCGAAGTCGTCAACAGTTATCCTAGGTAAGGTTAGTAAGAATGGGCTGACGGTTTAGATACCCTGGAGTATTGTAACGTCCAAAATGGTTAATGGTTAGTCAATTTTTAACCATTTTTTGGCGTCAATGAAGTTCAACAGCATGTTGCTTGCATTGCTTGATTATTCTTTTAGTTCGTTGAAGAAGTAATTGCCTGGAAATGTTTTTCTGGTGTGACAGATTGCTGAGCATCAGTGACAAAGGAAGTGAGCGGTATCCTCATGCTCATCTTCGTCATGGCATCCTCTGCATAAGTCATCGCTTCGGTGCAAAGACCCATTTTTTTGTGGTTACCTAGTAGGTTGTGTCGTAATGAAGGCCTATTCAAGAATAGTAGCGTTTCAGATCCGTTCTTATCGTATTTTAGCCATAGTTAACTGCTGCTGGGCTATTAATGAAAAAAGTGAAAGTGAAAAGTTATCAGTTACGGTTATCTTGAGCTTGTTATAGTACCATTTGCCCTGCTGATAAGTGATTCTATGGAAACTAAGACTAAATGCCCTCCCAAACAAAACGCTGATGGCAGCATTCTTGTTCCCGCGACGACTACAAATGTATATATTTTATTATTCGTTCGCATCAGTATCGGCACACAAATGCATCGCACTCTAAAGTATTGCTATGTGAATATAGTTTGATAGCTGAATCGCTGGCGCAAAATACCTTTCATTTTTAACTAGAATTATTTATTGAGTCAAAAGTTTCACACACTCAAACTGATGCTTACAATAAAAGACTGCATTTGTGTAACTTTCATTTCCATGAAAACTTTCTTGTTCTTATTTTCTGAAACCCATGACTTTTGAATAGTAGACCCGGCCCTGAACTTAAGTGTGGGAGTTTGACGAAATTATTTTGCTTTATGGGCAAGTATGGCATTCGTTAAAAGTTGAATTCAAAAATTTGAACAAACAAACTAACATTTTCATTCCATCTACGGTCTACAAAAGCTGGCCTCAATCAATTTTCGAAAGTTTATGCTACCTTCTGCTGGTTGGATGCCGGTGACTGCGTTTCATGCATCCACTTGAAAGTTCCAACTGTTGTTTGTGAGTTGGTTAGTATTGTTCCTTACAAATGCCTGTTTCAATTCCTTAAATCGTTTGTGCTGAAGATTTGAGATGAACCATCCGCACACCGAGCAATTATATGCGACATTGTCGTCCTCATAACCTTAATTGTAACGACTCTTTTTTAGAGATCCATTAAAAAAATTGTAAAGAGAAAACAAAATCTCAACTAGCAAGCTGTTCCCTAATCAATTGTCCTGTCGGGATTTGTACAAATTTTAAAATTTTATGAAGCCATGATGATGCTTTGACATGAGAGGCGAAAGCTATTGAGGCGTGTTCTCCTACATAATTAATGGTGTTGATTGGATTAGAGAGACACGATTTGATGTTTCTTTTTTTTGCAGCAGCAGCATTCCTCTTTTATATCCTGCAAATGGGATAGAAAATGTCAATTTGGGAATTATTTAAGTTTTGAAGTTTCGGTACCTCCTTCTTCTATGGAGACCCTAATGAATAGGACTTTGTTTAAAAATTCAGGATTTTAATTTTAATCGGGGGATGAATAAAAAAATATGATAGTTCAGTTAGAGCAAGGATTAGATTTTGTCATGAATAATTGGGTGTTATGTGGGGTCTGCTGGACACAGAAGTGTTGTTTTAGAAATTCATGAATGATGAAGTAGCTTCTTTTTTAAAACGGAAATAATTCTTTGAACCTTTTCAACACGCGCGTAAATGATAATGCTTTCGAAGTTTCTGACAAACATGCAAATACTGTCATTTCCATTCAAGGAGAACTCTTCCTTTTTTATTCCTTTGTTGTATAACAACGATAAAGGAATAAAAGGAATTTCCGAAGAAAAATGTTTTGAATATTGACAGGTTCCGGGAAAACTTATTTTCCAAACACCTCCTTGTTGTCGAAGGATATGCGAGGATATTACGTATGCAACAGTATCGTCTCCTGTTTATCTACTGTTCATCGGCATCATCGTCAAGAAACGGATTTATTGGAGGACAAATTTGGTTGCCTCGAGGTGTCGACTCACCGTCTGCATAAGTGAATAACATCGATGTACATTTTTTATTCCTGAACGTTATTTTTTCTACCTCTGGAAAGTGTTTCACATTTGAATTTGCAATTTTATTTTGTTGGAGAAATTTTTTCCAATCTTTTTTTTTATTTTTTTTTTTATATATTTTGTAAGATCGTGCTCAGAAAATTGGATGACATCCATAAGCACTGTGCAAATTTGATTTGAGAATGATATTTTCAAATTCAATTGAATGTTGTTGGGCGGGGGACATTGTTTATTGCAGTACATTATTGTTGCTGCAGGGAAAGAGGTAATGGAATTGAGAAGTCATGTTTATGAATTGCAAATATATTTATGTAGTCTTATTTCTTATGCTAAATGTTCCTATGCATAAGCGAAAACGGTATTACAAACATTTCAAATGATATTTTATCCATTAAATCCAAAAAAATAAAAACTATCACTTGTTCGGAGTAGGAAACTGTTTTGATAATGAAAATTTGGTGGTTTGGAAGTGTGGTTTCAAGAGAAATATATTTTTTTTATTCAAATGTTCCATTCCATTCGAGAGTCCCAATTTCCGACTTCTTTTTGCAGCTTTTGTGGCCGTATGTCAGCGATAAGGCATATAAGTCAACCGTCTCGGGTTTATCACTAACACTAGCTACTTCTCACAAAAATTAGTCAAACGGTATTAAATCGTCCGATCTTGAAGGTAGGTTTAAGGCTTGAAATGTTCTAAGAATCGGCGTCAAGAGCGATTCCGTTTCGAGACAATTTATTAAACTTTTTCCCAATAAAACAAACCATCAGCGAATCCACGACTTTTGTTCGGGAATAAATCTTCCGTACGCGTTAAAGGGTGAGAGCTGAAAATGAAGTTTTATCAAAGGGCACTTTGCCGAACAACAAAACCTGTGTTTTAAAATAGCTTTGTTTGTTTCTTAATACAATACTGTTTGACCACATAGGATTTTATAGAAGACAACGTCGTTGAATACAAAAACGACAGTAACCAAAATCAAAACGGAACCAAAACCGAAACTGAAGTTGAAGAAAAATTGGGAACGATGAGCCGACCACGTCGCGTCGCGCTAAAGTTGAAGTTGAGCTGTACTGCCAAGCCAAATCCAACCGTCCTCGTTCGTCCAGAAGTTCAGCCAAGAGGAATGCGCAGCGTCACCATAAGTCCAATAGCTGATACCAGATCCAAGCTTTACATCCAGCAATTATAGCACCGATCCAAATTAGTGTCATTATGAAGTAAATTTGTTTTTATTAACATTTCATACCCATATTACCACGGGAACGGAACCGGGAAATTGCACGGGAACTTATGAACTGATTGATTGATTTCAAAATTCTCCCACCGTTAGAATGCTATGGACTGATTCCAGAAATTCAGTTATTGTTATCGTGCTCAATTGCCCCCGAGTATCATAGACTATATTTCATCCCCATTTCCCACTGGAATGAAAACTCAATTCGATCAACGTAGGGCCTGAGTTACGCCGGGCGGGTCAGCTAGTTGCATATAAATGAACTATTGCAGGATTATGTAGACTTTTGGAAAAGTGGCGAACCTATTGTCTCCGGTGCAACCAAGCAGTCTCCGCTCAGAGCAATCGGTTTCATCGTATATATAACAGAGATTGCTGCACCATCGCCATCGGTGTCCTTCGGTCCATGACCCATGAGATTGTTAAATCGCATTTGACTCACTGTAGTTAAAACATATACAATAAATAGGTGGGTTAAGGTAGGAAAAAATGCAATAGGCAACAAGAATGTATGCTGTCAATGCCAACTGCTCAGCAAGTGGTGGTTCGTAGGCTTTTAATTTTACTTAATAAATCCAGAAGAATTGGTTAAATAAAATCAGTGAAATAAAAAAGTCATGAAGTGTAGTTTGAACGATGTTCCGTATCACATAAAACTAGGAAGGCGTTAAGTAGCCTTTCAATTGTTTTTGGATGAAAACATTTTTACGCGCGATGAGAGTAAAATATCATCACAGATAGAATGAAAAAGAAGGAAATACATAAATATTCAAAATTTTTATGTGTCTTTTTTTTAGAAAATGCGTGCCATAAGAAGCTTCATTCCATTACCTAATCAATCAAAACACAATGAAGAGTGCTTTACAAATTCAGGGGTGCCAGGAAATTTTTTATTTGGGAGTTCCAAACCAACTTAAAAGCTGAAAATGGTTTTCAAACAAAATAAGATCATTCACTCCTAGCAGGAATAAAAATTTGTTTTATTTAGAAAATCTTTATATACATACATATATGTACAAATGTGCTGAAAAAACCAGACATTTTTTCATAAGCATTGCGTGGTATACAAAATATGATAAATCTGGCCAGTTGATAGTGTAAATAAAATGAAAAGAAAATTCGAAAATGGGCTTTTGCCCTCAAGAAATAAGCTGCACAATTCGCATCCGCGAGGAAACAGTTATTTGGGAATTTTCCCGAACAAACATGAAGGTCAAAGAAATGTCGTACGTCCTATACAATCTCCGAAGAGCGAAGGATAACCCACACAAGTAGTGGTAGTAGTAGTAATAGTTAGTTATGACTTTTATTTCTGCTTCATAGTTACAATGTTGGGAAATATTGTAAGCCTATTTGGTTTGGCCTATAGCCATCTACAATTTATTTTATCGTACACATTAGTTAATTTGTTATTCACAATTTAAAAAATTATAAATCACCATCTATTATTATTCGTCTTCTGTATTGTAAAACCTCCGTGGTAAAGTTGGACAGAACATCCCATCCTTGTTCTCCATTTCAAATTATCAGGGCTTCATTTCCTTTCGGCAAGAAAGTGAAGAGTATCTTCTCTCGTGTTCATATTGCATATGCTACATTCAAGTGGTAAGTCGGGCCGGTGGGGGATGAAGTTTAAGTCGACGTTTTGCCAATGAATCTCCATTTTCCTAAACAGGAATACCGTCCGTTTCTATTTGAAAAGGCCAACATTTTTGATTTTTCCAGCAACTGCGGTACTCGCTCAGCCTGTTCATCATTATGTGCATACCATCCACAGTCTCGCTTAAAAAAAAAACGATATCATCCGCATACATCAATGCGATTGCACTCCAGCGTAACATATACCACCTTTCACAGCCTCGGTTATATCGTTAATAAATAGTATGAATAATAATGCACTCAGTATACAACCCTAATGTTGATGTTTCAAATTCTTCAAAAATCAAGTCACCATCCCAAACAAAAGCAACATTATCCTAATCCTAACTAATATTATAAATGTGAAAGTCACTCTGTCTGTCCGGCTTTCTATGTTACCATCTCCAGCTCAAACTACTGAACCGATTTAAATAAAATTTGATACAGGGATAGTCTAAAACTTGAGGATGGACATAGGCTATATTTTTTATCCCTAAATTCCTTCAGGAACGGGAACGTATACGGGAATTTAGAAACTACAACACCCATTTCAAAAATATTTCCACCGATAGCATGCTTCACTATCGCAGAGTAACATAAACTTTAATTCATCCACAACACCGATTACAAAAATTTTTCCACGGTTAGAATGCTACATTATCCCCGAGTAAAATAAACTTTAATTCAACGACATATTCCTACGGGAACGGGAGTCCTTACTAATATAATAAGCGTGAAAGAACACTGCCTGTCCGTCATTCTATGTTACCATCTCCCGCCCAAACTAATAAACCGATTTAAATGAAATTTTGTACAAAGATTGTTCAGAACCTGAAGAAGGACATAGGCAATATATTTTTTCCTTATATTCCCACGGGAGCAGGAACCTATACGGAAACTTTGACACTACAGCACCGATTTCAAAAATTCTTCCACCGTTGGAATGCTCTATAGCCCCGGAGTAACATTAACTTCAACTCGTCCACATATTCGCACGAAAACGGTCGCCCTATTCCCACGGGAACGGGAGTCTTTACTAATATTGAAAATGCGAATGTAGCTATATCGGTATGTTTTTCGTGTGTCACCCGTTCAAACTGCTTAACAGATTTTATTAAATTAGCTACAGAGATGGTCTAGAACACGCGGAAGGATAAAGGCTATATATTTATCCTCATATTCCCACGGGAACAGAAATGGGAATTAAAAAACTACGGTCTCAAAAGTACTTTTAACAGGGCTACAAGGTGTTGAAATAGGGGATACATGTTTGTTTTTGGAAACACCGCCATTTTTAAGGCTAGAAGTTTCAAAAAAAATGTTTAATGCTCTTAATCCAAATCCTTGCTAATATTATAAATGTGAAAGTAACTCTGTCTGTCCGACATTCTATGTTACCGTCTCCCGCCCAAACTACTAAACTGATTGATATGAGTTTAGCTTAGTTTAGTTTAGTTTATTTCTAGATTTTCTATACACATTAAGATACAATATCTTATATAAACTGTGATAGCTTTATAATAAAAGCATAAAAGCTAACATTATGAAAATAATAAATAATAATAGCATTTCCACGGGAACGGGAACGTATACGGGAAATTAGAAGCTACAGCACCGATTTAAAAAATTCTTCCACCGTTAGAATGCTACACTATCCCCGAGTAACATATACTGTAAGTCATCCCCATATTCCTACGGGAACAGTCACCATATTCCCACGGGAATGGGAGTCTTTACTAATATTATAAGTCTGAAATGAAATCTGGCTGTCTATTTTGATTTGTTATCAAAAACTCCCAGACTTTTAAACCTATTTACACGAATTTTGGTATAGAGATATAGTCTTGAGCCTGAAGATGGACATAGGCTATTTATGTTATCCCTGTATTCCCACAAGAACGCAAACGTAAACGGGAAGCTAGAACTACTGAACTGATTTCAAGAACTATTTCCCGGTTAATATGCTACACTATCTCAAAGTAACATAAGCTTTAATTTATCCCCATATTCCCATGGGAACGGAAGTACTTACTTACATTATAGGACCGAAATCAACTCCGTTTGTCTGTTTTTCTTTGTCATCAACCACCTCTTGCTTTTTTGTTTTCAGTATTACCTACATGAGATACGTGCTTATTCGTTTCCACTGCTCTTCGTCTCTCAGCATCTTCTGGATGGTTTTATTTTTGCTGATTTCACCGATGCTTCTGGTTTTTTTTTTCTTGCAGGAAAGGTTCCCATCTACTGCACTCTAAGAGTTGTATTGACATGAAGGCTTCTTCTTTTTACAATTTTGTGCATGAAGCCGTTGAAGTGCCCGCCCGTGTCCAGTGAAGAACTGTGGGACGTAGTAGTTTACTTCACCATGATTCCGATTATTCCATTACTTTAAAGTACAGGTGAAAAGATAGAAGGTCCATCTTCCCACTTCACAGTTCGAAAAGTTTTGCATTTACCAATTGTTTTCTAACAGGTTGTTACATTCAACAAAACAGAAAACACCAGTAGAAGGTCGTAGCCACTCAGCAATCACAACACGATCCATTTGCATTAATCTTCATAGAATGCATTTGAATACTCATAGCAAACAAAAACTTGTTCAGTACCCATACGTATTTTTTAGGATGCATCAGTATCACCACCCCCACTAACGCCACAAACTATTGTTTGTTTGTTTTTATTTACATGAGCATGCGTTTAATTGAAAAAATAATCCAACGAGGATTACAAAAATCCTCCTCGATTCAACAACAATTTAGCGAAAAAGGATTAGCGTCCAACGAATAAATACGCGTACGCCACAAATCAATATACGAATCCACGAAACGCGAAGTAACCGCTTAATTGGATTTAATTCCAACAATAAACCCACTTTGTGCTAAATAAATGGCCAGCATTCAATCAAAGGCTCGTTTTGTCTGCTATTCGCGGAACCATCATTCACATTATTATCAACATCATCGTCGTCGCGGTGGCGTGTGTTGTGCAGTTCATTGATGGCTCTGCACGCCGGGCAGCCTTCATCAGTAGACACACACAAAATCCATGACCAAATGACCATAACACGATTGGACCACATCATCAGCATAACCTGAATTTAATAATCACCACATTGAGTTTCCCATCCAATCCACCACATCCTGCCGACTTACAGAGAGTTGAATTCTCGAATGCGTGCTGTTGTTTCGGATGGATATAGCTCACTTGTATTGGACTCAGTTACCATAAACGATATACCT
Organism: Melanostoma mellinum; assembly: GCA_914767635.1. NCBI lineage: Eukaryota > Metazoa > Arthropoda > Insecta > Diptera > Syrphidae > Melanostoma > Melanostoma mellinum. Next base: position 245,225,242 of record OU612058.1, on the reverse strand, counting down.
TCTGCCAAAATATTTTCCCAACTTTTGGTCTCGCCAAGTTTCTCATTAGAGGGGGTGCGAGAACACCTCGCCGGTGCCGGTGATAGCTGCGTACACAGATACAGTGTAGGGCGTTGGGTTACGAACTTTAGCCACGCACAAAGAGCGCGTAATTTCAGGATTTCAAAATTGAATTTGTGGTAGCAGCCAGGTAAATCCGTTTTGGACCGATATTGAACAACACTTTGACGCAATTCGTCGATGAATATGCACAGACAGTTTGTGTTTTGTCGTAGAACGCCAACAACCCATGCTGGCTGGTGGAAATGCGAAATTCAAACAGAATACGATGATTAGACGTGGTTTTGGGTCGAGGCCGAGGCCGAGGGAGAAAATGTCAGTTCAGGAAATTTCTGCGTTTGAAGCCAGGAAGCTGGTAAATGGGATAGACAGTGAATTAATGGAAATGGAAATAGAATCACATTTGGCAATGGGAGCGACGATGACGCCAACGCACGCACGTGAACGAACCGATATGTTCGTTGCCAGAAACGTAATTCTAATTACTATTTGGTTATTTCATTCTATGGGACTTCACATACATAAGTCATTGGATATTATTTAAAAGAAAGGCAGTCTGTTTTAAATAATATGATGGTTTAAATGAACAGGTGCAGGCTTTGGGTTTTGAAACACTCTCCAAGCCGTGGTACAATCACAGAGATTAGTAAAACAGATTTATGGTTAGGTATGTGTGTACATAATGGTTCCTTTTAAACAAAATGCTTAGTATTAGTTCGTGTTCGAGGCAACTGTTATTAGTTGTCACACATATAGTTAGGTGTATTTGTGGGGCGGTAGACTGTTAAAACTATTTTTTAAAAGAAACTTGAGAAGTTGTTTTTCGGATTTGAAGGAGTATGTCCTTTGTTTCAGCAGTACGTACTTTGGCAAATGTGTTGGAGTCTCATAAAATAGAAGTCCGCTTTTTGGGTCACGTTTTGTAGGGCGAGCATACGACCAGATATTGAGAAGATCTCTGCGGTAACTAATTGGCCCCGAACAAAAATTAATACTGGCTTTGCTCCTATTCTCGTCATTTTGTTTTATGATCAATTTTTCGACAATAACAAGTCCTTTGGCGGGACCAAATGGGAAACGGAAGTCTTTTATTTGGACGGACGAATCTTTAAGACAGCTGGAGACCAGTTGGAAAGGAGCATGCACCAGCTGATCTGCATGATATGGTCGGAAGAAAGCATGCCCCATGAATGGAACCTCAATATCGTATGCCCGATCCTAAAGAAGGGAGGCCCTCACAATTGTGCCAATTACAGAGGGATAAGCCTCCTTAAATAATAAGACCTTGTCTGCTGTAATACGTGAACGTCTGAAACCCCACGTCAACAAATTGATAGGTCCTTATCAATGTGGTTTTAGACCAGAGAAGTCCACAATAGACCAAATTTTCACATTACGGCAGATCTTGGAAATAATCCTAGAACATAATTTCGATATTCATCATCTCTTTATCGATTTCAAGGCCGCGTATGACAGCATTTACAGAGACCAGCTGTACAGGTATCCCTGCAAAACTCGTACGACTATGCAGGATGACTTTGGAGAATTCACGCTGCTCCGTCAAGGTCGGTAGAGAACTCACCGAGACCTTTGATGTCGAAAAAGGCTTTCGGCAGGGCGACAAACTGTCATGCGATTTCTTCAACATCATACTTGAACAGATTGTAAGAAACTCAAACGTCAACACCAGAGGAACAATCTTTCAAAAGTCTGCACAATTACTCGCCTATGCCTTGCCGTAATGGGAAGAAGGAAGCCCGATGTCATAGGTGCTTTTGTGAATATTGAAACAGAAGCGGCAAAAATGGGTTTGATGGTTAATGAGGGCAAAACGAAGTATATGCTGTCATAAAACAAGGACACAGAAGTACAGGACCTCGTCTACCTAGGATCCGCTTTAGACACGGACAACAACATCAGTCAGGAGATCAATCGGAGAATAACTCTTGCTAACCGTTGCTTCCTTGGGTTAAGAAGGCAATTAAGAAACAAAACCCTCTCCAGAAAAACCAAGGTAACCTTGTATAAGACCTTAATCATCCCAGTCCTGCTTTACGGCGCGGAAGCATGGACCTTTATCGAAAGCGGAGGAGGAAACCCTTGGTCGTTTCGAAATAAAAAATCTCCGAATGATCTTTGGTCCCGTATGCAAAGGCAATGTGTGGAGAAGAAGATACAACAGAGCTGTATGACCTGTACCGCGACATTGGCATAGCCAGAAGAGTACGCATCGCGAGGCTACGATGGTTGGGCCAGGTAGAGCAGATGAACCAAAACGCTCAGGCTCGACGGGTTTTCGAAAGCACATTGCAGGGGATTTGCGGAAGGGGAAGACCTCGTCTTAGGTGGAGCCATCAAGTGGATGAAGACCTCAACCAACTAAGAGAGCAAAACTGGAGAGAGCACAAACGAAATCGAAGTCGTTACAGAAGGATGTTTGTTGAGGCCCAGGTTCATCCCGAACTGTAATGTACACCTAAGTAAGTAAGTAAGAAATTAAAAAATTGAACGACTTGGTCTCTCGAACGACTTGAATGGGAAGTTATTCCACAGGAATATGTAAGAATATGTCCAGTATATTCGTGCCTCTCGTTAGCTCAAAGACGTATGGACGCATTTGGCTCTCATGCCATATTACAAATGACAAAAGACGACAGACTACACGTGACGCGATGCACTTTACATGACCTTAAATTCATTTTGACAAAGATCAACTGACTGTTTCTCTATAGGGAATCATCTTCTTTTCAAGTTCTACATTTTTGTTTAGGCATTTGATGTTTCCTGTGTTAGCTTTTCAATGAAACAAAGAAAGACAGATGTCATTCCAATGCGTGTCGTTCTATTTCGATTGCGAAACATTCTCAGTAACCAAACAACTTTTATGATTCCTTGACTACTGATTTACATTTTTGGTTAGCTTTCCACAATGATGATGTAGGTTTATGGATTCATCTTACACCCGAGGATCTGTCTCTCACTCCCAAGTGTTTTCTTATCGAAGACGATTGTCACTTCGCTGAATTTTTGGTAAAGCATATCCTCTACATACGAATAAACTCCTTCTCTAGCAGAAGGGAGACATATTCGCATAAATTATAGTCCTCCCCATGCGATGATGAGTGAAAAGAACGCTAAACAAAACAAAAGCTATTTTAAGAACAAAAGCATAAGGTTTTTGCTATACTTTCCAGACACTTCGACTTCTTCAATGCTTTTCGGTTGAAACATACGACTGAAATCGATATAGGTTCATACGACTATGGTAGAATGCATAACGAACGGTATCTGTGCACTTTGCACCCCCACCACGGCGCAGTCTGTGTTCTGTTTCAAACCTTGCGATTGGGAATTGTTTCATTCTTGGTTCGACATTACGTCGTGGGACTTAAGCAAAAGCACAACTTCTTGCTTTCCTGCACAAACTTTAATAATAAATTACAGTTTCGACAGATTTTCTAAGATCGAGATGAAAAGCATAAAAATTGTGGGGGAAATTCTGGCGAAACAGTAGCATACTCTTTCCCTTAACACATACACTCATATATAGCTTGTAAAATATTGAACTCTTGGTACAAGTTATGACTTTGGGCATTCAACAAGGACTTACCATCTGGATATACTATATAGAAAAAGACATGGAAGAGGATAGGATAACATGCATAAATTAGCGAGATTTTATCTTTTGTGTTAAACAAGTTGGTGGTACAAGTTTGTCGGAATATCCACATACATATACGAGTATACCTACATTCTTAGTGGAAGGGAGGTTTACTTTGAAAGTTTCGGGGAATTTGACCATAATGCAAGTTAGATTCTTGGATGTCGATAGTGGAAATATTTTGCATAAAGATGTTGAGCTGACAAATTGATGGGAGGTGGAGTTATTGAATTTATTTGTATGCAAATTTTAAAGGAACGCTAATAAATTTTATATGAAACAGTAGAAGTGAAGTGAAGATTTGAAGGAAGGAAAAAGCTTCTTCGATTATTACAGAAGTTAGGTGATGGATACATCATCTTATGGACCTGAGGGCTACGAAGGTGGTTCTAACATTTATCCTGTTTTTGTTGAGCTCAAGTAACGTCTGTGAAACTATTGTTTAGTTAACTAACTTCATGAGAATTGACAAAGTCGAATCTCTAAAAAAAATTCCTTGTTCAAAGTCTTCGACAACATTTGTTGGTGCATCAGGTGTTCCTGTGACTGTGCTTAGGTCAAAATAAATAAAAAGAATTAGGGTGACGCAACAGAGCAGGGAGCACCGGAGCCATAAGCATTTCTCACAACATTGAATTGGTGAGGGAATGGAAGAGGCCTAAAGCTTTCTACCGATTCCGAACGATTAATCGAGAAAGCACTTTTCAAGGGAAAGATTTTACCATTGCAGGACTTGCCAATTCTTCGCCAAAGGTGATACACGTTGAACAATATTTTTGATTTCTGTTGGGATTCAAACCACAAACCTTCCGCTTAATAAGCCAGTACGTCACGGGCACCCCACCAAATTGATTACTTCAGAACTCCAATTGTTTTTGAATCTGGAATGAATGCTTAAGTGATCGCCACTTGTGCTGTCTTACATTGTCTTAAGAAAAGTGTCCTGAAATTCAAAAGATACAATGTCTGAACTGCTCAGACTGAACAGGGTTCAACTATAACCATACACGATAGAAGTATTTCAGCAACCAAACACTATAAGAGCTTCGATAGATTCCTTTCAGACGATGGTTGACGTTCAATCTAAGAAACCATCCGATCCCTCTGCACTGTTGAAGCATCATGAGCCAGAGAGACATCCGGAGCCTGTCTACCTACATGTAATGGAACTACAGGACGAACAAACAATATGTGTACATAAACGACGGCTACGGAGAGGCCAAACGGCTTTATAGTGAAGCAACCTAAGGTTACCACGCACCGTTACAAGATGCCACCGATACCTCTTCAACGAATTTGAACAACTGTAGATTCAACAATCAATTTCACCATTTAGACATAACAATTTGAAAATTTACAAGAGCTTGAGTGTAACGTTATCCTAGAACTAACAACAAATTGAATAAGCCCACCCATTTCTGTTCAATTAATTTATATTTCTACTGTTCTTATCTCTACACCCGATTTTTGGTTGTTCACCACAAGCGTTTCCTTTTCTAACTTTTCTGCCGGAAGAATTTACCATATTGCACCAACACCACCTTCCTCTTCTGCAAAAACTTTTAAAGAGTTCCGTCAACATCATTTCCCAACTCCTAAACAAATAACCTATCCTTTTATGCTGTGGAAAATTAAATCATCTGGTTCCACCTTGCAATTACCACACGTATCCTCCTCGAGGTTCACCTCTATTTGTGTATGCCATACACTTCCACAGGTGTATATTTTAAATGACTTGTGTTTTTGCAAAACAAACTTTTCCACCTCACCACTTTTTCACACACACAATGCAATGGAAGGAGTACATCCACCTACTACGACTACCTACCAACCTGGCAAAATATTCATCAAAAACTGTCAACAAAACATGACACAACACACTAAACGAAGTCAAATCAACCAAAAACAACAACAACAACAACAATACCAACTACTGAAACAATAAATTGTTCAACAATTTGTTTTCTCACTCACGGCCTGCCACATTCCATGCACACCTGCTATTTCAAAAATCCAAACAACCGTTTTGGAATTTGGAATACGGTAAAGGTAAAGTAAGGTACACAAAACACAACACACAACTCAGTGTCACTGTAAATCACTGCGAAACATTCACATGTAAATTTGATAATTTTGAATGAAAAACTCTCAGAGCCTTTTCTATATTCCTTGCAATGGTGGTGTTGGTGGTCTGGTAAACCAACCTATACACAAGTGGGAGATATAAAAAGGAAGCAGCTAGCTTCTCGGTTTTGAATTTTTGTTTTTATGCATAAAATTGTGTCAGTTTAGTGTGACAACAACTGACAACTGAGTGTAGAAAACTATTTCGTCCATTTAACACGAAATTCACACACTGTCAAGCACTCAACAATGCAATTGTTTTGCAAATTTTCAACTTTCTCATCCTATTTTGGTAACAAAGTTGCATTCAATTGGAATACAAATCAAAAAGTTGCAATATTTTGTTGTTGCAGCAGGCAGTGTATCCTGTGTATGTACTGCAGCAAACACCGATGAAATGGTAAAAGCCTGTTAACTGAATATCTGTGCAAATATTTGTCAGTTTTCGTATCGAAATGTGACAGAGATACCCGTAGTTAATCGATTACAATGAAATTGACAAAACTGTTGAATCAATTGAGAGCGTGTACAAATCGTGTTTGTAATTGCAAATTGATGCACGTACGTGGAATCCTTAAAAAGTGTTGAGGATACGGGTGCGGTTGACCTATTTTCGTGAAGTGGAATTCAAGGACTTGGTTTTGCTGTTTCATTTAAAAAGGCTCGTTGGTGGACGGCGACGGATGTGGTTTGGTTGAAAGACTTGATATTTAAATATCCGCCTGAAGACAGGCAATGAAAAATGTACCCGGTTGGAGAGCTCTCCAGAAGTGAAACGGTTATGGTTCCTGTCACCGATGTTAAAGTAAGCAAAGATCGTTTGTCAACAGGAAATGAAGAAAGTACCCATTTTTTTGTTTCTTTGGTAAAAAATGCAATATTCCAATATTAAAGCAATAAATAATAACAAGTCTTTGCATATTTCTATGTCCATGATAATCCTAATCTGCTTACCCAACTGGGATCAATAAAAGCAAAAAGTAGATTTATTATTCGAAGGAGTAGCCTTTAAAAGCAACAATATTCATTTGTAAGTATTCATCGAACTATAAATTGAATGGCAAACAATAAATAATAATGCCTTTCTCTATCCTATTTTCATATTTACTACAGGAGGAAATCGAATTTATGCACTCTTGTCGTTTCGTTAGTAGGGCAGTGGGTGATGCTGCAACATTTGTGTTATATGTAGGTTATAAAGCTAATATCAGGAACAAAGTGGCGGTGGGAGACTGTTTTTTTTATTTGGTAAAAACGTGATGGAAAAAAATCATAGATAGTTTGAATCTACACACAAAAACTCTGACCAATTTATCGATAGGCTAAATGATGATATGGAAAACCCAATAAAGACAGCTAAATTAAAAAAACTACAGAAGACTGAATTAAGAACGAATTTTCTATGGTTTTGCTTTTGTATCAAACATTTTTGATGGCTGTGTAGATTTCTTCGAATAGTGAAGTAATATACACCTTAAAAATCATATATTTTGTATGCAGTCTTCGCACGTAATGTCTTCGAACATTGAAAGCAAATCGGCTTCAAGCAATCACAGCAACAGTACTTTGTTACTCTTTTTATTTTAGGAGGACAAATAAAGCATAGTTGTCTTCCGCTAAGGGATATCGGTGGAAGGAGGAAGATCGTTAACCAAAACTACTGGCAGTCATCCGCAGTTCCCTTGCCAGCCTCTCTTTATACACGACTTCAAGTTGGAGGTGACGTGATGCTCTTCCTCATGTTGTTCCTCTTGACCTAAAACTTCACCAGCATCTAAGATTTAAGTTTCGGTAACAAAAGCTTTTTTTTAATAATACGAAAACGGTTTTGGATATCAATGTAATTCTTAATTTTTGTGAAAGTACGTCTGATGCCATTATGTATGAAAATCAATTTCTTTTGCATGGCCACAACAAGCACGCTTGCAGTAATCCCGACGCTGAATACCGATACTGCTGCAATTTTACGTTCGATATTCGTACGAAGTTCATCAATCGCCGCTGGCTAGTTGGCAAAGACCATAGACTTGACGTAGGCCCATAGGAAAAAGTCTAACGGCGTCAAATCGCACGACCGAGGTGGCCAAGCGACTGGAGCATTTCGTGAGATAACACGTTCTCCAAACTTGGTTTCCAATAAATTGATTGTGACATTCGCTGTGTGGCTTGTGGCGCAGTCACGTTGGAATCACATGTCCTCCAAGTCCATATCATGAAATTTGGGCCAGGAAAATTCGGTCATCATTGAACGGTAGCGATCCCCTTTCACAGTAACGTGCCGATCTTGATCATCACGGGAGAAGTACGGCCCAATGACGCCGCCGGCTCATAAACCACACCAAACGTAGTTTTTTTGGGATGCAATGATGACTCATGGAGTACGTGTGGATTGCTGCCTGACCAATACCACATATTTTGTTTATTGACGAAGCCATTAAGCCAGGAATGAGCCTCATCGCTGAAGATGATTTTTCGATGAAAATCCGAATCATTTTCAAGTTGTTGCTCCGCCCAATTCACGAACATACCAGATGCGCCTGGTGGTCAAGCAGCTCCAGTTCTTGTGTCAATTTAATCTTGTAAGGATGAAGGCCAAGATCTTTTCGCAAAATTCGCCACAGAGATGCCCATCGCTTGAGAACGACGTATGAGAGACACATTTGGGCTTTTTTGCAACTGAAGCCTCAGCGGCAGCAACATTTTCGACATTACGGGCACTTCATTCTCTCACTTGCACGGGAAAATTTGGTACTGTGCCTGTGAATTCAAATTTTTCTACTAGACGCTCAATTGTTGATTTGCTAGGACAATTACGACGACCATAAATTGGACGTAGCGCTCTTAACGTTGAGGCCACTGACTCCGAATTTCGCTAGTAAATTTTAATAATTTCGACTAGTTGTTGGCTCGTATATCCTATCTATGCGTCATGAAATTGCAAATCTTACTGAAGAAATGTCTAAAGAGCGGCAAAAAATATGGCGTCGTTTGCTGTCCCTAATCACTCTACTTTAGTATAGCGTCCCTGTTGAAAAACCTTTTACATCGAAACACAAAGTAAAAAGTTTCTTCAAAAAGACAAACGATATTCCGAACTCCTCTATCAAAAACAAATTTGTATCTCTTCCTCTCAGTTTGAAAAAAGTTAGCTCATGTCGAAACCTTCACTTTGAACAATATTTTGAAAACAAACACAATCAAAAACTAAAAAAGAAAGGTACATCAGAAGCAGAAACTAATTCCTCAGAAAAAATTCAATCGAAATCGTTTGTGTCGTTTTCGAAAACAAAAAATAAGTTTCATTACATTAGCGTTATTGCAGAGAGTATTATCTTAAGATTAGACCCAGAGAACCAATTTCAAAAACTCCTTTGTAGGTTGCTTACAGACCCCAACTGCAAATTTTGGAGAAAATCGTTTAAGCGGTTCAGATTGTAAATCTCTATATATGGATCGACAGACATACAGACAGCATTTTAGGACCTATACTTTTATCGAATTCTCTATCATTATAATGTCATGACTAATTGATATAAAAAATGCATGATAATCGTTGCTCTCATAACAAAGCTGAGGAGAATTCTATAAGCATTTACTTAAACCAATCCACCAAATGGCTAAAATACTTCTCCAAGGATAAAGGACCGTAATGAAAGCCTTAAGAGCAGAACATGTAGTCCGGTAACGGACACTCGAAGCAGAAAGGTGTAAGCTGGCTACTTTGACTCCTTATCATGGCAGCGTTTTCTGGCGTTTTTAAAATTTAATAAAATCAGAAAAAATATTGAATAAAATTAAAATAAACACTCCAAATGTTTTGAGCGAGAATCTAAAAACGCTATTTTTAACCGTTGCTATATGTCCATATAAACGCGAAAATTTCATCGAAATCGTTAGACAAGAGGGTTGCTGATACGCAATCTTTACAAACGCAATTGGAACATGTTACCATAAAAAATTTCGGCAAAACCGTGCAAGTCGTTAACATCAAAGTAGGTTTTGAATAAAACGGTTCTTTCGAAATCCTTGGAGCTGTTTTCCAGAAAAATATAAAAGCAGTATAGAAGGGACCGTTATTTCAAGACCTAGAGACTCAATTCCAAAAACCCCTCTATAGGTTGCCCAACAGACCCTATAATTGCAATATTTGAATAAAATCGGTCAAGAAGCTCAGGCTGCATATCCATATACGGACAGACGGACAGAATTCTAGGACCAAATATTGTTACCAATTTTTTTTTTCTTCACGATTGCAAAAAATGTCTTATAGTACCAAATAAAAAAAAAAAAAAAACACACCAACACGATCGAAATATACACACACCCTTTCTTTCCGATTCAGCTACCAAAGCCGCTTCAGATGGTGCAATCCTATTTCAATTCGGTCCTATTTCAACACTGGCACTAATTTGAGATGAAGTGTGATTCAATTCTAAGTGGAAACGGGGTAAATCTCGTATTGAAGAAATTTCGTATTTCGAGAACCAATTATTACTATCGAGTAAGTCGCACCAAACCACACGCACTCGTATTCCTCCATTAGAACTTTTCTTAGTTTTTCCAAGTTATTATATCAAGTTAAACAACTGTATCGAAGTAAAATAAAGTATGTATGTATATGCTCCTACATAACTAGGCTGGCTGCATTTTGTTCGCTACCATCAAAAAGTTCTGCCTGTACTTTTCTGCATGAACTGCAAAATCCCTTTAACATTAACTTGGTATTGGTATGGCAGAGTATGTGTTTTCCAAGAAAAGTATGTACCGTTCAATACTTCATCATCCATGCCCTATGCGTCGCGTCGATGCACCGGCCTGCCATCCCCATCTCCACCCCTACTCGAATCCCCATTCAACAAGGAATACGTGCAACAATGCAAGCTACACGACATCGATACGATATGTGTTTTCCACGACTTTGTATTTTTTTGCACCCCTTTCCAGCAGCAGCACTTTCACCATATACCGTATCCTGATAGAAACTGGAAATTGAGGTTAGGAAGTTGCTATGTCGACTTTATTGCTCGTTTATTGCTCGATTTTGTCGGTTAGATTGTTAGATTGTGTGTGTTATTTAAATTGTTCAGCCATCTCACGCCATGCAACATTTGTTGGCTTGAACAAACGGTCTAGTTAGGTATGTGTAACAGTTTTTGTATGTTTTTTTTTTTAAGTTTTACCGCTTTTTTTTGTGCAAATCGAACGGATGGTTGGCAAGCATTAAAAAGAAAAAATAACTTAAGGTGGCACAGAACTAACAGAGCTGCGTGTATCCCTTTTAGCCAACTATTCGAGCAATGAAGTGGCGAGGGAGTTCTCTCCTCTAGCTGGGCTAGCTTTTGTTTTGAGGTTAAATTGTCGGAACTTTTCAGTAGATGATTTGTATTCAATGGATCATGAACACTTTGTGTTTTATGGGTTTTCGAAACGTTTTTGCATTTAAAACTTTTTGGCATAGACTCAAACGATTTTTATTTTTCGAGGTGGGTTGGTGGGATGGTATTCAAGGTTTTCTGCGATTTGTGTTTTGTTTTTGATGTAACGTTACACAAACGCGAATTCTAAATATTTGAACAAAAAACTTTTCGAAGTCCTGGTTAGCTTTGAATGCTTTTTTCACTTTACAAATTTAACAATTGGCAGTAGACTAACCATTGAAATAAAATGTATTTCATTATTCCAAAAAAAAAAGAGTGGAATTTTTCAACTGTAAAATGCTCCCTAGGGGAACGCGATACATTCAAAGCGTTTGTTCAATTCTTCCATGTGAACAGTTAATTTCTTTTTTAATTTTGACATGGTAGGTATCTAGACCATTAAAGTCACAAAACAAAAATTGAAATTAAATCGAATCCATCAAAGGGGGAAAGGAGGTACTTCTGACCAATAAAAGCAATTTCCAAGAAAATTCTAGGGAGTAGGACTGTAACATTCAATTCAATAAAATTTGGTAAAAAAAGATAAAGATCAAGTCAATTTGTTTATTGCATAAAAAAGTGAGGATCGATGTCAAGCGAGCGAATTGCTGCAAGTGCTGGGCGAATGAAATTCGCTAACGAAATAAGGCCTAAGAAAACACAGGGTGCATCAACAAGCTTACAGCACTCTTATCTTAAAAGAATGAACTTTCTGACTCTGTTCCAACTGTGGTGTTGATTGTCGATTCCATGGTGTTTCCATACGCGGCAATTTTGCTTGTTTGTATACCCAACGAGTTGTTTGAGACCCTTCTCAGCACTCTAACTACTTCGAAAGTGATCCAGGAATGCAAGAGCTCTTTGAATGCGGTCGAAAGATTGAATTTGTTGAGTCTCATTTGGGTTCCAGGCCATCATGGCATAACTAAAAATAAGATCGCCGATTAACTTGCTAGGCAAGGATCTCAGACAGCTTTCTCAGGACCTGAACTGTCGATAGGTCTGTCAGCGTCCTCAGTGAGGGCTTCAATCAACGATTGGATCTGCCAAGAGCACAACCATAGATGGCATGCCTTAATTGGATGCAGACAGACCAAACGTGTGTTCTTCAACGTAAATAAGAAGACTGCGACATTTTTGCTATCCCGTAGCAGAAACGACTGTAAAAGCTTATTGACGAACTTCCATTTTTCCAAACATTTAAGCCTGTTAGACTTAAGTGATACCACGCTCTGTAAATCTTGTGGAGAAGATGAGGACACCGCAGGGCAATTCCTCTGTGAATGTCTTGCTTTTTATTGCATGAGGTTACAGATACTCGGCGCAGACATGGTGAGAGCTGGTAACTTAGGTTCATTATCATGGCAGCTTCTTTTGGCTTTTCTACGAACATTTGGAAAGCTATAACAAATAGATGGGTGGTATCTGGTAGTATAATGGACCGGTGCTTAGGTGTGAGAGCTCCAGCTGGTATTTTAAAAACCTCCAACAGAAAAAAAACTCAACGAGTTATAGAGTGCTTCATAACTGAGGAAATTGCTGATTGAAAAATCCGTGTTAAATGTCTGTTGTTCCTGTTAAGAGATAAGAATGGAGAGAATGAAAAATACGACATAGCGAGGTACGTTCAACTTCTGTAAATTCCTGGAAATAAATTCGGATCACCAGGGACTTTTACTTGCCCTGACATAAGTCTCGTCGGTATTACTGCAATTTTTTGGAAGCAAGACCTACCGGGTCTATTTCCATAATAAAATGATTAAAATTCGCTGGCTTTGATATCTTTTTCTGTGCATTCAATTACATTTTCGCATCAGTTTAAGAAAACTCACTGGTTACACTTTGATCTTACTTACTTGGGCATTACAGTTCGGAGTGAACCTGAGCCTCTAGCATCCTTATGCTAACCGTTTCGATTTCGCGCTCTCTCTCCAGTTTTGCACTCTATCAGTTGAGGTCTTCTTTCACTTAATAGCGCCATCTAGGACGAGGTCTTCCCGTTCTACGATTTCCTTGCAGTGCGTGCGTTTGAAAACTCATCAAGCCAGAGCGTTTGGGTCCATCCGCACTACATGGCCTAGCCGTAATAGCCTCGCAATGCGTACTCTTCTTGCTATGACGATCTCGCGGTATAGCTCATGCTCATACAGCTCATTGTTGTATCTTCTTGTCCACACATTGTCTTCGCATACGAGACCAAAGATATTTCGGAGTATTTTTGATGTACTTTCAGTGTAAATAAAATTTTTCACAGGGATGTTACTCCACGAAACATAAGTTCATACTCTGAATGAGGATTTAAGAATGTAGCTAAACCATAGAAGGACACGGGTCCTTTAGAACTATCAATGAAACCACGTTATATACTGAATGAGGCTTCTAACGAATCATAACCACAAGCCTTTACTTTCGGGAGGAATTGGCAAATCATTCGATGGTAAATGCGTTGCAAAACATTGTAGATCCCTTCCATTCCTTTCAAGATATTGTTGTGAAAAATGCAACAGGCTTAGATCGCGACTGATAAATATCGAAATATCGACGTGTGTTGTAAAAATAAAAATTGGAGCGAGTTGTGAATCACAGTGGCGAAGAAACATAAAAAAATGCAGACCTAAACACTTCTGGCAGAGACAAATCGCGTCCTCATTTGGTTGGCTTCAAACCTGGAAGAATCCAAAACCGGAACCTTGTCGACGCTTTTCACTTCACGAACGGATCACTTATTTCAACGGCTAAGTGGGAGGGCAGAGTTGTAAGATAAGCGAAGCGATGCGAGAAGTGTTTGAATGCGAAAAAATTTTTTACATGTTTTTTATTCACGTGCGTAGAGTCAAGCAACATATTCGAGTCTATCGCAAGGTTTTCGTAAACTTCTCGCACGAAAACTTCTCTGACCACCTTTTCAAGCGATATTATTTGGAAATATCAAACCAGTGCTTACTCATATTGCGTGGTGCAATTTTGAATTTATTTTGGTTGTGATGTGCTTTTTTCTCTAGAGCTGGGGTATTCTCGTCGGGCTCTCTTAAAGCTAGTCTAATATAATATCTTGTCTCTAATGCTGATGATCGGTGGTTCCAACGCTGGTAGATCCTTAGTCCTATGCTGGCAAAACGGTTATCAAGTACGGGCTTTTAATCGCTGGTCAGTCAGCATCAGCGGTCAAATATTGGCATCAACAGGCAAATCCTGGCATCAACAACGAAATACTGGCATCATCAACAGTCAGTTTATACATATTCCTTTTTATATAATAACCTCGAAACTACTGGGCTGATTTCAGAAGTTCTTTCACAATGAGGTGATTTCTGTCAAATTGTCGCTAGCACAGAAGACCTAAAAGGAACGGTCTACCCTGATATTTAAAAAAAAAATAAGGGCAATCGGGAATGGCTGTCTGAAAGGACAGTTTTAGCGCCGACGAACGAGATAGTTAAAGAAATATACCTACCAGCTTATTATCTTAGACGTGGAGGGGATGTTGTTCAATATGTATCTGTAGACAATGTTAAGGACACTAAGAAAGTCACATCACACCCTCCAAAGTTTCTCAATTCTTAAGAATTATCAGTAGATAATAGGTTGAGTCTGCGGGTAAGTGTTGCAGTAGCAATAAAGATAAATTTTGACGCGCCAAGGCTACGTAATTTTACTCGTTCGTAAATTACACATCTGTACTCAAATTTAGCTTATTTCACTTTGTGAGTGAGTAGTGCGTCAATGCTGAAATGCTAAGTGAGTAATCTGAAAGCCAATTGCACTAACTGAATAAATCGATTCCAGCTAAAACCGATTTTCAAAGGAATGGTATGTACTCACTTCATTCACTCTCGGGAAAATGAAACTAGCTAAGCCTCGGGGGCACTGGAAAGCAGCAATATAAAATCATAACTGCAATTGCAAAGTGAGAAAACGTTTTGATTCCCTTCCCCGTATTCCTTTTTCCTTCCATTCCCACTGAATTGCCATTTCAGCTTAAAAGAGTGCAGTTCTCTCTAAATTTGATTTTCGTATAAATAAAGCTCAAGGACAGACGCCTACGGTTGCAGGTATTCTTTTAGAATAAAAAAAATTCAAGGCATTTCCTACTCACGGGTATCAAACCCTCAAAACCTTTACATTTGGCAAAAGATGAAAAAACTAAGTACGTCGCGTTGTGTGCAAAAATGTACTTAAATAAAATAATATAATTAAAGGTTATTTTTTGCACGTTAGTGTTTATTTGCAAAATAATTAGCCTTCATCGAAAATTCTGCCGAAAATCACTTTTCCATGAGGACGAAGTAATAAGTACTTACATACATATAAATACAATTGTTGGTATTCTTATGCCATTAGTAGATATTAAAAACGATTTCGGTCATGGTCACATGGCTGGTTCGAATGAATCGAAATTGGGAAAAACATTTCCCGACATTTTTTTCGAGTAACCGGGGCCGTATATCGGCAGTTTGCCAGCGTTGTTCTGATGGAAGTCTACTGACTTTGAAATGGCTAAACATACCGACTAGGACCACAAATGTATTGCCAATTAATATCAGATTAACAATTACTAGAAAAAGTGTTGCCAAAATCCAGAAAAACATCCTTTAACCTTAGAACTATGAAAACAAAGGATTTTAATTTTTAATTTATTTCGAAATGGCATGACCAATTTTTCCAATATAGCGTTAGGTTGCAAGGCATTCAGGCAAAATAATAAATTTTAATTTCTCATTTAGAAAAAGAATTCCGATATTAAATGTACTACACTCGAGACTTGTTTTTTATGTTACTGCTGAAACGTTCCAGGTATGATGGAAACCAATGATGTGTCTTATCAGAAGCGAGCACTAAAGAGCACCTGCTTCATATGTGATCTATTTTTGGGCATTAACAACACATCTAAACATCTAACTATTGCATAACTTTTTTATGTAGATAGACCGTACTCCTTCCTCAATTCTCAATTTCCAACGAGAGCTTTAACTTTCCTACAAAGACCTCTCCTTCATCACTCGAAGAATGAATAAAACTAAATTGAATAGAGCCCGCTTGGATTTCTGTATAAATAATGTTACTACCATTTGCTTCTTCTTAAATAGTTTTTCTCGAAAATCTACTTTCTGATAACTCCCGAGAGCTCTGTGAAGGCTCTTGAGGATTTCAACTTTCGTAGAGTAAGCCTCATTCCGTGTAAACAATAATCTGAATAATTTCTCATTTAGTTTGTTAAATTGAAAAGTTTTTCAACTTTATTTCATCCAAAGTTTTCTTCTTTTTTTTTCTTCTTAGAGGAATTTTGTACCTCGTGGGTAGGAGAGGAGGTATAGGTACATACATCTCTGAAACACAGCTCGCATTTATACTACACAAAAGAAAAAAAACCTTAAACTTTTTGAGCATAGATTTCTCTCTCTGTGTTTGTGTACTCGCACTAACTTGACGGAATGCAACGAAAACAAAATTGATTGAAACTAGTTTTTATGAAGATCTTATGATTGCCTTGCACTTGAAAATAATTCTCAGCCTTTTCCTGCCAAATATACAGCTTAATTGATATTGAGAGGTGTTTTCGGAATATTTGCGGTCTCGTTTTGATTGAAGTATCGGATGGGTACTTTTGAGAAAAGTTTTACTCTTGTTTATTCTCATTTAAGACTCTGTGGTGTTTCTTAAAATGGGGAGATTATTTACCAAAAAAATTTTTGCCATTGAGAAACTTTAAAGTGGTTTCAATTTGGTTCAATTGGCTGGGAGGGGAAAGTCACAATTAATTGCAATAGGAAGGTATCCTTTTTGAATGTGCTGATCAAAACATTTGTCTTTGTGTGTCATTTTTGGTTGGTGATAGTTGCGGTGACATGTTTTGGAAAAGTACGTGATCTCATTGAAAATGACCCAGAAATATTGGTTATCTTGATATTGCTTCATACTCAGCCAATCACTGAAACAAGTAATGATTTGTTCTCTAGCATTTTTATGATCGCTGTTAGAAAATTACTGAAGATAAGGGAATGGTTTTTGAGTCTGTCTTAGGTCAACTTGTTTAACAGAAAGCAATGATGGTCTTTTTAGCTAGTCCCTGATGTCTGGTAAAATTGAAAAATCGGTAAGGAATAAAGAAAAAACTTCAGTGGCTATCTAAGAAAAGCTAAGTTGTAAAAAAATAAACACACTAGGAACTGGAAAGTCCCGAAAATGAAAAAACCCAAGCGTTTGACATAACAAAATAAAATCTAGAAGCTTCCATTGCTTTCGAAAGCGGTTTTTCTGGGTATCCTGGAAATAAAACACTTATAAGAAAATCATTTTAGGCTCAAATTGCTGGCCTTTACCCAAAATATTTCAACTTAAAATTTAATTAATTTTAAACAATAACAAACAATTTTTGCTAATGTCGTGTTGTTTTGTCCTGGAGTTTACAATTTAATTTGATTAAAAATCTAAAAAGAAATAAATTTCTTATTAGAAGGGTACGGCAACATTTAACTGATGATCCCATTGCCGTACCTGGGCGAAACGCAAAAAGGAGTTGATGCCGATCTTCACGATCAAACAACTTTTCTAATAAGAAATTTATTTCTTTATAGATTTTTAATCAAATTAAAATTAAATCTTTCCAATTAATTGCCGTATTGACTTCTTTATGCTCGCTTTATTTACTTCGTGATTTCGAAGAGATCCTAGCTGTTCTTTGCGGGTCAGTAAGTTAATTAAACTATTATGTAAGCTAGTATCCTGGACATTGATCTAGAAGTAGAAGAAACAGTCTCAAATTGGATCATATGCGTATGCTAACAAAACGTCAGATCTGCGCTTGGACAAAGAAATGCGGCCTTGTAACCCCCTCTAAACAGAGCTGTTACTGTTAACAAATAAAAGAAAAATACCTACTTTTGAGTTACCAAGACTAAATGGGACCCCTCTTAAGATCTCTGATCAAGCCAGATACTTGGGAGTGATCTTAGACAAAAAACTGAATTGGGGTCCCAATAAACGGGAAAGACACAAAAAAATTAGCACTGTATTCGTGCAGCAAGATTTTTGGCAAAAACTGTTGACCAAATCCCAAAATCATCTTGTGGATGTATACTGCCATTGTTAGACCTATGCTATCTTATTTCAAATTGGTCCGGCGGAAGGCGTTAGAAAAATTAACGCAATTAAAAACCATAACCAAAGTACAAAGATCAGCCTGTATTTGAGTAACTGGTGCAGTGAGAACTACACCAACCGCGAGCTTGGAAGTAATCCTCAATCTCACACCCCTTGATCTCTATGTTCAAGAAGCGGCAGCAAACAGCGCACTTAGACTAAACCAGTGTAATATCTGGAAAACCAGCCAAACGGGACACGGACAGATTTTATCACGATACGCAGACAACAATATCTGTACGGATTACATAACTCCATACCTGGACCATGGGCGTAGCCAGGATTTTTTTAAGGTCTTTTTTTCGAGGATTTCTCAATAATCAATGAAAAAAACGAGGACATTTTTTTGAAAAAAAAAAGTAGGACATATTTATTTTTTATTGACAAGAATAAGGAGAGATACTTTGAAAGTATCACTTTTTGGTTTCTCAAAACAGAGAAACATCGTTAGTATATGAAATGAATCAATGTGATTTTATAAATGCTTTGTGAGGGAATGGAGGGGATCTACAATTTTCTGCCGGTTACTAACGGCTTTTTAAAAAAGCGCTTTTCATGGCAATAAATTTACTAACGGAGGACTTGCCAATTCCTCGCGAAAGGCGATACCCGTGGAAATACATTTTTGTCTATGCTGGGATTCGAACCTTGAACCTCTGGATAAGTAGGTGGACAGGCTAACCATCACGCCACGGGTACCACGACCAATGCATGTGATAAAGCAGGAAAAAAGGTGTCCGCTTCCGTGATTACGTCGCACACTTCCAAGTCTTCGCTTCTTCACTAAGCTGTTTGTCTTTCCAAAAATTGATGTTCACAAAGCGAAGAAAAAAATGATATCACAAGACAACGATAAAATCAATTAGAAATATTCACACTTCCACTTCATTTCTACTTGTTGTATTGAGCTGAAATGTTAAAACCATCTATCGCGACTATTTGTTGTTGCCGCAATGCCACATTCAGATGATTCAGAATTTCTGGAGAATTCTTCGATTCGAAGAATTATATATACTAGGGTCGCCCAGTGGTCGAAATTCGACCACACACATATATTGCACACACACACACACACACACACACACACACACTGCACGCACACACACACACACTACACATACACTCCTCACACACACTGCACACACACACTACACATACACACGGCACAAACACACTGTACATAAGAAAACCACACAAAAGCTCTGAAATATGTCTTTCCCATATAAAATACATGTAAAACACAGGTAGACACAGGTAAAAATGATTGATGACACTTCTACTCATCAATACCAAACCACAAAAAAAATTAAGAGAATCGGTTGGAAAACAACAGAGAAAAAGGGACCCAAAGATTTTCCTTAGCCTATTTATATATAGATCAATTCCCAAATATCCTCGTTTTTAGGCAATTTGGCGAATTGTCCTCATTTTTTATAAAAATTGTCGTTGATACTCCTTTTTCCCACTTCACCAGTCCACCACTTCACCAGTTCACCTGTTCACCACTTCACCACTTCACCACTTCACAACTTCACCACTTCAACACTTCACCACTTCATCACTTCACCACTTCAGCACTTCACCAGCTCACCACTTCACCACTTCACCACTTCACCATTTCATCACTTCACCACTTCACCACTTCACCACTTCACTACTTCATCACTTCACCACTTCACCACTTCACCACTTCACTACTTCATCACTTCACTACTTCATCACTTCACCACTTCACCACATCACCACTTCACCACTTCATCACTTCACCACTTCACCACTTCACCACTTCATCACTTCACCACTTCACCACTTCACCACTTCACCACTTCACCACTTCACCACTTCACCACTTCACCACTTCATCACTTCACTCCTTCATCACTTCACAATTTCACCACTTCACCACTTCACCACTTCACCAGCTCACCACTTCACCACTTCACCACTTCATCACTCCACCACTTCATCACTTCACCACTTCACCACTTCACCATTTCACCACTTCACCACTTCACCACTTCACCACTTCACCACTTCACCACTTCACTACTTCACCACTTCACCACTTCATCACTTCACTACTTCATCACTTCACCATTTCACCACTTCACCACTTCACCACTTCACCACTTCACCACTTCATCACTTCATCACTTCATCACTTCACCACTTCACCACTTCACCACTTCACCACTTCACCACTTCACTACTTCACCACTTCACCACTTCATCACTTCACTACTTCACCACTTCACCACTTCACCACTTCACCACTTCACCATTTCACCACTTCACCATTTCACCACTTCACCACTTCACCACTTCACCACTTCACCACTTCACCACTTCACCACTTCACCACTTCACCACTTCACCACTTCACCACTTCACCACTTCACCACTTCACCACTTCATCACTTCACAACTTCACCACTTTATCACTTCACCACTTCACCACTTCACCACTTCACCACTTCACCACTTCACCACTTCACCACTTCATCACTTCACTACTTCACTACTTCACTACTTCACCACTTCACCACTTCACCATTTCACCACTTCACCACTTCACCACTTCACCACTTCACCACTTCACCACTTCACCACTTCACCACTTCACCACTTCACCACTTCACCACTTCACCACTTCACCACTTCATCACTTCACCACTTCACCACTTCACCACTTCACCACTTCACCACTTCACCACTTCACCACTTCACCACTTCAAACATTCACCACTCCACCACTTCACCACTTCACCACTTCACCACTTCACCACTTCACCACTTCACCACTTCACCACTTCAAACATTCACCACTCCACCACTTCACCACTTCACCACTTCACCACTTCACCACTTCACCACTTCACCACTTCACCACTTCACCACTTCACCACTTCACCACTTCACCACTTCACCACTTCACCATTTCACCACTTCACCACTTCATCACTTCACCACTTCACCACTTCACCACTTCACCACTTCACCACTTCACCACTTCACCACTTCACCACTTCACCACTTCACCACTTCACCACTTCACCACTTCACCACTTCACCACTTCACCACTTCACCACTTCACCACTTCACCACTTCACCACTTCACCACTTCACCACTTCACCACTTCACCACTTCACCACTTCACCACTTCACCACTTCACCACTTCACCACTTCACCTCACTTCACTATTTCATCACTTCACCACTTCACCACTTCATCACTTCACCACTTCACCACTTCACCACTTCACCACTTCACCACTCCACTACTTCACCACTTCACCACTTCACCACTTCACCACTTCACCACTTCATCACTTCACCATTTCACCACTTCACCACTTCATCACTTCACCATTTCACCACTTCATTACTTCACCACTTCACCACTTCACCACTTCACCACTTCACCACTTCATCACTTCACCACTTAACCACTTCACCACTTCACCACTTAACCACTTCAACACTTCACTACTTCATCACTTCACCACTTCACCACTTCACCACTTCACCACTTCATCACTTCACCACTTCACCACTTCACCACTTCACCACTTCATCACTTCACCACTTCACCACTTCACCACTTCAGCACTTCAGCACTTCACCACTTCATCACTTCACCACTTCACCACTTCACCACTTCACCACTTCATCACTTCATCACTTCACCACTTCACCACTTCATCACTTCACCACTTCACCACTTCACCACTTCACCACTTCACCACTTCACCACTTCACCACTTCACCACTTCACCACTTCACCATTTCACCACTTCACCACTTCACCATTTCACCATTTCACCACTTCAAAACTTCACCACTTCACCACTTCACCACTTCACCACTTCACCACTTCACCACTTCACCACTTCACCACTTCACCACTTCACCACTTCACCACTTCACCACTTCACCACTTCACCACTTCACCACTTCACCAGCTCACCACTTCACCACTTCACCACTTCATCACTCCACCACTTCATCACTTCACCACTTCACCACTTCACCATTTCACCACTTCACCACTTCACCACTTCACCACTTCACCACTTCACCACTTCACTACTTCACCACTTCACCACTTCATCACTTCACTACTTCATCACTTCACCATTTCACCACTTCACCACTTCACCACTTCACCACTTCACCACTTCATCACTTCATCACTTCATCACTTCACCACTTCACCACTTCACCACTTCACCACTTCACCACTTCACTACTTCACCACTTCACCACTTCATCACTTCACTACTTCACCACTTCACCACTTCACCACTTCACCACTTCACCATTTCACCACTTCACCATTTCACCACTTCACCACTTCACCACTTCACCACTTCACCACTTCACCACTTCACCACTTCACCACTTCACCACTTCACCACTTCACCACTTCACCACTTCACCACTTCACCACTTCATCACTTCACAACTTCACCACTTTATCACTTCACCACTTCACCACTTCACCACTTCACCACTTCACCACTTCACCACTTCACCACTTCATCACTTCACTACTTCACTACTTCACTACTTCACCACTTCACCACTTCACCATTTCACCACTTCACCACTTCACCACTTCACCACTTCACCACTTCACCACTTCACCACTTCACCACTTCACCACTTCACCACTTCACCACTTCACCACTTCACCACTTCATCACTTCACCACTTCACCACTTCACCACTTCACCACTTCACCACTTCACCACTTCACCACTTCACCACTTCAAACATTCACCACTCCACCACTTCACCACTTCACCACTTCACCACTTCACCACTTCACCACTTCACCACTTCACCACTTCAAACATTCACCACTCCACCACTTCACCACTTCACCACTTCACCACTTCACCACTTCACCACTTCACCACTTCACCACTTCACCACTTCACCACTTCACCACTTCACCACTTCACCACTTCACCACTTCACCATTTCACCACTTCACCACTTCATCACTTCACCACTTCACCACTTCACCACTTCACCACTTCACCACTTCACCACTTCACCACTTCACCACTTCACCACTTCACCACTTCACCACTTCACCACTTCACCACTTCACCACTTCACCACTTCACCACTTCACCACTTCACCACTTCACCACTTCACCACTTCACCACTTCACCACTTCACCACTTCACCACTTCACCACTTCACCACTTCACCACTTCACCACTTCACCACTTCACCTCACTTCACTATTTCATCACTTCACCACTTCACCACTTCATCACTTCACCACTTCACCACTTCACCACTTCACCACTTCACCACTCCACTACTTCACCACTTCACCACTTCACCACTTCACCACTTCACCACTTCATCACTTCACCATTTCACCACTTCACCACTTCATCACTTCACCATTTCACCACTTCATTACTTCACCACTTCACCACTTCACCACTTCACCACTTCACCACTTCATCACTTCACCACTTAACCACTTCACCACTTCACCACTTAACCACTTCAACACTTCACTACTTCATCACTTCACCACTTCACCACTTCACCACTTCACCACTTCATCACTTCACCACTTCACCACTTCACCACTTCACCACTTCATCACTTCACCACTTCACCACTTCACCACTTCAGCACTTCAGCACTTCACCACTTCATCACTTCACCACTTCACCACTTCACCACTTCACCACTTCATCACTTCATCACTTCACCACTTCACCACTTCATCACTTCACCACTTCACCACTTCACCACTTCACCACTTCACCACTTCACCACTTCACCACTTCACCACTTCACCACTTCACCATTTCACCACTTCACCACTTCACCATTTCACCATTTCACCACTTCAAAACTTCACCACTTCACCACTTCACCACTTCACCACTTCACCACTTCACCACTTCACCACTTCACCACTTCACCACTTCACCACTTCACCACTTCACCACTTCACCACTTCACCACTTCACCACTTCACCACTTCACCATTTCACCACTTCACCACTTCACCACTTCACCACTTCACCACTTCACCACTTCACCACTTCACCACTTCACTACTTCACCACTTCATCACTTCACTACTTCATCACTTCACCCCTTCACCACTTCACCACTTCATCACTTCACCACTTCACCACTTCACCACTTCACCACTTAACCACTTCAACACTTCACTACTTCATCACTTCACCACTTCACCACTTCACCACTTCACCGCTTCACCACTTCATCACTTCACCACTTCACCACTTCACCACTTCATCACTTCACCACTTCACCATTTCACCACTTCACCATTTCACCACTTCACCACTTCACCACTTCACCACTTCACCACTTCACCACTTCACCACTTCACCACTTCACCACTTCACCACTTCACCACGTCATCACTTCACCACTTCACCACTTCACCACTTCACCACTTCACCACTTCATCACTTCACTACTTCATCACTTCACCACTTCACCACTTCACCACTTCACCACTTCATCACTTCACCACTTCACCACTTCACCACTTCACCACTTCACCACTTCACCACTTCACCACTTCACCACTTCATCACTTCACTGCTTCATCACTTCACCACTTCACCACTTCACCACTTCACCACTTCACCACTTCACCACTTCACCACTTCACCACTTCACCACTTCACCACTCCACCACTTCATCACTTCACCACTTCACCACTTCACCACTTCACCACTTCACCACTTCACAACTTTACCACTTCATCACTTTACCACTTCATCACTTCACCACTTCACCATTTCACCACTTCACCACTTCACCACTTCACCACTTCACCACTTCACCACTTCACCACTTCACCACTTCACCACTTCACCACTTCACCACTTCACCACTTCACCACTTCACCACTTCACAATTTCAACACTTCACCACTCAATCATTTCACCACTTCACCACTTCATCACTTCATCACTTCACCACTTCACCACTTCATCACTTCACAACTTCATCACTTCACCACTTCACCACTTCACTACTTCACCACTTCACCACTTCACCACTTCACCACTTCACCACTTCACCACTTCACCACTTCACCACTTCACCACTTCACCACTTCATCACTTCACTACTTCACCACTTCACCACTTCACCACTTCACCACTTCACAACTTCACCACTTCACCACTTCACCACTTCACCACTTCACCACTTCACCACTTCACCACTTCACCACTTCTTCACTTCATCACTTCACCATTTCACCACTTCACCACTTCATCACTTCACCACTTCACCACTTCATTACTTCACCACTTCACCACTTCACCACTTCACCACTTCATCACTTCATCACTTCACCACTTAACCACTTCACCACTTCACCACTTAACCACTTCAACACTTCACTACTTCATCACTTCACCACTTCACCACTTCACCACTTCACCGCTTCACCACTTCATCACTTCACCACTTCACCACTTCACCACTTCACCACTTCATCACTTCACCACTTCACCACTTCACCACTTCAGCACTTCACCACTTCACCACTTCATCACTTTACCACTTCACCACTTCACCACTTCACCACTTCATCACTTCATCACTTCACCACTTCACCACTTCATCACTTCACCACTTCACCACTTCACCACTTCACCACTTCACCACTTCACCACTTCACCACTTCACCACTTCACCACTTCACCACTTCACCACTTCACCACTTCATCACTTCACTACTTCATCACTTCACCACTTCACCACTTCACCACTTCACCAATTCACCACTTCACCATTTCATCACTTCACCACTTCACCACTTCACCACTTCACCACTTCACCACTTCACCACTTCACCACTTCACCACTTCACCATTTCACCACTTCACCACTTCACCACTTCACCACTTCACCACTTCACCACTTCACCACTTCACTACTTCACCACTTCATCACTTCACTACTTCATCACTTCACCCCTTCACCACTTCACCACTTCACCACTTCACCACTTCATCACTTCACCACTTCACCACTTCACCACTTCACCACTTAACCACTTCAACACTTCACTACTTCATCACTTCACCACTTCACCACTTCACCACTTCACCGCTTCACCACTTCATCACTTCACCACTTCACCACTATACCACTTCATCACTTCACCACTTCACCATTTCACCACTTCACCATTTCACCACTTCACCACTTCACCACTTCACCACTTCACCACTTCACCACTTCACCACTTCACCACTTCACCACTTCACCACGTCATCACTTCACCACTTCACCACTTCACCACTTCACCACTTCATCACTTCACCACTTCACCACTTCATCACTTCATCACTTCACCACTTCACCACTTCACCACTTCACCACTTCACCACTTCATCACTTCACTGCTTCATCACTTCACCACATCACCACTTCACCACTTCACCACTTCACCACTTCACCACTTCACCACTTCACCACTTCATCACTTCACTGCTTCATCACTTCACCACTTCACCACTTCACCACTTCACAACTTTACCACTTCATCACTTTACCACTTCATCACTTCACCACTTCACCATTTCACCACTTCACCACTTCACCACTTCACCACTTCACCACTTCACCACTTCACCACTTCACCACTTCATCACTTCACCACTTCACCACTTCACCACTTCACCATTTCACCACTTCACCACTTCACCACTTCACCACTTCACAACTTCAACACTTCACCACTCAATCATTTCACCACTTCACCACTTCATCACTTCATCACTTCACCACTTCACCACTTCATCACTTCACAACTTCATCACTTCACCACTTCACCACTTCACTACTTCACCACTTCACCACTTCACCACTTCACCACTTCACCACTTCACCACTTCACCACTTCACCACTTCACCACTTCATCACTTCACTACTTCACCACTTCATCACTTCACCACTTCACCACTTCACAACTTCACCACTTCACCACTTCACCACTTCACCACTTCACCACTTCACCACTTCACCACTTCACCAATTCACCACTTCACCACTTCACCACTTCACCACTTCACCACTATACCACTTCACCACTTCACCACTTCATCACTTCACTACTTCATCACTTCATCACTTCATCACTTCACCACTTCATCACTTCACCATCTCATCACTTCACTGATTCATCACTTCACCACTTCACCACTTCACCACTTCACCACTTCATCACTTCACTACTTCACCACTTCACCAATTCACCACTTCATCACTTCACTACTTCACCACTTCACCACTTCACCACTTCACCACTTCACCACTTCACCACTTCATCACTTCACAACTTCACCACTTCACCACTTCACAACTTCACTACTTCACCACTTCCCCACTTCACCACTTCACCACTTCACCACTTCACCACTTCACCACTTCACCACTTTACCACTTCACCACTTCACCACTTCATCACTTCACTACTTCATCACTTCACCACTTCACCACTTCACCACTTCAATACTTCACCACTTCACCACTTCATCACTTACTACTTCATCACTTCACCACTTCACCACTTCACCACTTCACCACTTCATCACTTCACCCCTTCACCACTTCACCACTTCACCACTTCACCACTTCATCACTTCACCACTTCACCACTTCACCACTTCATCACTTCACCACTTCACCACTTCACCACTTTATCACTTCACTACTTCACCACTTCACCACTTCACCACTTCACCACTTCACCACTTCACCACTTCACCACTTCACCACTTCACCACTTCACCACTTCACCACTTCACCACTTCACCACTTCACCACTTTACCACTTCACTACTTCATCACTTCATCACTTCAATACTTCACCACTTCACCACTTCACCACTTCACCACTTCACCACTTCACCACTTCACCACTTCATCACTTCACCACTTCACCACTTCACCACTTCACCACTTCACCACTTCACCACTTCACCACTTCATCACTTCACTACTTCATCACTACCTTACTTCATCACTTCACCACTTCACCACTTCACCACTTCACCACTTCACCACTTCACCACTTCACCACTTCACCACTTCACCACTTCACCACTTCACCACTTCATCACTTCACTACTTCATCACTACCTTACTTCATCACTTCACCACTTCACCACTTTACCACTTCACTACTTCATCACTTCATCACTTCAATACTTCACCACTTCACCACTTCACCACTTCACCACTTCACCACTTCACCACTTCACCACTTCATCACTTCACCACTTCACCACTTCACCACTTCACCACTTCACCACTTCACCACTTCACCACTTCATCACTTCACTACTTCATCACTACCTTACTTCACCACTTCACCACTTCACCACTTCACCACTTCACCACTTCACCACTTCATCACTTCACTACTTCATCACTACCTTACTTCATCACTTCACCACTTCACCACTTCATCACTTCACTACTTCATCACTACCTTACTTCATCACTTCACCACTCCACCACTTCACCACTTCACCACTTCACCACTTCACCACTTCACCACTTCACCACTTCACCACTTCACCACTTCACCACTTCATCACTTCACTACTTCATCACTACCTTACTTCACCACTTCACCACTTCACCACTTCACCACTTCACCACTTCACCACTTCATCACTTCACTACTTCATCACTACCTTACTTCATCACTTCACCACTTCACCACTTCATCACTTCACTACTTCATCACTACCTTACTTCATCACTTCACCACTCCACCACTTCACCACTTCACCACTTCACCACTTCACCACTTCACCACTTCACCACTTCACCACTTCACCACTTCACCACTTCACCACTTCAGCACTTCACTACTTCATCACTACACTACTTCATCACTTCACCACTTCACCACTTCACCACTTCACCACTTTACCACTTCACCACTTCACCACTTCACCACTTCACCACTTCACCACTTCACCACTTCATCACTTCACTACTTCATCACTTCACCACTTCACCACTTCACCACTTCACAACTTCACCACTTCATCACTTCACTACTTCATCACTTCACCACTTCACCACTTCATCACTTCACCACTTCACCACTTCACCACTTCACCACCTCACCACTTCACCACTTCACCACTTCACTACTTCATCACTACACTACTTCATCACTTCACCACTTCACCACTTCACCACTTCACCACTTCACCACTTCACCACTTCACCACTTCACCACTTCACCACTTCACCACTTCACCACTTCACCACTTCACCACTTCACCACTTCACCACTTCACCGCTTCACCACTTCATCACTTCACTACTTCATCACTTCACCACTTCACCACTTCACCACTTCACCACTTCACCACTTCATCACTTCACTACTTCATCACTTCACCACTTCACCACTTCACCACTTCACCACTTCACCATTTCATCACTTCACCACTTCATCACTTCACCACTTCACCACTTCACCACTTCATCACTTCACCACTTCACCACTTTACCACTTCACCACTTCACCACTTCATCACTTCACTACTTCATCACTTCATCACTTCACCACTTCACCACTTCACCACTTCACCACTTCATCACTTCACCACTTCATCACTTTACCACTTCACCACTTCATCACTTTACCACTTCACCACTTCACCACTTCACCACTTCACCACTTCACCACTTCACCACTTCACCACTTCACCACTTCACCACTTCACCACTTCACCACTTCATCACTTCACCACTTCACCACTTCACCACTTCACCACTTCACCACTTCACCACTTCACCACTTCAGCACTTCACCTCTTTACCACTTCACTACTTCATCACTTCACCTCTTCACCACTTCACCACTTCATCACTTCACCACTTCACCACTTCACCACTTCATCACTTCATCACTTCATCACTTCACCACTTCACCACTTCACCACTTCACCACTTCACCACTTCACCACTTCACCACTTCACCACTTCACCACTTCACCACTTCACCACTTCACCACTTCACCACTTCACCACTTCACCACTTCACCACTTCACCACTTCACCACTTCACCACTTCACCACTTCACCACTTCACCACTTCACCACTTCACCACTTCACCACTTCACCACTTCACCACTTCACCACTTCACCACTTCACCACTTCACCACTTCACCACTTCACCACTTCACCAGTTCACCACTTCACCACTTCACCACTTCATCACTTCACCACTTCATCACTTCACCACTTCACCACTTCACCACTTCACCACTTCATCACTTCACCACTTCACCACTTCACCACTTCACCACTTCACCACTTCACCACTTCACCACTTCACCACTTCACCACTTCACCACTTCACCACTTCATCACTTCACCACTTCACCACTTCACCACTTCATCACTTCACCACTTCACCACTTCATCACTTCACCACTTCATCACTTCACCACTTCACCACTTCACCACTTCACCACATCACCACTTCATTACTTCACCACTTCACCACTTCACCACTTCACCACTTCACCACTTCACCACTTCATCACTTCACCACTTCACCACTTCACCACTTCACCACTTCACCACTTCAGCACTTCACCACTTCACCACTTCATCACTTCACCACTTCACCACTTCACCACTTCACCACTTCATCACTTCACCACTTCACCACTTCACCACTTCACCACTTCACCACTTCACCACTTCACCACTTCATCACTTCACCACTCACCACTTCACCACCTCACCACTTCATCACTTCACCACTTCACCACTTCACCACTTCACCACTTCACCACTTCATCACTTCACCACTTCACCACTTCATCACTTCACCACTTCACCACTTCATCACTTCATCAATTCACCACTTCACCACTTCACCACTTCACCACTTCATCACTTCACTACTTCATCACTTCACCACTTCACCACTTCACCACTTCACCACTTCACCACTTCACCACTTCACCACTTCACCACTTCACCACTTCACCACTTCACCACTTCACCACTTCACCACTTCACCACTTCACCACTTCACCACTTCACCACTTCACCACTTTATCACTTCACTACTTCATCACTTCACCACTTCACCACTTCACCACTTCACCGCTTCACCACTTCACCACTTCACCACTTCACCACTTCACCACTTCACCACTTCACCACTTCACCACTTCACCACTTCACCACTTCACCACTTCACCACTTCACCACTTCACCACTTCACCACTTCACCACTTCACCACTTCACCACTTCACCACTTCACCACTTCACCACTTCACCACTTCATCACGTCATCACTTCACCACTTCACCACTTCACCACTTCATCACTTCACTACTTCATCACTTCACCACTTCACCACTTCACCACTTCACCACTTCACCACTTCACCACTTCACCACTTCACCACTTCACCACTTCACCACTTCACCACTTCACCACTTCACCACTTCATCACTTCACTACTTCATCACTTCACCACTTCACCACTTCACCACTTCATCACTTCACCACTTCACTACTTCATCACTTCATCACTTCACCACTTCACCACTTCACCACTTCATCGCTTCACCACTTCACCACTTCACCACTTAACAACTTCACCATTATACCAGTTATAAAAATATAAATGCCCAAATATCCTCGTTTTTCGGCAATTTTGCGAATTGTCCTCATTTTTTATAAAAATTTTCGTTGATACTCCTTTTTCCAAAATTGTCCTCGTTTTTTACGAGAATACTCTTTGAAAAGTACTCGTTGTTTCAGCATTTTCTCCAAATGTCCTTGAGGACAAAGATTAATTTTTTCTTATGAAACGCAGAATTTTTCTACTACATTTGCCTTAGGTTGGGGCATTTGCCCCTACCTGCCCCTACCTGGCTACGCCCATGACCTGGACTTTAAAAAGTCCTTCACAACCAGCTTGCCCAATAGACATGATATGGAGAATGAAACACCTTACCTGAACCAGACGTCTATATCAGTCTATACCGACGCGACGGCTCAAAAATGGAAATTGGAACTGTTGCAGGTTTCTTTTCAGAAAGCCTTAACCTATCCAGTTCATTCAGACTTCCAAATCACAACAGCGTCTTCCAAGCCGAGATCTTGGCAGTTACAAACGCTGCAAAACAGGTGTCCATGATGGCGCTATCACATGCTGATATCACTTTTTTCATTGATAGCCAAGCCGCAATAAAAGCGATTTCTGCTTGTTTTTTGCTGTCGCGAAGAGCTAAGGGTTCTTGACACACAGCATACGGTTAGACCCTGCTGGGTTCCTGGTCATAGTGGTATACTGGGAAACGAAAAAGCGGACGAACTAGCGAGAAAAGGATCAGCACTTGACCCTTCTCTCATTGATCAATCAATCAGGATTCCACCCTGTGAAATCAAGCCAATCATTGGTAACAAAATAATGCGAAAATGCAATGAAAGATGGGAATGCCTATAGATTCCAGTAATACTTCAAGAAACTATGGCGAAAATACGATAAGAACGGATCTGAAAAGCTGCTATCATTGAATAGGCCTTCATTATGAATGCTTATCAGTATCATAACTGGACATAACCTACTAGGTTACCACAAAACAAAAATGTGTCTTTGCACCGATGACCTGTGTAGAGGATGCAATGACGAAAATGAACATGAACATACCACTCACTTCCTTTGTCGATGCCTAGCAATCTGCCACATTAGAAACAATTTTCTAGGTAATTAGTTTCTCAATGAACTAGAAGAATTATCAAACACTTCAAGAAGCAGCCTTTCAAACTTCACCAAGGCGACAAAATGGTAAAAAAAACTGACCAAACATAAGTTTCTAGGACGTTACAATACTCCAGGGTATCACAATGGATACATTGATCTAAGTGTGACGGAAATAAGATCAACCGTTAGCCCATTCTACCTAACCTAACCCAAGCTAGTTTAAACATTTCTTGTTAGCATAGTTATAAGTTAAAGAAAATAAAAAATGAATTTAAAAACTAAAAACTATCTGCTTCTTAGAAGTGACTCTCTTTTGCGGAGTATGCCTCTGTTACCAAAGTGCGATACGTCACTTGACTAGATTATTTCTAAGGAAACGACGAAAGCGTCGACGCATCAGCTGATAAGACATCTAACGTAATTCTCAATGGATGAAACTTTGTTCCAGAACAAATAAAAAATCATCCCCTTAGAGAATCTCAATCGCACTAGCCCCTTCTTTCCAAGGTGATGGATCTGCCTTCCTACATACTGAAAAAAGACCCAAATTCAAACCTTAGGATATGGATCCGATTGCCACTCGGCATAGTGTGGACGCAGTTTCAAGTTAAGATAATCCGTTGGGCTACCGGAAATAGAATTGCAATGATCGGCCACACACCGCAATGTCTGTTACACAACAATAACTGTGCAAATGGTTTCCTAATCGGCCAGATTATTTACTCAACCTAAGCAACAAACACTCCAGCACAAAAATGTGTGCTTCAAACAGATAACGAATGTAGCCGTCCCAAGAAAAGTTCTACGGAACGGAAACAGTATTTGTACGTAGGTACCTATTTCTCTTCCTGTCAATTTTACCTTTTTTTCTGTAAATAAAAATGCGACCGTACACGTAAAATGATATGAAAAATAAAACATGAGGACAAAACCCTAATATATACACCTGGCAGGAATAATTGCAATAAGCTTCCGCCCTATAGAGAAGTACAAAAATATTCTTCCAAGGATATATCTTACTTCCCAGAATGTCACTTATGCTTCTGGAAACAGATAAACCAGAAACACAGAGACCACAACAACTTTGCCAAGTTGCAAATCGAGGACCCGTTGGCTTAGAGTTGTAGCTTGCAGCAAAACGAACTCAAATGCTTCCATATTGGAATCAAGAGACGAAAGGCTTTGGATGGTTTTTGTGGATTCCTTTTTTATACTTCTTTCTACCTCCTGTGTTTTATGATTTCTAGTCTCTAGTTATATACTAAGCTCTAGAAAGTATTATGACACCTTATTTGTGTTAGCGGATGTTAGCAACACATGTACACCACCATCAATCAACACCATTTGCTGCATGCACAAATCTTAAACTATGCTGAACTTAAAATCAGGGATGGCAGATCTCAGTGAACTTATTCGCATTTAACGAACCTTACTAATGCAACTTTGATTTTTTATTTTTCGCTTTCACTCCACTGTCGCGTCGTTAAGACTCACGGAAGTAGAAATCGTTCAACTGGCCTACTTTCGAAATGAAATAAAAATCGATAGCGTTCATAAAAACCTATCCAGGATTCATCGCTACATGCAATTTTTGTATACCTAATGCTCATGTGCTTGAAAGGTCTACCACCAGGAATCAGGAATACTTGAGAATGTATCATTTTGGATGCACTCCTTGTTAAGGAGAGGCAAATCAGCTACAAGTGGGGTGCAGCAACAGCTATATGGGGCTGTCCTGTTTGTTGTAGCATCTCTTCCTGTGCGGAAGCGGCAGTGTCAACACAAATTTAATGTTTCAACAGATCGGAATTTCATGGCAGGTGACACCTGTGATTTTAGCTTCCTAAAGTTATTCCAATTTGCAAAGCTATAGATGGAAGGAAAACCAAAAATTTTGCATACTCATGGGCGAAAAGTTTTCAAATTAGACGCGGATGTCGATGATGATGAATCGTGTGTTGGTACAGGAAATGAGTTTGTCACTTCAGAGGTGTGATTAGTTGAAAATGAGTAAATGAAAGCATTGGCAGGAGGAAAGGGGGATAAAGTTGGGAAGGTTGTATAAGTATTTATTATGCAATCAGTCATTGATTAAATTTTGGTGGAAAATTGCTTGTTCAACGTTAAAGCTGCGTTAAGAGTATTTTAGCAACAATTTGTAGGAGTATGTGTTCATCACTGCTTTTCTCTCATCATCATTTAGTTGATTTGCATAAATCAAAATGGATCATCGGCTTCGGTGTGA